>ML991771.1:0-151341 GCA_010094025.1 Viridothelium virens
ACATCTCTGCGCATCTGCTGCAGCAATCGCCGACCGAAAAGCTTCAGAATCCGTGGAGTTATTCGCGTTCGAAGACATGGCCAAATCGTGAATTTTGGGTGTGCAGGTGGTGGGACCGTGCAGGTGGTGGGGAAAACCCATAATGGGCGACATCACGAAATTCAATAGACTGAAAAACCACTTCAGTCATTGAGAGCACTGAAATGCCTTGAGGATGCCCTCACGAACGCCCAATTCCGCTATCGGATCCCATGTCGTGCCTTGAGCCATTGGTACCACGAGGATATTCAGACCACCCCAGAACATCGTTAATACAACGAAGATTTCGGCCACAAACGAGCATTGCTGAGTGAAGATTTTGACTAGAATGGCGATCGTAATCGATAAACTGAAAATGACGTATGTCACAATGACAGGCTCACGTTCGGTAGGCGTGAAGCAGTTGGTAAGGAATGACGAAGCCCACTGTAGGTATAAACCAAGACGAATACCGAGGCCGTAAAAGTCTGAGTCGCCCTCAAATCCAATCATCTGCTGGGATCGATCATTGCACTCTGCATTAGTCTCCTGCGGCAACTTTTCGCCGTAATTGATGAGCGCCCATAGCAGAATTGAGAAGATCAAGAGCAATGATATGGTCTTGAAGCCGATGATTAAAAGCTCCAGAATTATAGGAGGACGGCTGCGGCGAGGGACACGAGATGTAAGAGCAGAAGACGATCGGATTGACGGCATGCTCACGTGGGATCGCATTTGAGTATTAAATCCGCGTGATGGATTGTCTCCGAGAAGCATTGAAATGTTGCGGTTCGGACAATGGTTGCTCGTATGTCGTATAGCGCTAGACGTACAGATGCAGGGTGATCATCTCAAAATCCGATGCTTCCTTGCAAGCCAAACCTGAAAGTTGGACAAATACCAAAAAACACGCGCGTCTCAGAGTAGCGACTTAGGAGATTTTTGAGCAAGGATACCGCTAATCTCTAATGTCCAGAACACAATTTCTTATTCGCGGACGTTGACGCGTTAAGAGCCGAAGGACATCATGAAGCGACGAAAGAGAAGAGGTGCATGCTTTCAAGTAGAGAAAAGTGCGAGAGGGTGGAAACGAACGAGAATGAGCTCCCGAGCCCATTTTTCGCCCTTCGCTACAGCAAGGAGGCGGTGCAGTGATTAATAATTGATACAAAGAAGCAATTCTGCCGCTACGTTCATGGACCAAAACCACGACCATGAGCAGGTTGGCGACAAAGTAAAAGTATGTTCAAGTACCTATGATGTCAGTTGCGCGGTATGAGCCACCGCCAAAGCTTGGAAGCTGATGGATGAGAATCGGAGGTGGGGGGAGACGCGTGGTATGCAAGCTGACGACTGCACCCATCCTTCGGAGGCTGGATGCAATGGTCTTGGCCGCAGGTTCATTGGTCAATCGCTTCATTATCATCCAAGCCCGCTCTACAAGACTGGGCTCTGCACTCGTCGGCGAAGAAGGTACAATCTATTAAACAGAGCTTGGAGCAGCCTATCAAAACTCGTGGCAGTACTCTACACAACCTCTGGCGGTCTCCGTGCGGATCGGGACGAGACGAGACGAGACGAGATGAAATGAAGTCCGCACTGATTTTGGCGCTTGCCTTGTTCAGGACAAACCATGGCAGGCCTAAAATTGCTTGAAGATTACCATCAAGATCGCTTTTTGCAAATAGATTTGTGCATAAATTATTTGCTACATTGGACTCTTCCAATCGATTGTCGCCGCTTGTGCACTCAGCGCTGCGGAACAGCATTGCAGCTGAATGACAACAATAACCACAACAGCCACGTTATATTCAATGCATCGCTTATAGAAAGACTGAGGGAGGCTCTCTGGTAGCTGCTTCGCCGCTTCGGTCAACGAAAATATAAGTATATAAACTTCATTAGTTTCTCGTCGAAACTCCAAACGGAGGTAGGCAAGTCTGCTCCAGAACCTCAATCACATGTACTCAGTGTACAATCTGAATTACCTTGACGTTTTCCAAAGCTACCAAGCATATCTGCATCATCATTCCACTTTCCTAGTGGATCACCGCTGTCGACTCGTGGAGAGATGACGGGGTTGCTATCTTCTGCATCGCCGTGCACTCCACTGCCCGTCTTATCCCCGTTACCGTCCTCATGCTTCCCCAGCGAAACCTCATCCCAGCTGTTAATGAAGTCAGGTGTAGCAGTAGCCCCTGCGCGCTTCGGGTTGATGGAAATGCGTGTGTGGCCTTTGACAATACCGTTCTGGAGTTTCTCAAGCCAGCCGTCAGCGGAGCCAGGAGCAGCAGTAGCGACTGCAGCTCTCAGGGTTGTTGAGAAGTGTGTGTGGCCGATAATAATTTGGCGCTTTCCCAGCGGACCGTTAGTAGAGTCAGGCGCTGCAGTGACGATTGCAAGATATTGAGTTGTTGCTTGCGCTGGGTCATATGCGTGATCGACAAATTCTTCGACATTGTCCCAGCGCTTTTCGGGGGGATTGTCTTGGGTCCCATTGACGAGATCCGGGGGAGATAGACCGTATCTTCGTGCACACCCAAATCTGTACCATCGCCGGTATCTGATTTGGAGGGTGAGGTGACTTCGAACTGCAGCCCTGGGCTGGCAGAGATGTCTTCGTCATTCTGTTCATATGGATTGCGTGGGTTGAGACTTGGATGACCTGAGCTGACGATGGGAAGTTTGTGGATAGGATCTAGGGACTGGATAGGGTCGGTCGTCTCACGTTTCTTTGGAGGGCTATGTGTATGACCGCCGACAGGGCCCGGAGACGTGATGGGATCGATGTCAGTGTTCATGCCTCTAGTCGCGGGAAGCGCAACAGCCCATGACGAAGCGAGGGTGAGGGTGAGAAGAAGGACGGCCTTGGAGGTGGGCATGTTGAAAATGTCTGCAATAGTCTGATAAGTGATATCGACCGACCACAGAAAGATCGAGGCTTCTGACAATCTGTAAGCGTCGTGTGCTGCGATGAAGTGCTACAGAGAAGAGCGCGCTGGTGAATTCCAACATTCGGCGAGCAGCTTCAATTTATAATCTTCACAAAACTAAGTCGAGTTCGATTAATGATCAATATTCAAGTGTCCCATTCCAAATCCTCGCCCTGCTGATGCTCTCCTGGCCGAGCCGTGTGTATAACCTGGATATGGTTGCATGGTTGCAAGCCTTGGAAGAGTCGAGACGACCTGTAATTCCGGTCAACAAGATCTAGGAGAATAACACTTGCCTGCTTCTTATACCATGATGCTTATCTGGCAAAGCGGGACTATCGCCTCGGGCTACCGAGCAGTCTAAAAAGCAGCATTTAAGAATTCCATAATGAAAGTAGTGCTTGTATTCCTAAGTCTTTGTGTCGATGTTCCCAGAGTCAGGTCTCCCCGTGCTGTTCCAGTAAGATCGTTGATTCGCGATTTGCCCAGTCACTGCACATGGTGTGCTTGCTGAAAAACTGGCCACCATTGTGCTAGACCAAATCACGAACATGTCGTGAGGCATGTTTGAGAAAATGGAGGTATGAAAGCTGGGGAAAAGCTCTCTGCATGCATTACGTGAGGATATATTAAGAAAAACAAGCTTTTCATGGTCCGGTAGCAGATCATCTTCATAATCAGAAGCTGTATTTCAAGTGCAAAGGCTTATACGAGCCTCTAAGGAGCAAAATTGAGACATGGCAGAAAGAAATGAGACTGAAGAAAGTTGGAGGAGTCGGGGTGCACAGTGACCGTGGTCTTGACCAAAGACGACGTTTGTACTAGTAACCGGAGTTCGAGCTGGTTTAGGACGGCCTGATCCTTCGTGATGCTTTCTCCAGTTATCTCAAGACTAGAGTAGCGCAAGAAGTTTGTTCCTTCCTTCGTCCAATTTTTCCAATTTTTTTCCGGAGCAGTCTCTTATCGTCTCCTACCATGACCGTCTTGTGCTCCCCTATATGGCCAAGGCCTGGTCCAGTAGCCGTCCTTGACTTGTTCACTCGACTGATGATGACGCTATTTAATAGGGCGGCACGGTGGGCAGTGCAAACTCATTACCATTTTTAGAAAAGGCTCGTATCCGAACGCGCGTACATTGCCCGACTACTTCCTACAGAGTCGTTACCTATCACCCTATGCTCCAGAACGTACGCACGGAGTATCTTATGATCGAAGCTCGGCACTGAATAGATTAGAAGCTTAGCCAAGATGGGTAGTCTGACTATCTCATTGGCTTTCTCGCTAAGCTCACGTGACTGTAGAGGTTGTAAGTCTGCCTCATACACGACCAAATGACTTCAGGAGTTGCGGAGTCCTGTTCAAATTCGCTTACCCTAGTCATACGCTGCAGTATTGCTTCTCGGTCGTTCGCATGCCTTACTTCAACCGGTGAATTTCAATGCCGACCGAGTATGTGGGTCCTGGGTTTATCGGCAAGCATCTCGCACAGAGCGTCTTTCTATTGGTCCTTAAAGGGGGAACCGTTACAGTATAATCGTTGGACCCTTCCATCATGATTGGTACAGAATGTTCTTTCTAGACCATCACTTCTTCCGCCTCCACTCTCTTCGCCCCTAACAACATTGTTTCTCACGCGAAATTCGAAAGTCTCCGGTCAGAGAAAACCGCATCAGAGCATTTCTTAGTACTCATTCCCTAACAACCTACTGGCTTTTGACCGCTTGCTCATCCAAAGATGTCGGACGAAGGCTACGCCATCCCCAAAACAGCCATTGTCTTTCTTGTAGCTCTTGGAGCAGCCGCCCTCGTCACAGCAGGTGCAGCCGTATCCAGAGTGACGGGTTATGGATGGCTCGAAAATCAAAGGGATCCACACGCGGTCTCCGACGAACAAGCCATGTACATGCGAGACGTTCGAGATCGAAACTGGGCGAATGCTGGACTTATAGGTGGCATGAGGAGATCGGGGCGATAAGTGGTATAGTTGCTATCGATTGACTGAAGGCAAAGAGGGGCCAGCATCATATCTGGTCAGTTGAAATCCCGAAACTCTCTTGTCCAGTCTTTGAAACTCATGAGACTCCTTACCATCTTATCGCTGATAGGTAGCTCTCAGTCTATTGTTTTCTAATGCTACTTCCACCCGAGGAATGAATCGTCTGGCTCGTGCATCCAAGTAAGAATGGTCAAAAGTCTTGCAAAACGTCCTTATTGTTGCATCACTTATTGCAACACTATCGGTGATATCGTTGTCTCTCATCAGGGTCTATAGTAATCTCTTGGCTAGCAAAGAGATAGAAACACACAGTCTGCCTATTCAACCTTTCTCGGTCCTTTTTCGAGGCTATCGCTTGTCGTTCTCTGGATTTCACTCGTGGTGTCTCTCTGGACTCCTTTACGACTCCTTCTCTTTTCCGGTTCTTATTCAACAGTCACCGGATTCCGATTCTCGACTTCTTGATAGCCTACCTGAGCAACAGCACAGTTGGCACGCGCACATACTTGGCATTTTCGACATTGATATCTTTGATAGGGCAAGCGATAAAGCAGAGAGAAGAGGTACTGAGGAGGAAATCTGGGCATTTGCACACTCCATTCTGAGTACTCAAGGTACCATCATATATATTGAATCTCCTCAGGTCACCTGGTGACAATCAATGGAAAATATCGTCTGATTGGCATAGCATTTCCCCATGCGATGTGTGATACTATGAAGGAATGTCATTGGACGCTGAAGAATCCTCCAGGCAAGTCTATTGACATAGAGTCATAACATTGGTCTGAACACGCCTGGCTCAACAGTCAATAATGCTTCTCATCTTGGACATTGTTTAGGATTCGAGAGAGTGCTGCAAAGTAATATAGCCGCACAGGCCTTAGCTGACGGAAATAATGTGTGTGAGCCGAGGTCTGCCGTTGGTCGCTCCTGGTGGCGACGGTTTCTACTACGTTAACGATCGGAACGGTATGTCACAGCGATGATTCATTTGCAATAGCTACACGCTGCTAATATCATTCTCTGCAGATATGTACCCACTTCATGTTTCCACCCATGTGAACCTCCACCACCCTCGCTCTCCGATAGCAGCTACAGAGATCTCAAGGGCTGCGACCAGTCGTACCGAGAATTGGGCATCAGTAACTTCTGCAAACAAGTACATCTGGTTCTAGCAAGCGAGAGGGCGTGGTGGGACTTCGATGTGAGCAACAGCAGCGGTCTCAAAATCCAATCGGCTAAAGGGAACACTACTGCCCACTCTCTTGTCTTAATACTATTTAGCACCAGTGTCAAGGACTAGGCTACCAGCCGCTTCATGGTTCAGAAGTTAGGTAAAGACCTTCCTATTGCTATTTCCACCCTTTTTACATCTCTTCTCGTCCTTCATCTCTTGTTCTTTCTGTCTATACTCAGAATATAGACATGCTTCAGCACACGGCCCAATTCTGTCCCCTCTCTTGTTGTATTTACCGGCTGTATCACACCTATTCTCGTGCACGAGACTGACCCTATACAAGCATCTACATCTGCCACACTGGTCTTTGAAGTGGAACTTTGTATCTAACGCTTGCCATACATGATGCCTGGCATGCCACACGTGTCGGCGATGTTTTTGGTAAAAGCGCTTTTCGAGTTGTTTCCAATTACCGGCTGACAAAGACTTTTTCGACTTTTGGAAAATTTCATTCTTCAGGCTATCAAGCCTTTCAGTTGCCGGCTGTAAGAATTCATTTCGGATGGTGGTGGGGATACGAGCATCTCTTGACTTGGTAAAGAAATCACGCCACGGATGGTCCAGTGGACGGTTCTGTTCTCCTCGTGGCCAGGATGGCTGCGATGCTCCGATCGCCTGTGCTGTCTCGTCCAAGCAAATGGTTTCTGGTACAGTGGCAATTCCTTTCTCCGACTTTTCTACTACCATGCGAGATTTCCAATCACCATTTTGCAGCCGAGTTATACAGATTTCAAGAGATTTCTTTTGACGTTGAGCAAGGGGTCTATCATTTTTAAATCCTCTGTCGGGGATTTCGGTGGCGAGCCGAATAATCAGGACTAGAATTTCGTGGGAGCTGCGGCATATCCATCTATCTGGCATGTTGTTTTTAGCCAAACTATGGCAAGTTATTGATACATCGGCGAGCGGGGCTACTTACTAGCAGAACTCTTCCTTTTCAGCAGTCTTCGGGATAACGCGGCTATGCTGGAGGTAATTTGCTTGGCCGTGGAACTTGCCTTCCTATCGGAATTTCTACTCACAATCCAGTCGTAAAACTGGATAAGGAGGCGTGTATGTTGATCAATAACATCGTGGAGAAGAGGAATCAGGCGATCATCTAACGCTTGCTTGTTGTGTATCGTCCTTTTCCGGGCCTCATCGGCATCGTCGACATTGCAAGAAAAATACTATGCATTCTGCGATGTCCTCAAGCAAGGTTTTGACCGTGTCATTTTGGCGCGCAATTCCACTGAACCACTCCTCAAAACCGATGTGTGGAGTGTTGATAATGCATAGAGAAGGGTAATCCCATCCTTTCTCTCTAGTCTGAACATATTCTGGTTCGAGCATGGATTTCATGCTGTCTGATCCATAGTAGATTTGAATTTCATATCGACTACATTACCTATATAATTACTGGGGACAGCTCCAACAATTTGAACTGTGGAAGATCTTTGCTCAAGAGCAATCATTTCTGCCTTTGACTGTGCATAATGTAAAATCCTCCTGAATGAACTTGCTCGATATCAAACGGTTTGCTAGCATGGGTACGCTTGGGACCTTCCAGTTGCTGCATTTCGGCACAATACTTAAGGCTTTCCTCATTTGCTTTGAGGCGGGCGCATGAAATTGGAGATTCGAACCCATCTAAAGGAAAGGATCGCTCGTGAGGCTCTGCATAGCAGCTCGTCACTTCGTCCCCATCGTCATCTCCGTAGAAAGCTGGTTGAGCAACAAGCCAGAAACTGTCATCTTCAAGACACTTCGTAACAGAGAAGCGCACATCATTCCAGCCTTCTTCTTTGGAGTAGGTCACCAATGGACCGACTTGAAGGATTCGTCCAACATCAGGTTTGCCTCGCAGCCGTTCCGCGGAGAGATGCGTCGCGCCCGTAGTAGACTTCTTTGAAAAGCTATTCAGCATCGTCATTCGATTATGAATCCAACAAATCCTAGAACTTACTTCTTGATGATCTTCATTGCCTTTAGCTACCATAGTCTCTTGTGTATTAGAGACTCCAGTGTAAAAAAGACATCTCATCGCGGATGATTTTTTTTCAGCTTGAAGTTCGGGCACGAAATCAGCTGGTAGTCTATCCGTGGAAGACGATCCTAGCATGATCCCGTAGTCAATCTCGTTCCGAGAACCAAGATAAAAGAACCCAGTGCCACGGCCCGAAAGGAGGTCAAACCACCCCCATAGTTTATCCTCTGTGGATTTTTTGTTCATTCGCTGTAAATTTGTCTTAAATTCTGCGAGCGGCACTCGTTGCTTTCTGAAGCTAGGAGGTAGCTTTACGAAGCGGTTTTGCAAGAAAATTATTTTGTAACGTTGTTCACCATCCTCCAGAGGCGGGACGTAAATTGCAGCTTTCAATGGCATCTTGAAATCACAGCTCTGGTGAAAAAAGATCAAAGAGATACGTTGGATGCCAAGTCAACGCGATGAGATGGGGAACACAATTCCTTATCGTAGATACCTACGCACTCTGAGATCAGAGACCATCTTTATATATAGAGACTTACAGCTAGGCGTCATTATTATCTGCTTCTCTTACCAGATCTGCATGCGGACTTGTCTTTAAGTACCATGTACCATCACATTCCGACATCCCTACTTCAAAGAGTCTGCTCCGTATATCAGCAGCTAAAGCATGATAGAGTGTAGTCCAGAAGCGAAGCCAAATGAAAACATTATCGTGTTCAACTGCCGGTTGCAGCTATATTTTTGTAAACACCTGCGTTCGGCGTTTTATTAAAGAAGACGACTTCAACAAGACTCCTTTGGATTTAGCACCTAAAGCACGAGGCACTGTCGGCTAGAAGCGAAGTCAAGATGCAACACAATACCATTCAACTGCCGGTTGCAGCTATAGCTTTGTAAATGCGTGGGTTGGGTATTTCAATAAAGAAGACTATAGGTACTTACTAGGAGAGACCCCCACCACTTCGCTCGGACTATCATCTTGGTATTTTTATGTACAAGCAAGCATTCACTGTAGTCTCTCGGAGGCCTTTGAGCCCAGGAGTTTAATATTATGGAACGCTAAAATCAGTTAGGTCTTCTACGTAGGTGTAGAAGTGTCGCTTTGAATTAGGCCTTCTCCTTGGCTGCAGACGTTCAAACTTCAAAGGAGTCTATAAGGGCCTAGACCCTGTAAGATCCTCCAATTTATCTCTGCCACCCAAGTTCGTACCACCTTGCCACTCACTAGACTGCAAAGGCAGAACGAGAAAAAGAAATCGAAAATGCAACATAGAAAGGAATCCATTCAAGAGTTGCTCCTCGAAGGCAGTGGGGTGTCTAGCAACGAGTAATGCCCCCGCAAACCCCATACCCCAGCCAGACGAGGGGTAGTTTGAGCACAAGAAGGTCAAAGTCAAGACGCTCAAGATATTGCAAACCTCTCCAGCACGGTCCGTTTCGGCCACCGCATGTACCGATGTTATGAAGCTGGCGAACCAGTTTTCGAGCTGTTTTTGACACCTCGGCTCTTGCAAGACTACTTCCAGAGGTATTCCGTAGTGAGGGGAACCAAGGGGAAGAGTGATTTTTTACCACTATGGATACTTCATGATAGTTATGTTCCCATGCATGATCCGTGGCAAATGGAGTTTCCTATAGTGGCGTGAGTGGCCTCATAAAGAAAGGTGAAATTTTTGGGCCGAGAGCGGAGTGCATGAGCGGACTCCCGATATGCAAATCTCCCGCATCTGCCAATAGCTATAGTTAATTACACAAACCCTAAGGGGGCACCCAGGGGTTAGGTACAAACGCACATACTTCCTTCGATCGCGTGTGGTTTTGGCAGTCTCCTCAGCAACCTTAAGCCGACAACAGGCATAGGTATATCCGAGCACATGATGATATTATCGGCGCAGATGCCACAGGCGGGCGAATCGGTATGACCTCATCTAACTATTAGCTGGCATCATCAGCATCTGCCAAGCCAAGACGCTACCCCTGCAGAGTAGCAGCGATGCTGATCAACAATCCTCCTCTTTCGCTGCTTTTTCTGGGGTGGCCTAGAAAAGCTATCCGCCTCCATCCGTCTGCCTAAAGCGGTGTATGTATGCTCCCAATATCTTCCTGCACCTATCGTGCTGAAGGAAACCAAACGTGTTCTTTGTTGTGTCTGACCTATCGTCCGGATTTGGGGAGTGCGTTGGCGGTGTGTACGGATGATAGTACGGAGAACCTGGTATCAATTAGGGAAACGGAAAAGGAGCGACTCAGGGATCGTTAATTTAGAGCGACGCGCGACGTGACCCTGTCCACCAACTTTCTACGCTGCGCCGCACCTGCAATCGTCAGTCGTCAGTTGTTAGACAAAAGGCACAAACGCCTTCAGGCAGCTCTTCATTCTTCAATCCACGCGTAGGAGAAGCAAAGAAATCCTGCCGTTTCCTCCGCTGGCCTCACAGCTTACCTCCGTCACAGCCGCAAACGCCAACCAACTCACAACTTCTCGACCTCTCCACGCGAGGCTGGCACTGCGACCTCGCTCTCGCCCCTTTCACTTGAAAACTACCTGCCTCAATTCCTTGTACATTAGATTCGTTTCTCAGTTTTCAACCCATCAATTCTCAGCCCTGCCGCGGATGATCCACCGACATCCAGACGCTGAACGTCGCACCGTACCAGCCTTCAGCAAACTCAAGCGGATGCCGAACTAGATATAGAACTCGGTGGGACAAACTGTGTACATTCAGAAGGAACACATATCTCTCAGCTTTCTCCTGCAACTAATAAACCGCATCGATCATCAAGAGATTTCCTTCGTCTTCACGTTGATTCCTCTGCTCAACAGCGCCACAAACAATCGACAGACTCTATCGACATATAGATCTTACGGATGCATTCCTTCTCGCGCCAGATCCCGCGTCCTCGATAGGCTCTACAGCAGCTGTTTCCTCTACCCTCATCTCCTCATCTCCACGAGATGCTAGGGCTCTCCTCGCCGACCTTCAAAACGCGTCCCGGCCACCGCAGACGATTGAAGCGCCCCTTTCTCAAACTCTCCCTCATCGCTCTGCTCGTCTTCATCCTCTATTACGCGCACAAGCTAAGCAACGAACTTGACGTCGTGCGCTTCTACTACAGCTGGTGCGTCTGGCACAAGAGCCTACCAACCTTTTGTATCACCTGGAGGTATAGTCTGGGTGGGCTGGGTGACGATGGACCGTATGGCGATCTGAACAGGTGACGAGATGGCGAATGAAGGAGAAGGGACATTGAGCAGACGCCTTGAGTAGGCAAGAAATGGGAATATTCACGGGATAGACCAAAACATTCAACCAGGCCCACAAGCTTGAAGTGAATGATTTGCAGGCCAGGTTCAATGGCTCTGAGGGACGAAAATTGAATTTGCCTTGCAAAAAGAGGTGGAGTGATTTAGGGAATCGTCCAATTGGGCCTCAAGGTAAGACTTCCGCTCCATTTTCTGTGCTGATCGATTTCCCTGACCGATCGCCACTTAGAAACTGGGCTTGTCATTCGCTTTGGCATTCAAAGCACTAGATCTTGCATTTTGGTGGCGTTATATACCCATTTGGTGTATCCAGCCTGTGTTGGATATGGAAAGAAGGAACTCGTAGGTACGTTATGAAAGAGGAGGCGCGTAAAAGGCGCATGATTTGGGTGTCCGGGGGTTTATATGTATGGTGCAAGCCAAAGCGCGCATGTGATTCAGTTTTTCAGAGTCAACCTCTTGCACGACAGGGAACGAATGTGCTAATCATGCATCGCAGATAAGTAGAACTCTTGTAATTAATTCACATATACAAAGACGTACCCTCCAGCGCCGATGTCCCGATACATTCAATCCCCATGCGTACCCATTTCCATACCTCAATAGCCCAATGCATGACGCATGAATACCCTGCAAAACCGTTTACCAGCTCTCGCATCACAACTTGTACACAATCCCTCCGGAATACATAATCTTGTTCCTCTCATTCAGCTCCTGCAACGCCGCCTCCGCCTCCGCCTCCCCAAACTCCGCCTCCCCCCGTCCCAACCGCGCATTCAGCGCCGCCACCAGCGGCTCCACATCCGCCGCGTCGTTGCCGAACAGCGGCCCGTCGATCAGCTGCCCCAACGCCGCCTGGAAGGTCTGGAGCCGTGCAGCGGAGACGGTCGCGACGGCAGCGCCGGCGGCAGCAGCGTTGGTGCCGGGCTGCGATGGCGACTGCGATTGAGAGTCGAGCAGCTGGGAGGCGGGCTGCGACGAGGCCATGCTGAACTGGGATTGCGACTGCGATTGCGACTGGGAGGCAGGGCCGGGGGGTTGAGTCGTGGTGCGCCGAGTGCGTGGGGTGGCGGTGTAGAGATCGTCGTCGTCGTCCGACTCTGGTGTTGCTGCAGCTGCAGCTGCTGCGTTTCCGTTACTGGATGTCCCGTTCTGCTGGTTTCTCCGCCGGAGGCCTTCTCTTCGGCTGGGCGTCTGTGTTGAGCGTCCTGTGCGCTGCGTCTCGTCGGCGTCGTTGTCGTCATCGTCGGAGCTGTCGTCGTCGGTGGACACTGCGTCCGCTTCTCGACTCGTCTTTCGTCGTTTCCGCCGTTCCTTCTCGACGACCTCCTTGAAGAGCGCAAATCGCAGAATGCCCTCTGCGATCT
This sequence comes from Viridothelium virens, assembly GCA_010094025.1. Lineage (NCBI taxonomy): Eukaryota > Fungi > Ascomycota > Dothideomycetes > Trypetheliales > Trypetheliaceae > Viridothelium > Viridothelium virens. The sequence goes on from ML991771.1 coordinate 12,786, forward strand.
CTGCGTCTTTTTGCTCGACTCGCTGGCTTAGTCTCGCTTTCGCATGTGCCGTTGCCAGCCGAATCAGTGTCTCGAGCGTTCTGGCTGTCATAGGACTCGTGCGTCTTTGGTTTCCTTCCAACTCGTCATTTCGGAGCGCTGAATAGGTGGCGACGATATGGTCCGCGGCTCCCTTCGTAAGTATGGGTTTTATTCGGGACTTGGCATACTGGATGTACTTCTTGACGAAGGGAATCGACAGAACCTCGACGCGGCGTGCGGAACCACGACCAACAGTGACAGTAACACCAGCATGGAGCATGACATTGAATTTTTCGTACACTTCGGTGGTTTGGTCTGCTTCCGGACCCGCGGAGTTCGTTTGACCCTCTCCCACGCTTAGTGTTTGCTGAGCCTGTTCGCGTACTGGAGCGCCTTCTTCAGTTCCAGGTTGACGATACCGGTGCATACGAAGGACGTGCTCGCTGATTTGTCTATCCCTCGCATCTTCAATCTCGTCCTGAACTACGAAAAGAAGATCAAAACGGGACAAGAGGGAATCTGGAAGAGCGATATTACGCGCCGGATCCTTCCTCCCATCATAGAGCCCAAAAACGGGATTCGCCGCCGCGATAACGCTGCACCGCGCATTCAGCGAAGTATGGATCCCGGCTTTGGCGACGGTGACGGTTTGCTGTTCCATGACTTCGTGGATGGCGACACGGTCGACGTCGCTCATCTTGTCAAACTCATCGATACAAACTACCCCTCTATCTCCCAAAACCATAGCACCGGCTTCGAGACGGCGCTCGCCAGTCTCTTTGTCGGATGTCACGGCCGCGGTAAGACCGACGCCAGATGATCCGCGACCAGTCGTGGCGATAGCCAGAGGAGCTGTGTTCAAGACGAAGCGAAGAAGTTGAGATTTTGCAGTCGAAGGATCTCCTACCATAAGGATGTTGATGTCACCACGTAAATGCGTGCCGTTCTCCAAGTTCTTCTCTTGCCCGCCAAGGAGCATGAGTAGAATGGCGCGTTTGATGTAATCGTGCCCGTAGATACTAGGCGCAAGTGACTGAGCGAGGAGATCAAAAACGCGTCGGTTTTTGGCAATTTTGTTGATATTGCGGATATCGGTATCAGTGATGGTAGCCTGGGCGACGCCGCCTCCAGATTTAGAAGAGAGGAGGATGATATTATTTGCGAGTACTAGTGTGCGAAATGTAGAGCTTCCACTACCTGCATTCCGGTTGCCGAGCGTGCGATAGATTCCTACGAGTTGGATACGATCGCCTGGCTTGCAGCGGTCGACCAAATCGTCATCGAGAATGACATCGACAGAGCGAGGAAGCTGGCCAGCGGGCGCTCGTTCTGGCATCTCTTGGATTGAAATCGTTTGGTGGTCGCGGTATATCGAATAGCCATACTCGGTGACAAGCTAGCCACAGGGGTTAGTCTGGTTTTAGGGGCAAAAACGCTATAAGCTACGCACCTTATTTCCATCATCATCTTCGGTGGGGTACACGCTGGTGCTTGCGGGCTTATTTGTCGTCGAGGTTTGGTCGATGTATTCTTTGAAATGAAATTGCTGCTTCTTTTCGTTGTAATGAACGCTGCGCACAACTTTGGGACGAACAAGAGAAGTCTTTGTGACGATTCCCTCGAGCGATATCATATGGTTGAGGTGGTAGGAACCGAGTGTACGTGGATTGCAGGCATACTCTCCGAAGCTGCCAATAAAAGCGCAATAATATACAGTGTCAGGTGTCGCCTCCTTTGCAGGTCGTACCGAAACGATCTCGACGATATTTTTTAATGCGCGATCGAAAGCTAGAGTGAAGTCGAATGGCGAATTGATAAGTCTTGGTGAAATTAGCGGCGACTCTTGTTTAGTCGATTAGAGTAATCATATAGCCCACCCGTCTGCCATGTCGCGGTTGTGAGAGCGAATCTCATCGAGGCTCACAATTAGCCTTCGAAGCCCTCGATTCAACATCAAGACAATGTCAGCGCGATACGACCTGGCGCTTTGGTCAGGAGGATCCAAAAACTCCTCTGCCGCACGAATGCGGTCTTTCATCGCCTCATCTCGAAGCTGACCGCCGTCCATGATGTGTGAAAGTCAATTGAAGTCAATCAGAGCCGGATTATGAATGAGCGCAGTGCAGTCGTATTGTTGCCAAGGCTTGGTTGAGGAAGTGCAGCGGAAGAGGACGGACAGACAAACGCTAGAGCGGCAGAGAACGCGTCGGACGCGTTGTCGCGAAACCGCGTAAAGTGCCGGCGAATCATTGGCAGAACGCAATACTTAGCAGGCAAGGTTCACTTGTCGCCGGCTACATCATCATCTGTGAACAAGACTTCTTAAGAATAACGCATCCCATAGATTATGCATTGATTTCTCACCCAATTTATCATCGTACACACGCTTCCACCACTCATTCAGAATATTTCAGGTACTCCGTACAGACGAATCATGCTTAGTCTCGCACGTCGCCGACTAGGTACGTTCAACCATCTCCTACCAATCGCGCGAAGAGTTAAGCCGAGTTTGGCGGCCATGATAGTTGTGTCAAAATTGCCTTTGTGTTTTGAGGCTCTTGTAGGACTGCAACGAGTCCCCCGCCTTTCAATCGCTTCTATGCTTCGCATGTAATGAATTGAGTTATTGAAGGATGCACAGCCCCGACCTGTCCAGTTCACCGGCGATGCGACCTTAAAGTGGAGGTAGACACATCGTAACAAGGACGCAAAGCGACCCATCCAGTGTCCACATAGCTGGAACCGCCGGGTTCAACGTTACATTGCGAGAAGGACAAAACTGTAAACAGTTTGCAGTCGTTTGTGGCTATGCTGATGGACTTAGACGCTTGTGGTAAATGTTCCTGGATTTGGTATCCATTCTTTCATCCTTCGACCCATATGAGATCTTTTAGTGTCAGATCGTGTCCGAATTTTGCCGGAATCCTCACAGTGGACTGTTTAGATTCATCGCAAAGCGTCCATCAAAAAAAGCTTCAACCGGTGAGAAATGTAAAGATAGACAGGTGCGTGGTATCCTAGAACTATTTAAGAACTATTTCCTTGATCTCAGACTCTTTCATCTATTATCTGCAACGCTTGCTCAGCACTCATTGCAAACATTCGCATTCCATTTCAGTCTTTCCCGGTTACGTATCCATACGAATCTACTCAAAATGCGGTTCTCCCAACTTCCCATACTCGCCCTCACCTCAGTCATCCCCCAAGTCCTCGGATGGAGCATCGCTGCCTACAACGACGCTGCCTGCACCGACACTTCTCTCAACACCACGTCGCAGGACGCAAACTTTTTTGATTGCCAGGCTCTCGGCTTCGGATTTTACGCAAACAACAGCTTCGCTGGCTATGGCGCCGTCACAGACGACTACTGCCACGTTCAATTCTATTCGGACTTAGCATGCAACAACAAGCTAGGAGCTGAGATTAATACCGAAACGATGCCATGTCAAGCAGCAAACCCTCCGGCGATGGCCTATGCTGTTCACTGCTACCGTTGAAGACCAAGTGGGGCCAGGGAGATGGAGGACGAGTGCCATTGTCAGTACTTTAGGACTAATTCATGTGCATCAACTATCGTCACATTGCGTCTTGGAACCAAGACAATCACGGCGAATTTCAGGCGTTCATACATAGCCACTGATATCAGACAATCTGCCTGTAGGTATAGTCGTATGGACTTTTTTAACCAGCATTTGAAATTATGTACATGAATGCCTATGGAGTACCTGGTCAATATACACATCAGGGCACGTTCCCAGTAGTTTAGAATTTCCATGCTATATACACGCTACCCCATCTGCCTTTTTTTTAAGACGATAAGAGAGGACTTCCATCGATGCTTCGCATGGTTCGTAAATCATCTACAACTTACAGTTTACTTTTTGCACCACCCTTTCCGATTTCATCGATGACCAGTTTGCCAAATTGACTTCCCTTCTTCATTTCGTCAAAGAGGTCTTCAATTGCTGCAGTGTTATCGAGCCCATGTGCCACCTTTGAGATGACAGGACGCAATCCTTTCTCATTGACAAAGGCCACCATATCCGCAAATTCCTTTCTCGATCCCATCGTCGAGCCACGGAGTTCGATGTTCTTCAACACTGCCTGCATAGACCACGACATCTTTGGGCTTACCGTCATTCCATATTGAACAACGACACCACCAACCTAGAAAGCGCCTTCAGGAGAATGTTCAAACTGGGGGATCGGGAGATACATAGACTCACCTTCAACAGCTTCACTGCCTTATCCATAATATCTCCTCCTGCTCCGTCAATGATTGCATCAATCACCCGCCTCTCCTTCGGCAACATCTCCAACAACTTCTTCTCCCACCCCTTCTCCTTATAAACAACCCCACCCTTCGCCCCCAACTCCTTCGCCCTCCTCAACTTCTCCTCACTCCCACTCGTCACATACACATTCACCCCCATCCCCGCCGCAAACAACAACACCATCAACGCCACCCCACCCCCAATCCCCGTCACCAGCACATTCCGCCCGGGCGCCGCATTCCCACTCTTACTCACCAGTGCCCTCCACGCCGTCAACCCCGTCAACGGCAACGCGGCAGCCTCCACATCGCCCAGATGCTCCGGCGCCTCCTCCACCTCCGCCGCCGCAATCCTCACCACCTCGGCGGCCGTCCCCACGGGATTGAACTTCGTCGCCCCCTGAATCGCATAGCCGCGCGGGTCCTCCGGCCCGTCGGGGTCGTCGCGCCAGCCCGTGCCCGGGTTGAGGATCACGCGCCGGTGCAGCCAGCGCTGCGCGGAGGGGTCAGAGCCCGTGGCGATGACGACGCCGCACCCGTCGGCGAGGAGGGGCACCGAGAACGTGACGCCCGGGTAGAGGTGCTGCCGGATGAAGAGGTCGCGGTGGTTGAGGGCGGCGGCGGAGATGCGGATGATGAGGTCGGTGGGGGTGGAGGGTTGGGGCGAGGGTTGGCTGATGAGTTCGAGCGGGTAGTACACTTTGCCTGGCTTGCCGTCGATTTGACGGATGGTGAGGGCGGTGGGCATGGTTGGCGGGGTGCTGCGTGGCACAGAGCTTGATGTAATGGGGGGACGGAGACACCGAGAGGAGGGTTTGAGTCAATTTGGTGGGACTAGGTTTGGATGCGCAGCTGGATTAGGAAACACAAGAATTTTTTGCTAATTGGGATTGTGCCAATAGAGTAAAAATACAATGGATATGTATGTTAATTGAAGCTTAAAAACAGCTCGCAGATAGCAATGGTTGAAGCATGAAATCATTCCCTTTCCCCACAGTTTGGACACGGGCCGAGGTTTCTACGTAGCCCGGTAATTTGGGCGTCTACCAAGTGAATCGAGATTGATTAGCATAGACATTGCCTGGATGTTTCTCGGTTCAAATTTCCTCACCGTGCCACTGTTGCAATAGCTTTGGGGTACAGGCAGTTCTCAGAATCGACTCTCCTTGAAACGGCTTCCTATGCTTACTTGTGTTAGAATGACGGATGATCCCTGGTTGGATTGCTCCTGTTCAACAAACCCTGGTGTCTACGCCCTCGAAGGCATGAGGATACGAAATTGCGCAACTGTAGCCATTTGATTTTCATAAAGCTATGACAAGACGTTCAGTGAACAGTCCAGTCTCACAAACTCTACCCTTACTCATATATTCTCACTTTGTGTACTTCACTCTTTTCCTCTTGCGCATATTGTACTCATGCTTCTTCACGGGCTCCACCGTGACCTTCTTCGCACTGTTGAGAATGAAAGACTCTCCGCAGACGGTGCCTATCCTCCACTGATCAGTACGAGTCTCTTTAAGGGACGGAAGTAAGTATGAGAAAAAGCGAAGAGGAGGCAAAGTATGAGCTCGCACTAGATCGTTTCAGGCCGCGAATTGGACTTACATTGCATACTGTCACATCCAACCGTCCTCTGGACAGCGTGTCCACAGTAGGGACAGATCCTCGTCTCTTGCTTCTGCATCAAAAGCCTCGACTCTCGATCCTGCTCCTCCAGCTCCTCGTTCGTCTTTCCCCCTTCCTTTACCCTCTCGTGCTCCTGGCGATAGTCGTACTGCGCACAACTCAAGTTCTCGTGCCAGGGGGTCTGATGCTTGAAACAGTTGTGCCGATGGCAGCCCTGGCAGATATACAGCGTGCACCATTCCGGCACGGGATTCGATCCGAAATTGACGTCGTAAATCTGCCCAAATTGGCATCCCCGCTGCGGACACCAGCGCCAGTTTTCTTCTTTAGCTACTCCTCGAGCGATAATGCGCGCATCGAGGCGGCGGACCTCATCCCGGGGAAGGAAGGAAACGAGGCGCCGGTATTCCCAGGGTTCGTAACATGAGGGGCATCCGACCTTATCGATGTCGCGTATCTCACTTTGAGCAATAATTGAAGAGACGATACATGGTTTGCAGATGCGGTTCTCTCCGGTTAGGCAATCTACGCAAGACTCCGGGCATGCGTTTTTGCGTGGAAAGCGGCTCGTCACCACGTCTTCGAGGCAGATTCGACAGTTGTAGGTCCTCGGAGATGGTTTTGGAGGTCCTTCGACCCCTCCTGAAGCTTTCGACGTGTCCTTGATGCTGGATTTGGGAGTCACAGAGTGCTTCTCGGGCAATTGAGCGGGACTGCGACGAGCTTTAGTTGGACGCTCTTGAACATTACTCGCATCAGGGCTGCGGCGACGCTTGCGAAGTCCGTAGCGAGATGTCTGGTCCTGATCTGTCTTGCCAAGAGATTTGACGGACTGTGGCGAAGAGCGCCTGGTAGCCTTTGAGTTAAGTCCTCGGTGAGGAGTTACCGCTGACCGGGGACGGGGCACGCGAGCCATGATCTGAGTCTGTTCAAAGGGTTCACAATGAGGTTTTCACTCCCTCCCAGGAATTGGAGTAGGAGGCAGAAATTATGGTAGAGGTGGAGGGCTACTTAAACGACGTGACGTAAGAAAAGAGTGTTGCATAGACGCAAACGGTGAGGACGCGTCTGAGACGTGTGTGAGTTGTGTTCACTTCCTGGATTTGTTATAAATAATTGTGACATGTGATATTCAGTGAATGAAGGTGCAGGGTCATCTACCCAAATATGCTTTGGATGGTGACCATGGATGTATTTAAGAGAAAATAAAGAGTGTCTAAGAAGGCAGCAAGAGGCAGCAGCAGGATGACCAGACCACAGCTTTGGACGAGTCGCATGAGTCACTGATGGGACACAATTAAAGTGTTGAGAGAGGTGCACTTTGATCAAGATATCAGGCTGTCTTCCGAAAAGCGTTAGCGCGCAATGTTGCCTAATGGGAAGTCGCAGTTTCACGGCACAGGCAGGGACAAGCCAAGAGATACCTAAAAGACAGATTGGAAGGTCTGAAACCGTTTCAAAAAATCATTACAGGTACATTATACTGATATACGGGCTTCTGCATATCGTGCAATGCTCAACTTGCGCCACTTGTCAGCGGTACCAGATTGTCCCACCCTGACTGGTAAAGAGAAAAGTTTGAAAAGTGGAGAGCTCAAACACTACAACTGCTAGTCGACAAATTCAAGTCTACTTCATTCCCTGGGTGGATACTTCTGGAAAAGCCATCTAATGCAACGTTAGTAACGTAATCAAATATAAGATGACCCCAAAACCCGTTGAAAATACTCACTTGCTGACAAAGTAATCTGCCATAGCGAACAATCCAACAGCACTAGCACCAATTCCAGCGACCTTCCAATCAAGCTGTCCCGCCTGGTGCTGCTTGTATGCGCCCCAACCCAAAACACCTGCGAGAGCGGTGATCACGACCGCGTTACCGACAATGACCGGATTGTTCGAGTTCTCGCGCAAGAATTGAGCGTCTTTCTTCGCCTCGGATTTGCCCCTCTTTTTGCCCTCTCCGAACCTTTCCTTAGCTCGGCTGGCCTTGGCCTCGAAGTCACGCGATTTGTCTTCCATTTCGCGCTCGATGCGCTCGGCCTGAGTGTCGGTCTTGATTGACTGAGATTCAAAGTCTGAGGGGACAGAAGAGACGTGAGGAGAGTCAACGTCGATTAGAGATTGAGTGGACGAAACGCTCTGTTCAAGCTCGGGGGGCGCAGGGGCACGTCTTTCTTATATTAGTCGTACATTCGGAGAATAAAATCTTCGCCAGGTCTGGTATTTGATCAGAGGTGAAGACCTACTTCTGTAATCTTGTCAGAACATGCAAAGTCACAATAGTTGCGAGACTCATCGTACCTCTGCTGCGGACTGCTGTGGTCCCGAACCAGCGACTGCTGCGTACGACATCCCTTACTTCCTGGCTTTCGATGTTTACCGGGGGACACACAACGCGAACGTAGCCGAGAGAGACTCAAGGAATTTATGCGAGCGGACGGATTTTTCAATGCGGTGGAGGGGGAATAGGGGAAAGATGGTAAACCGGCCTTGATTGGAGTCTTGGTCGAACCTTCGTCACATGCGGACCATAACATAACAAGGTTCTGGAGAGCTCAGGCCATATACGTCATTCCCATGAAACAAGCACCCAAGCTCGTATGTGAAATTATGCACAGCACAGTAATACCAACCGTACTGTTTTTTTAGATCCTATAAATTTCATTCCATTGATTCTTGAAGAAGGGACTCGGTGTCAAACATCACTTGAACATAAAAATATGAAATTCTTTCACGGAGCACCTCCACCCGTAAGGATGTGAAGTCGCCGATCATATAACATACCGAAATCCCTGCGCCAGGCTTTGAACTTTTGAAAGAGATTATGTGGTCCTTAGAAGTAAGACTGTGAAAGAGACCGAAAGTCGAGATTTTCTAGACCGAAGTGTGCTACGCGACCACCAAACAGAGGACCAAAAGCCTTCTCCCTTTCCATGCGCCTTCGATCCAAGTACTCATAAACATGTATATATAGAGATATATATATGTATGTTACACCTCAGTCATCTTGACCAAATCTATCTTACACACACAGTCTCCTAAATGCCATTCGCTTATTTTCCATCATTACTAGATTTGGTATCGTGCCACGCTTTAGGTACCGCTTCTTCAGTCTCAGACGTCACTGGATATTCCGTCTTGACCTGTTGACTTGCAGATTTAGCGCGTTGTCTCTTCTGCTGAATTTCTTCTGGTGTCAATGATGGGCTTGCAGGTCTCTGCTCGGCAACTTTGCTGTCTGAGGCATTTTCTGCTGGTGAAGAGGGTATCGGCTGTGCAGGAACTGCTACATCCTTTGGCTGAGCCGCTTGGGAACTCGGTTGTTCTCCTAGAGATGAATTTTGCATCAATTCTTCCTCCTCTTCGTCGCCTTCCAGTTCGGCACCATAGACTTCAGGGTATTGTCTGAAGCAGTCTTGCATGTTCCTGCGTTTTGCTTTAGCTTCAGAAACGGCCCAACTTTTCGTGAGGCGTCATCCGATGAGCTTACTTGAAATTGTCGATGCAGTCAATTCCCTTGGGCTCCTCTTTTGAGTACACGAAGCAGCTGAATGCCGCCTTAAACTGCTCCCCGCAAGGCCCATGCGCCATACCTCCCAAGCAAGGACATTCCCAGTTGATCTCCCCAGTCTCAGGATTAAAGGCGCCCTCTCCCTCTGCCTCCTCTTCCAACTCTTGGGGTGAGCCGGCTGATGCGCTAGCCTCTTCTATGGGTGCTGTAGCAACGTTTTGACTCGAAGTCACAGAAGGCGCATTAGTAGACTGTCTTGCGAGAGCTTGCTGCCGCCGCTGTTCCGCAAGCTCATCAATGGTAGGCATCGTCTCTGTCTCGCGATCGGTCTCGGGAAGATGGACGGCGTAAACTGGCTCCTCCGCAAACATCTTGCTCGAGTTGTAGTAGTATAGCCCGGCAACCACCACCCCCCATCTTGTTGCTGATGATCTCCAACTCCGTGGTTTATCGGCAGGAGCGGTGCTGGCGAAGCGTCGGCCGGTCCTAGGAAAGAAAGGACGAGAAATCGAAGTGCGAAACAGGGGCGCAGAGCGCGGAAGTGCGCGTGTTGCTCGTTGCAGCATTTCGGGGTATGATAGAAAAGAAATGAAATGAAATTAGAAAGAATAGAAGTTAAGGAAAGATTACACTGCGCGAAGGGGGGCGAGGATGAATAATGCGCAGTGACAACTTGAAATTCTGACAGCTTGAACGGAGCTTTCCGATTGGCTGAAACCCGTTGTCTACCCGAAGAGGTAAAGATAATTACTATACTTGCATCATCGCAATCGACAACAAGGTTCAATATCCTCTGTTCCTTAATTTGCTCTCGTTCTGATGCTCATAGATTTCCTGTAATCATAGAAACGGGGTGAAATACTGTTCTCGTCGCGCTCTCCATGACAGTTCATACTGATAGACCCAGCCTTGCCCTCGAATATAATGGCTTCTTGCAAGGGAGCAAGCCTTCCCTTCTCATTCTCAATCAGCCTATTTCGGATTTAGTACTGCTACAAAGGCTTTGGCAAAATTCAATTTTCAAGATTTGCGCAGATGGTGGTGCAAATAGGTTACACGATTTATTTCCAAAGGGGTTAGAAGATTCCCGAGACGACTATGTCAGTATTTTACTTCTCTCGCAAGTCCAGGATAGCTTGTTGACGAAGAAGGCAGCTTCCAGACCGGATTCACGGTGATCTGGATTCCCTCAGACCTTCAATCCGCGGCTTCTACGAACAAAAAGGCGTCCCTGTCACCCTCGACCCCGACCAGTACAGCACTGACTTTGCCAAAGCGCTTAAGGTAATCCGCCAGCACTCTCAAGAGCACTCCTCCGCCACAAATGGCCAGGAGCGGCAGCAGCAGCCCGCTCGGTACACCATTAACATCCTCGGCTCCATCTCCGGTCGTTTGGATCAGGGTCTCGGCCTCCTACATGAAATGCTCCGAGAGCAGGTCGCAGACCCCCAGCTCGACCTTGTCCTCTTTTCTGAGCGTAGTATTTCCTTTATTTTGCCACCAGGCCGCAGCCGTATGCAGCTGGATGTCGGGGCAGGCATTCTTACTGCTAATGTCGGGATCGTGCCCATCTATGGTCCTGCGACAATCTCGACTGCTGGGCTGGAATGGGATGTGGAGGAGTGGAGGACGGAGATGGGAGGTAATGTAAGTACGAGCAATCATGTGGTGCGGGAGATGGTGGAAGTTGAGACAGATGCGCGCGTGTTGTTTACAGTTGAGAGGGCGGAAAAGCTACCCCCGTGGCCGTCTAACAACAACACCTAGGCTTTAATTCAATCGAAAGTATACCAGCTCTAGGCAGCTGTAGCACTATCCTTACTTTCGACCAAGCAGGGCTATAGTAAGTGCTGTAGGATTTGATGACTTTGTTCTAGGTGTGGGAGCGCCATCGCGGCGTCGGTGGTGTAAAGATTGAGGTCCACGACCTTCCTAGCATACTGTAAGCATCGTAGGTACCTATGCTTAAGTACATCGGGGCTTGGTTTTTGCAGGTTGTCGATTGCGGCGGAGCGCTACTATAGCTGTATCCACGCATTTAGTGGTGATCAACTTCGTGTTCAATAACTCATATTCTACTTAGGTACAAAATAACAAAGGAAAACATCGACCCTATTCCTGCATCATCAACCTATCCTACCAGTCTCTTCGAACTACCCGTTCTCGTTATCGTTGTCCTTAACTAACGTCGAAAGGCCGTTGCTTGGCGTAAATGAATTGCTCGAAGGCCTGCGATATGCGACATAGATGTCAGGCTTTTAGGATAGTAGCACTCCTCCACGCCCAGAGATGCTTAGAGGGAATGCAACACGGGAAGTGAAATCTATCGTTGCTGATAGCAGCACTCTATAGCTTGTCGTAGTACTGTCAAAATGATTAGCAGAATTCCAGCAGCTCCGAGAAATAGTCCACTCACGTTCTCATAGCCTGGCACGTCAGGCTTGATACCCTTCCTCTTCCTTGTCTCTTCCACAACCTGACCAGGCTTAGTGGTCTTATCAAGCGGACTACCACCCGGCAGCACCTGCCAGTGATCGAACACCATTTGAGGGAAGGCCTGTCCGGCAGTATGACTTCGCAGATCGGCCGTGAAACCGAAGGATTCGTTGACAGGCAGGTAAGACTTGACGTTGAACAGTGGCGTACCCGGACGCTGGTTTTCCTCAAAGACGTGACCTCTCCTCCGTGTGAGTACACCGTAGATGCCGCCCATGGCTTGCTCAGGAACTTGGATCTCGCAAAGATAGACAGGCTCTTGGATACCCGGGCTGGCAAGTAAGGTCGCAGCGTACAAAGCCCGACGGGCAGTTGGGATGATTTGACCACCGCCGCGGTGGATGGCATCAGCGTGGAGCGTGACATCAAGGATATTGAAACGAATAGAACGCATAGGCTCTTCCGCGACAGGTCCTTCCTTGGTTGCCCACTGGAATCCAGAGACAACGGAGTCCTTGATTTCGTTGAGGTACTGGACAGCCTTGGTTTGGTCGACGAGTAAGTTGGCACCAGTAGTATCAGGACCGAAACACCAAATCTTACGAGCATCCGTAACGTCCCACCCATGCTCGTCGGCAAGGATACGTGCGCGGGCCTTGAAATCGTCACGTGGTCCGATTCTGCCAGCCTCGATGTCCTTAGCAACATCCTCGTCAAGGGGTTGCGCTTTGAGGTAGAGTCGATTGTGCTTGTTAGGAGACTTGGACAAGGCAGTCATGCTGGATTCTTCTTGTACTGTCTCGCGGTAGCCGACAACAGGATCTGAAATACGGAGAGGTACACCGGCATGGTCCTCCTCAAGATCCTTCAAGCAGATTTCGAGATGCAGTTCACCTGCTCCGGCAACGACGTGTTCACCCGTCTCGGCAATGTAGGTCAAGACGCAAGGATCGGATTTAGATAGACGTTTGAGACCTTCGACTAGCTTGGGGAGATCATTCGCGTTCTTGACTTCGACGGAACGTTGGACAACGGGTGAGACGGAGAACTTCATGACCTTCAGGTTGTGAGCTGTTTCGCTAGTAGTCAAAGTACCGGACTTAAGCAAGAACTGATCGATACCGACCAAACCGAGAATGTTTCCGGCAGGCACGTCCTCGATCGGCTCGATGTTACGGCCCATCATGAGAATAGTACGTTGGATGGCCTTGACAAACAAGTCTTCTTTCTTGCCAGGAGTGTAGTTGGGTCCCTGAATTCGAACCTTAAGGCCGGACCTGACGGTACCAGAGAACACACGACCGAAAGCATAGAAACGTCCCTTATCGGAAGTTGGCACCATCTTGGACACATACAACATGAGTGTACCCTTGGCATCGCAATCGCGAATGGCAATGGCAGCCTCGTCATCAGGGGGGCCTTCGTACAAAGTTTCCATACGATACTTTTGAGCGGTGATTGGGGACGGTAAGTGCAAGATCATCATCTCAAGCAGGGCATCGGCAGCAGGTAAGAACTTCCTCATGACAACCTTGAGAAGCTGCTTGCCCTCAAGGTCTTTCTCGTCTCCACTAAGCTTGATCTCGAGTTTCTCAAGAAGCTTCGGAATTTCATCTTTTTTGAAGTTCATGACAGCACCAAAAATCCTGAAAATTGGATCAAGGATGAATGAATTGAAGGAGCGTTCGAGCTCCTTGCCTTCGTGTTGACTGCTCTTCGTCCATTTCTTCGTAGCCGGGTTGAAATAGTTGTCGCCCTGATGAAGTCAGCAATTTTATCCATAAGGCGTCCCAGTCATCCGTCGCTTACCCATAGACGTTCCATCAGCTTGTTCTTGTCAACACCGAATTTCTTCGAATACCTGGCAGCGAATTGACGGATAGTGAAAGCCCAGCCGTGGAGACCAGATCCAAAGCAGATAGTACCTTTGTCGGGGTAGACTTGGACATCACCAAGAGCCTTGTCAAAATATGTAGCGATAACAACATTCACGGATTCGATGACACGGGAGAAGTTTTGGTATAAATCTTCCTTCGTGACCTGGAGTTCGAGTAGAGCACGATCGACCTTGTTGATGATAACAACTGGTTTAATCCTCTCACCAAGAGCCTGTCGCAGCACAGTCTCAGTCTGTACGCAGACACCCTCGACGGTGTCGACGACAACAAGGGCACCATCGGTAACGCGGAGGGCGGCAGTGACTTCAGATGAGAAGTCGACGTGGCCTGGAGAGTCGATCAAGTTGACCAAAAAGTCGTTCTTATCTGTCTTGACTGGAATGTCTTTTAAATCTTCAGCGTCCTTCAGCGTGGCATACAGCGAGATGGCCGTAGACTTGATGGTGACACCGCGTTCTTGTTCATCAGGACGGGTGTCCGTGAATCGTGCCTCCCCGGCCTTGGCTGCGGAAATGATACCAGCACGCTGGACAAGGGAGTCGGTCAAGGTGGACTTTCCGTGATCAACTATTTGATGAATCAGTCAATTAATGCCACTTGATAGACTCGTCATTCGAGGAAGAAACTCACCATGGGCAATAACGGACATATTCCGGATGTTGGCCGGATTGTCCATGAGACCACGGATCTGAAAAAATCGTGTCAGCTTTTCTATCTTGGATAATGCGACCTCATTGACAGCGTCAACAACTTCAAGAACCGGCGTAATCGTACCTCTTCGACGGTGAAGCTGTTGTAAGCAGGTCATGTCAGCGAATGTTTCTAGCATAAGTTTGCAAGACGACGAGACGTAAGAACTGGAAGTCATCACAAAGTCGTTGCTGAGACGACCAAGCAGAGTATCCAGATATCCTATGCATGCTTTCAAGAGACAAGAGAGACGTACTTGACCATTTTGGCGGTGTTCTGACGGCTGTGCTAAGCTGCGGTGTGCGGTCTCAGGATCTTTCGGGGATATCGAAGTACCCCGCTCCGAAGTTGTGGAATGAAGGCGCTCTGGGATTAGAGATGGCAAATGATGGATGCTTCTGCTGAGTTTCGAATTTCCGTAGTAGACCTTTAGCAGGAGACTGCAGATGCCTCCAGGCCTGCTCGGGCAGATGGTTGTTTTTGTGGCAGAAGTGTGAGTAACAAAGAGAAATCAAATCGACTCACCACCAAAGTGGGGTTTCACTGCCGGATCAGGTAACGCTAGTGTGACTTGAGCTTCGCTTAACTCCGTCACAGAGCCCGAATTTCTGCCGTCACCCTCCAAACTCCGACCACACATTACCGAGTACTGGCTTTGCCAACGTTCGATGTTTCGTTCTAATGATATCTATCGACAAGAGCGGTCCTACCAGAGAGATCATTCCTATAATTAAAACTTGGTAGTGGTCTTACATCTTGTAGCTTTCGAGTCGCAGATTGCTGCAAGCTCTAGATACAATCGGTTCCGGGTGGCCATCTGCCTGTGTCGACACAATTTCGATTCAATTTTGCCTAATATTCATGGTATTGTCTAGATGACTCGCTGATGGCTGCAAAATATCCTTTCAATGTCCCAGGCTTAATGGTGTTTCCAGTCTTTCGGATGCAACTCTCTTACTTTTGAAGAGGGGCAATATTACCACTCGAAAGGCCCGTCTCCGACACATCACTGACAACAGAAAGAGAAGTCCTAATTGTTGAGATGATGCTATCCATGGTTATCATGCGATGTGACTCACATCCAGGCGCCCCTATCATCGAGCTATCAACACGTCAAAGCGAAGATCCTTGGTAGAATGTCACAATCGATGAGATTTACCTTGAGACTCATATGGTTATATGGTATGGATTTTGTATCAAAGGTCTTTCTGGTCGCATATCGTCTTCGTAGCGATCTCTAGCACGTGCGATCTCTTGAAGACTATCTGAGACAGTGCTCGATGTGTATGAGTAGCTTAGTACAAGGTCTAAGAAAGCGCTGATAGATGCATCGCTAAAGATTCTACACTTCCGGGAAGGTGCTGCTCAGTACCTAGGGATCCCTGTAACCGAATTCATTATTGGAAATAATTATATGCAAACTTAGACGAAGGATTAAAAAGCCACTATATGTTTGGAGATATACCTTGGAGAGTGAATGAAATTCATTGAAAACTGTCACTTGATACATACTTCCAAGAACATCCTTTGATCTTGGTGAATCCCATGAACAACCCCGAAGCGGCCCTTTCCACCTTACCTTAGCGGAAGGTCGCCTCATCGTATCTTCACATCTTGAGCAAGAAATCAACACTCACGTTTAACCCCATTCGCAACGTCAAAAGACATCCCGATAATGGCTTCTCGAGATGAAGACCTCAAGATGACCCAGGACAGCTCTTCCAGTACTTGTCCCTTCTCTTTGCTGTATTACAATGCATTCTGCACTTCCTGAGCTGCGGTCCTCCGTAGCCCGCAGGCTTACCCTGATGGAGCTCGTTGTACTGACATAAGTTTGGCTTATAGCCGGCAGAGCAACCACCAGCGCTCAAAATCGCGCTTCTGGTCCCGATGACAAACTCGAGGATGATCTCGAGCTAAGGAAGGACAGTAAGGTCTCAACCAAGAGCGCCGATGAGGTGGCTGGCCGCAAAGGGAAGGGAACTGGAGTGGGACTTTTAGAGAAACTGGTGCCCGGGAAGCATGGCAAGGAAGAGGGCAAGTAGAGCAAGAAATATGGGAAGGGTCAAGACCTAATGGCATGGGGACTGGTGATACGACGAAGCATTATTGGAGGGATAGGTAGCTTCAGACGACTATGATAGCTTTATAGCACTCGCAGCACTCATCATTTCGGCGATTTCTTATCAGACACGAGGAGAGGTCAAAGCTGTATATCGCTGAATAAGATTATGGAAGAGTCAGTCCTTGGCGCCTTCGCTATGCGTACATCCCTTCGCCGCTTTGCATCTGAATTGTACAGTGGTATCTCCCATTTTTGTTGCATCAAAGTGCGCGGTGAGAGAACATAATCGTCCTGAGTCAAAGCGTTCTCAAAACCACTGGATTTCCCCAAACTCCACTTAGTGTTCTTCGCGCTGCCAAGGATTCCGTTCCTCATTCAAGCTATAGTCTGGGCTTCTCCCTTTACCCTTGCCTTTGCCACTGGAGCCTTCTCCTTGTTCATCATTCGCGTCCCTCCGCTGCCAATGCGTCCGTTCATCTGCAACAAGCAGTGCACTCTCTGCTCCTCCTTCGTCTTCATCGTCATCATCGTCATCAGCGATCGCAAATGCAGTCCCGGGCGTGTGGATTTTCTCAGGATTTTGTGGACGAGGGACATCGGGCTCGAAGCCTTCACGGACTTCTTCAACTTGGTCGTCATCAGGATATGCGTGCCTAATTTCTTGCTGTTAATACCAGTGTATGGGAAAGCAGGAGATAAGAGACATAAGAGCCAGGGCCTTACACAAAATGCTTCTGCTCGACTTCATTCCATGCCGGCCCGCCTTCTTTCCTTGCCCTAACTCTTTCGACTTCTTCCGCATCGTGGTCTTCAACGACAAGATCGACAAGCTGGCTCTTTCGTGTTTTGCCTGAGCTGCTCGACTCGGCACGCTGGAGCGCAGGTCCAACCACGGGTACTTGCGCAAGTATCGAGGATTTTGCCCGGCTGCTAGGTTCGTCGCCGCTTCGATGTTTACCTTTATCGGGCGAATGCTGTAGATTCTCGATCTGTGATTTGCGTCTCCGTTTGTTGTCGAGCGTCGGCTGAAGAATATTGCGATTGGTGGATTGGGTCAGTATTTCTGGGCTTTGATAGAGATAGTGTTCTCGGTTCGCTTCGTGGGCGGTAATCACTGGATAGTTCCAGTCACCGAATTCCAAGGCACGAGCGTTGGCATAGAGATGCTCATCTTCAGGGTCCATCGGTACATCGTCATCAATTTCAGCAGGCGCCGTTCCATAGGCGGCACCGTTACTTTGGCTCAAGTGCTTCCCCGGACTCATCGTGCGTGCACGGCTTGTTGTGGTGACTTTGTCTAGGAGTGGTGTTCTGTGGTCGAGCTGACCGGGCGAAGGGATCCAGTATTTGCCTTTTCCATCTCTTTCGTACCGCATGCCTTCTCTCATCCTTGCCAAGCGAGAGCGAGACTCCTCATGCGCAATGACATTATCATGGGCATCGAAATAGCGATAGTCGTAATTCTTACCAGCCAAGGTGTCTTTAGTATCTTCAATGAGGTCGCGAGGTCCAAAGGCATCACGTAACGCAAATCTGATGGGCATCCTCGCAGCTGAAATTGTCGAATCAGCATAATCGTGCCATGAAAATGCGTACCAATGTGCCAACGCGAATAATGGCATTTCGAAGCAAATGAGTGCGTCTTGTATGGCAGTAGCTAAATTATCCGGGCTGTAGCCAGGCACGTCATCTGGTATTGCACTGAGCCAGACCAGAATCGAGAGGAAAAAGCCCTGCCACCATGACGCAAAGATAATGCCCTTGATGCAGAGAAACTTTGGCATGGGGCGAAAAGGCTTGAGATCGTCCGACATGCATACCCAGAATATAGCCAAGGAGTATAGACTCCAAGAGATACTGACGTTGTATATCAGGCCACTCCAAAAGTACCCCGAGTCCAGAGCTATATAGCCTTCTTGATAGGTTGAGGTTGCTTTCATAATAATCGTGGCTACTGCGAGGATCGGCTTAACCCAGGTATATTGGAGGATGCCACGTTTGATCGCAAGGAAGGTATGAGGATCGGAGATGTCGATTTTCGGAAGGCAGTGATTCAGAGGCCAGGCATGAGAAACTGGTGGCCGACCATGGGTCATGAGAATAAGAGACCTCTCGCCACCAAGGAAGTTGATAAGAAGTTGGGTGAAGGTATATAAAGTGAATGCCTATCGAGAAGTCATGTGAGTAATTCAGAGCCGATAAACACCATATGACAGAGGCAAACCTCATAAATGTCTCTGAAAGGGTCGACCCAGAATGCTACTTTCAAGGACTCTAGGCTCGCCCATGATGCCGCTGAAAAAATTGGGACCCTGGTCGCATAAGTATTTTTTTTCTCGTTGATCATAGACTGAACGTACATAAGAAGTATCCGAACAACATATCTTTGTAACAGTGGCTTCCGGTAATTTTTTCTGTGTCTTCTCAGGACGTGTTTCGAAGGAATGTTGTGGGGTGCTGGAACTTACGTTTGGAGCCATACTGATCTGGCGGCTGTTAGCTTTCGACATGGAGAACTGTAGGTGCAGTCTTACACAATAGTCAACAACGTAGCGAATATAGCAGCAACACCAGCGAGAATGACCACGATATCTCCAAGCCTGGTGCCTGTTCCGCTTGTCGGATTATTGTCCTTGGGCATGTTCGGCGACGACAAGTAGGAAGTAAAGTTGGACGGGCTGCTCAGGGCGAGAAAGAGGATGTATTCGCGAGTGATCGCATGGCCCTGTGAGGAGTTCGAGATCGTGAGCAAAACGGACTGGAGATCAGATGAGAGGAGGGGCTTGGCGGGGAGACGTGGAGGCGTGCTCAAGGTGTCGCGTTCAAAGACGGGATGCTGTCATGCGCAACTAATTAATTAGGCGCACCCGTCGCTAGCTAACCCCGAACCGGGAGAAGGTAAACCTCCAACTCGACTGGAAAACTCGCCGCATTGGGCAACAAGACCTGCCAGCTCTTTCGAGAGCTTTTTAGTCTGCGAGCCGCTCTTCTTCGAGAAGCTCTTCCTCGAGTGGCTCCTCTTCGAGCAATCGGGAGCCCGCCTCAACCTGGAGAGCCACTGCTTTCCCCATGACCTCAAGATGATCCCCGTTGAACTCCCGTGTAATTTGTCGCAATGGCGACCGAAGACCTCATAGCCGAGGCTTTGCAGCCTTCTCGAAGCTTCAATTGGTGAGAGAGTAAATATCTTGTTGTGAAGTGCAAATCTAATGATCTTTCAGGCTGTTCCTGGTAACGCTGCTGGTCTGCGGAACGCTGTAAGCGCACTTAGATTGAGTTATTGCTCAACAGACGTTTTTCTAACGCTGATAGTGCGATCTTCTTCTTGTTTTACTTCAATCGCCTCTTTGCGACTTTGATATCCTACGGTATCCGCGCATATTCGTGGCATGCTTTCCACGCCTACATCGATATACAAGCCCTTCAAATCTCGCTCCTCGGAGGCCGTATCTTTTTCAAGGGACTACGATATCACGCACATAACGAGACAATCTTGGTCAATGGAGGTTACATCACTTGGCAGTATTGGCTCCGTAAGGTCAAGGATGCGCAAATCTTTGATGAAGAGCCGCCCGAGAAGGGGAAGGACTCAGAAAAAGGCTCCTCTTCCGGTAGTCCCAAATCACAGAGCCAAAGCCGTACCCGCAATCGAAGCATTGGCAGGGAGGAAAAGGGTGGCAAGAGACCCGAAAGACAGTTACCATGCAGGATTGACATCAAAGTCTCGGGGGTGGAGGCTTTTCTTTACAATAGAAGTCCTGCATACGACCTGATTGTTGATAGCATTGCCAAAAAGGAACAACAGCAAAATGGAAGTTTTTATGCATCTGCAGAGAAAGATACGTCATCGAGCAGTTCGCTTGACGAGAAGCCCAATGGTACGGCCGGCGAGTCAGCTTTGCCCGGTCTGAATCAAGGCAACATAAGAATTCCATTAAAAGACCATGCAAATGAAAAGCTAGAAAGAGCACCTACAACGCAAAGCAGCCATTGGATACCTCAGACTCCAGCCAAGGATGCTTCATCCCGTGAACCCCCAGCTTTTTTACGCCTACTTCCAATTCGAGTCCGCTGCAAGAAGGGAGCTATCGTCTTGGGAAATGAGAATACAAGATGTGTCACCACCGCAAAGTTCGAGAATGCAACAGGAGAGCTCGATGCTGGACGTTCAGGGCCACTGGACATTTTCAAACTTCTTGTGAATTTTGAAGTCGAGCACCCAGTAGTGCAACTGCATCCCAATCACGATTTTAAAGGAACCCAATTGGCGTCAGCAGTGCGCAAGAAACACGAGAGCGGTATCGACGGAGAGGAGGAAGAAGAGGGAACGAGTCGTAGAACTTGGCTTCCTAGAGGAAATCGGCCCGGTCACATGCTCAGTCGTTTGGCACCGCTCTTTCGCAGATCCGTCGATTCCGTTGCGACAGCTACAGGGTTGCCAAACAGGAAGTCTGTTGCCACAGAGCATGTGATGGAGGTCCCAGGACAGGCTCGCTGGCAAGGGTTGACAAGGTATCTGGAAGAGGACCAGCATAACGAACACGATGAATGGGATCCTGTTGAATATGCAAGATTACCAACATTAGCAGACTTGTCAAAGGTCAAGGTCGCATTCTACTGGGATATTCCTGGCCCTGTGCCAGGACTTCATGACATCCAAGACAGCTCCTACATGACTGACACTACTGACATCAATGGCTCCAACCCCCCTGAATATGGACTTGATATCGCTGTCTTTGGTGGCGTCGTCAATTATGGACCGTGGACCGATAGAGAGCGCATCAATATCCAATCGGTTTTCTTCCCGCCAATTTACACCGACGCAATTCCAGCCGAGCGAATCAAACCAGGCCAGGATCGGTACAGTACAGTCTTCAAAATATTTGTCAGCGTTGAAGAAGATATCGTCCTTCGACTTCCCGTCCGAGAATCATCGAAAGATTGGAAATGGAAGGGTCATGCCGAAGCTTACCAAGATCAAAACAGACAAGGACCTGACAAGCAAAAAGGTCGCGGGCAGGGAAAGAGAAGAAGAGGGAAGAAGCAAGATCGAGGTCTTCCTGCGAGTAACGTACGACCATTTGGCTGGTTTGACGCCAAGATTGCTACCGATACTACCGTCAACTACACTATGGACATGGTCGCAGGTCTGAACGGCTATGCAAACGCCGTGGATGTGGACGTTACCAAATTAGAGATAACAACTAGTGTGAACCACAATGTTTTGTGGCGGTCTGGACGACAATTAGTTACATGCGACCTTTCGAACCCTCTACAATGGAATCGACTGCGAGAGTGGACATTCAGTATTGGTAGCCACGATACGGAGATTTTCCTCTTAACCGATCACTTGGTTTTGCTTCTCGACCTCATTACTGACTGGGGCTCAGGCCCGCAAGCTGACTTTTATACTTTTCTTTCTATGCGCTATTTACTTAATGTCGACTTTCATAACTTCAAGTTGTATATCAACACTAATGATTCGAACATAATCAATAACCCTTCTGATCTGGACGATAATAACTTTATTATACTATTCGGCAGATTACTCAGTGGCAAAGTCACAATTCCTCTGGACCGCTTCAGACCTGTACAAAATTCCGTTCTATTCGATGCCATTGGTCGTGACTTTGGTCTGGAAATGTGTTCTCCATCAAGAAATACGATTGATACTTTCATGCCGGACAAGATTGTTGCTCGTTTAAGTGATCTCAAGGCGGATGGTTCCCATAACTTCTTTTCTGACACAGACCCCGGCCTCACTGACCGACTGATCATGAATATTCACGGAGGCCATTTCTCTTTGGATGCGTACGGCTTCTTACTGAGACAATTCGTCAATTTTAAGGAGAACTACTTTGGCGAGGATCTACATTTCAAGACACTGGAGGAGTTCCAGGGCATGCCTGCGAGAAAATCAAGTCAGGCATCCACAATTACGCATCCAGGGCATACTGAAAAGAGCAATGCGTTGGACGTTATTCTCTGTATCTCTGCCGAGGATACCAACATCCAGCTACCGGCGAATCTGTACGATAAGAAGGACAGCATTCGCCTCGAACTAGCAACAGCATCTCTTGATCTGCGATTCACTAACTATTACATGGACATGATGCTGAACACTAGTCCGCTTGGTATTGCTCTTGGTACCACTGAGAGAGAAGCGGGAACACCCGATGATGCTAGCTCTGGCACACAGATCTTCCTCGATGGTGTAAATATGTACGGACATCGATTATTTGGCCTTCCTCCGGCCGAGCCAGCCTACATGGGTGACTGGAATCTCGATGTAGGTGCAATAACTGGGGAATGTACCAGCAGCTTCCTCAGTACTTTTGTCAAAGCAGGACGGGCTATCGCCTTCACCCTTCCCGATGTCGAAAACGCCATGCCCATATCACACCCTACTGTCATCCACGACGTGACTTTCTTGAAGGTCCGCACGAAACCGCTTCGTCTTTGGTTACACATTGATCAGGACGCACTCCTTGTAAGCACGGGTGCTATCAATGTGGATTTCAACGATTGGGCTGGACCGCTGTTTTCTCAACGCCTTGGTGTCCTTGTTCCTGACGTGTCTATTGCTTGCCTCGACGCCCGATCCGCATTAAGGCATCGCACAAGGCAAGGCGAGAGGATGACAGTTGAGACCTATGCTCTAATCCAAACGAACCTTCAACTACATATGATGGGCCAGAGCGCTCATTTCAACGAAGAGCGAGAGAAGCAGCAGATTCACTTGAGCTTGCATGACCAAAAAACGCAGCGGGCCAATTTCTTGCTTGAGGCAGGACGGCGGCACGGTGATGGTACTATCATGCCTATGGGACTTGGCATCGATCCACCAGCAATGGCTTTTCCGCCAGTTCCGGGCCCACTTGCACGACAAGCCAATCGAAATGGAAACTCGGTCATCTCAGATAATTCCTCTATTACGAATTCAGTGCGGTCAATGCGCTCTTTCGCATCTTCCCTTCAAATGAAGCTAAACAATGAGGATGACGAAAAGCGTGAATCTGATGCGGAAGGCGGCCGGAGATCGACCACAACTTTGAATCGGTCTCGTTCGCAGTCCCCCTTGACTCCCACAAATGAGCCCAAAGAGCGTAGATCTTCACCATCTCATCCGTACTCTTCGTTTTATCGCTTACCGACTGAAGAGGAGAGGAAGCAAAGGGGTTTAGCACCCTCCACTGTTGCGTTTTCGAGTCCATTTGCGTGTCCGTATTTCCCACTCGATGCTTGTCAACCCGAGACCAAGGACATGCCCACCCTTCCTCCCATATCGGCAGAGGACAATCAAAATGGCAGCAGCGACGCGATTTTTGCAGATGCAACTGCCAGTGGAATAGACGAGAGCATGACACACGTGAGCTTTATTGTCAAGGTAGAACCAGGAGTGAGCATTCTCTGCAAACCCCAGGCGATCGAGTGTGTAGCGAATATCATTGACACCGTCCTGTCAAAAACGCCAGAAGACTTATTAGACGATTTCCAGTTTGGTGTCATCACGGAGATTCTAAGTATCAAGACCCGAAAGAGAGGCAATGGCAAGAGTCTGGACTTTTCCATTCAGGTTCCTTTCGTGCATTTGCGCTTTCTCGCAACCTTTTCGAATGCAGCTAATGGCGTCGACGGTAATTTTCGTGACCAATATGACATCGTCCTTGATAGAGTCGCAGTCTCAGCAAGAACCAAAGAGCCTTCTGCGCCGGCGAATGAAAAGGACTCAACTTCGGTGCACGCCACAGTAAGCTCTCTCACAGTGTCTGCAACGGAGGTACTTCCTGAGAAGGTTAGTAGCGAGGTAGCTCTGCGATTGGATCTCCACGAATTGCTTCTATGGGTTGTCTCCAAAAATCGTCTGTCCATCGACGTGTCATTCAAGGATTGCGCAGCTGCACTTGTCAGCAAAAAGGTCGATTATCTCGCCTCTCTAGTTCACCGAGATGCAATGATGGCGGAAAGATATGAAAGCAAGTTCAAGAGATTGATATCCGATCATCAGGATCGCCTCCGCTATCTAACCTACGAGCTCACCACCTCTGGCGGAGATATTCCAGATCCACCGTTCTTGACAAGGGCAACATATGCGCTGCGAGCAGCAGATGATCACGTGCGAATCAACGATTCTTGGAAGATTCTATCTCGCTTCCGATACATCTACTCCTATTTACCTGCAGCTCGCAAGAGAGAAATCGCCATGCATTGTCGCAATCAAAATGTCGTCTGTCCCCTTGGCGCCGAAGCGAGCGTTATTAAGAGTTGGGAAGGTTGGCGCAGCTGGGATCTCGCCCATATTAAGGACAGTGTTGCAATGCGCTTTCTCTATGGTGCGATTGAGGATATTCCGGAGCTACACAAACGCGATCCAATACCTGTGAGCGTTGCAGTACGATCAGGAGCACTTAGACTTCTGGTGGATCCAGGGCCGAGACAGAATGAACTTGCGTTTGACACTTTAGCCCTCGGCCTCTCCGTCTCCCCTCCCCAGCAGCCGTCTGGTCTCATGCTCGTGGATAGTGAAACACCTACAGTATCGACAACAGTGCAGGTAAACACGTTCAAGACTGACATTAAAATCAGCTGGGAAATTCTGGAGCTTGTCGAGGCTCTTTTCGATCTTTTCAAGGAACCGTTAATCCAGAAATCCAATGAAGAGAAACTTCGTCAAGCAGTGGGAGTTTCATCAAGATCATCCACAGAAAATCCTGATCAGAAAATCCATGTAGTGTTCGCCACCGATCATGCAAGTGTCACCTTAGACACTATCAATATCAGGCATACCGCAAAAAGTAAAGCCATGAAAATCTCAGTCGCCGGGCAAATGCCAGGAGATGGAGACGAAGCGCAATCATTCAGTGCGCTAGCGCATGCTGAGGCTGCAGCCTCAGAAATATTTGGGCATGAACGACTTTTGTGGCGCACGAGAATAGACGCCCCTACCATCTCCGTCGCCCACAATAGACCCGGTCGAAACAGTGGTCAGCCAGACGATCTCAAGATTGCAGGGGCCACGGAGGAGCTAGTAATTGACATTAAAGAAGAGATCCTCGGCTTGATGGAAGTCGTGGATTCGGTCATTGGGGATGAGGTTGCTTACATTCATAAGCAAGTCGTAAAGCACAGAGGCGATATACAAGCGACCACACCTGAAGCTCCTGAGGCCCAACGGAAGCCACCACGTATTCAGGTAGCCCTTTTCATGGGAACATACAAAATAGATGCGGCACTTTTACGATCATTGAACTACTCACTATCTGGAGGATTGAGCAGTCTCGCTATTACTCCCGACGAATCGAAACAATACGCTCTTGATTTCGACTATGACCTTAGCGCACAGATCCATGAGATAGTCAATATTACGCCTAATCAGTCACATGTGATATCAGGCTTGGAGTTTCCTCCGATCAACGGTCGAGTCAAGTACTCTCGGCAAGGCAAAGAGGATGTACTCACTGTACAAACAACCATTGAACGAATTGACCTCCAAGCAGCTGACATAAATGCATTGGCCATTGCTCTAAGCCGGCCCGAAGTGATCAACTGCTTCAAAGCAATAAAGCATGATGGCTTGGCTTTGAAAGACCGCACCGAAAATATTGTAGGAAAATTCGAAGATGCAAAGCCGCAAAGCCGAGGTGCCAAAAATCAAGAGGTTTTCGTGTATGACATCCGTGTCACGTTAGTGGGTTTCAGTATTGAAGCAAAAGCTCCGGCAACATCAGATACGAAATCTACAGCAAGTATTATTATGTCATTGGAGGGCACTCAAGTCACAGCTACGAACCGACTTGAGACAGATTCGGCAATCCTCAGGTTCCCAGAAGTGCGAGCCCGGCTCGGCCAAATAAAAGTCGCTCTCCAAACGTTCTCGAATGGTACAATGACGCCATGTGGCGACGTCTCTCTAGGCCTGCTAATACACTGCACATCACAGAAAGGTGAAGATGGCGAGCAAGAACAGCGATTCATTGCGAGGAGCTCTGGTATCGAGGTCAACGTGTACGCTGAGACTGCTTCGGTGGTGGTTGATTGCATTAACCACATGCAAGACAAGATCAAGGACCTAGATCTCTCCAAAGAGGCTACCTACATCCGCAAAATTCGACATGCTCGGAAGCGGTCTCTTAGCACACAGATTGGGCAAGATGGCACTGATGGCGGCCTCACCGACACCGCTGCAGCACTTTTGGCGTCTTCTTACTCTTTGGAGCTTCGCGATATTCAGATCAGCTGGGTAGTCGATGCCTCTGTGGAGCTTTATGAAGGCCAGGATGCGGAAGACCTCGTCCTATCATTCAAGAGGATCGATCTATCGACACAGAAAACGGATGAAGCTCGATTGCTCATTGAAAGTATGCAACTGCAGATGGTTCCACGCTCGCGGAACAAACGGCAGCGCTCACTAAATTCAGCCCTGTTCCCTGAGTTGGTGTTCAATGTTGCGTACGAATCCTCAAATATGGATCGTAGCCTAGCATTCCACGCTGCTGGCAAACGCATTGAATTCCGCCTTCAATCATATTTTGTTTTGCCCGCAATCGTCCTGCAGCGCTCAATATCTTCGTCCATTGCAAAATGCCGAAAGGCGACTGCAACGTGGGAGATGACGCCGACCACCAGTGGTACTCAGAGAAAAGACATATTCGGTTCCACACATATCAACTCACTCATCATTGATGCGGATTTTGTAGGAGCTATAGTTCACCTAGAGCGGAGTAGTGATAGTAGCAAATCAGACACGTCTTATAGCCCTCTCTACTCGGATCGTATTCCCCAGCAAGGAAAGTTCGGACAATTCGCGGAGAATCGAAACGACTCGATCACGGAGTTGCATACTCCTGGGATTGCGCTGAAATTGGAATATCAAGACCGGCATGGAATTGAGCCCTCACTCAAGGCAGAAATCTTGGTCGATGCTTCAACAAATATCCTTTATCCGACGTTTGTTCCCTTTGTCATGGAAATATCCAAGGGCATTAAAGAGGTCGTTCGTGAGAACGATGAAGACACATCGAATGCGGTGTCGAAAGCTCCACAAAAACTTATTGACGAGGAACTCATCGGCACGGATCCCAGCACACTATTAGGCAAGACAAGGCTCAATTTGGGCGTGCGCGTTTGCAAACAAGAATTTAGTCTCACATGCCATCCTTACGCGCGAGTGGCAGCGAGTGCCAAGTTTGAGGATATATACCTTACTGTGAACACTATTCAATCTGCTGAGCAGGGCAATTTCTTCGCTATATCCGCAGCTTTCACTAAACTTGAGGCTAAAGTCCGACATGTCTACTCCCGGGATGATACCTTCCGCGTGGATGTCGAGTCAATAGTTCTTTCTCTGATGAACAGTAAGCATTTCAGCGGCAAAAGCGGCGTTTCTGCCATCCTGAAGATGGCGCCTGCGAAGACAATACTGAACGTCAAACAACTGCAAGACTTTCTGCTTTTCCGTGAGATCTGGATCCCACCGGAGATCCGCAGCCAGGCTACTGCTACGCCGGCCTCGCCAGAACCTGCCCTTCAGGCGCAGGAATATCTAGTACAAAAATACCATCAAGTTACTTCTGTTGCTGCTTTCCCCTGGAACGCCAGTATTGCAATTGCACAGCTCGCACTGGAGATTGATCTGGGTCAATCGATTGGCAAGTCGGCTTTCACCATCAGCAAACTGTGGGTTCATTCCAAAAAAGATTCGAATTGGGAACAGAATCTCTGTGCTGGCATTGGAAACATGGGCGTTGACAGCACTGGAAGAATGAGTGGATACGTTGACCTCCAAGGTTTCCGACTTCGAACATCCATCGCCTGGCCATTGCACGACCGCGACTTCCAGCAGACGCCTCTCATTCAAGCATCTCTCGGATTTGAGCATCTACGAGTCAAGGCTGCTTTTGATTACCAAGCTTTTGCCATTGCAGATATCACTAACTTTGACTTTCTAATGTATAATGTTCGCGAGCAAGGGAAGTCAGCGGGTGACCGACTGGTCGCCATGCTTGATGGCGACAAAGTTCAAGTCTTCTGCACGGCAACCAGCGCAGCTCAAGCTCTCGCCTTGGTCCAAGCCTTTGATCGTCTTATCCAGGAAAAGCAAGCCGCTTTCACGCAGTCTCTCAAAGAGATCGAGACATCCTTAAAACGCAAATCTGTCGCAGGTCCCTCCCGCCCATCCTCCGTTCACCAGTCCAGTACCGGCATTCCCTGGAAAAAGAACGAGCCCACCACCGACGCCCCAATCCGTCTTCACACAGACGTGATGGTCACCCTACGATCCCTCAACGTCGGCGCCTTCCCCAGCACCTTCTTCGACAACCAAATCTTCAAGCTCGAAGCCGAAGCCACGTCCGCCCGCTTCGCCGTCACCCTCGAAGACGACGGCGCCGGCAAGATCCACTCCGCGCTCGGCATGACGCTCGGCCAACTGCGCGTCGCTCTATCCTCCGTGCGCACCTCCACCATGCCGAAACCGCTCGGCGAAGTGACTGTCGAGGAGGTCGTCAGCGCCGCCACGGGCTCCCGCGGCGGCACCATCCTCAAAGTGCCCAAGGTCGTGGCCACCATGTCGACCTGGCAGGCGCCGGACAACAGCAACCACATCGACTACACCTTCCGCTCCTCCTTCGAGGGCAAGGTCGACGTCGGCTGGAACTACTCCCGCATCAGCTTCATCCGCACCATGTGGGGGAACCACTCCCGCAGCCTCGCGTCGCGCCTCGGGAAACCCCTGCCGGAATCGGCGGTCAAGATCACGGCGGGCCCCTCCTCCTCGTCTTCTTCGTCTGCGCCGTCGGCCGCGATGGCTGCTGAGAAGCCTGACACGTCGCTCCAGCGCGCGGGCGAGCCGAGTCCGTCTGCTGTGGCGGGGGCAGGGGCGGGGACGGCGGAGATGAAGGCAGAGGGGGAGAAGCGGGAGCAGCAGGAGAAGATCACGGCGGTGGTGAACGTACCGCAGTCGCGGTACGAGTACGCGGCGTTGGAGCCGCCCGTCATCGAGACGCCGCAGCTGCGGGACATGGGCGAGGCAACGCCGCCGTTGGAGTGGATCGGCTTGCACCGGGAGCGCCTACCGAATATTACCCATCAGATTGTGATTGTGACGTTGTTGGAAGTGGCGAAGGAGGTCGAGGATGCGTATGAGAGGATTTTGGGGAGTAACTTAGCAGGATAGGGGGCCGTGAATAAGGCGTACGGTTGGCGTGGGCTGAGGTGTTCGGTAGTTCGGATGGTGAATATATTCCTTCCAGTGTCAATATAAGCAAATATTTTGTGGTTATAAGGAGTGTAGTTCGTGTCGGTATGCAATCTTATCGAAGATCAGTCCTTGTGCACAGCATGCTGGTGATTTGGGGAACGAGCGGAAGAGCAATCACTATGTGTCGAAGGATGCATGAATGTGACGTTCATTTGAGTATGGGAAGATGCTCAAGAAATATTTATCGCAGCCAAATTTTGCAGTGACTTCTGCCCGAATGCCCATATTTTCCACTGCTCATCTTGGATAACGACATACCAATGATTGTCTTGGAAAGACGTTTGTTATTTACATGCCCTGTCCTTATGCTACTTCAAAATTGTGATAGTAGAAGAAGCCTTTCAATGCTCAAAGGGTCATCGTTACAGACATCCGTCTTGAGGTATTGAGAACGGAGCAACTGTACAAGCAAGTCGAGCGGAACGGCTCGCAGGACACAGACCTCTCGGCAGATGTAGAATTCAACTCTGTAATGTTCTGAGTGCATGGTATATTCTCTATTCAACTCCATAGCTCTGCTTGATCATACGCCAAAAAGTATTTTTATTAGAGCTCCGAAATGGATTTCAATTATTGATGGTTGGATTGGAAAAAAGCACCACCCAGTAATTACGGGGTAGTTTCATCCAATCTCGTGAATAATTTGAATGATAGCGTAAGCTGGGGTTTGTGTTTTGGAAACCCACCAAGTTCCGTTGCTCTCAAAACACCCAACGGGAAATTATGAAGGATGGGTGATGACGAGGTGGATTCCAATTCCGTTCTTACCGGAGGACTGGGGAAGCATTATAGTAGGCGAACAATGGATGTACGATTCCGTAGAGTTAAACCATTATTGGCAAGAGTGGTAAGCTGACATTAGGAATGACGAGGTGAGCCTAATCGAATATTGGCGTATCGTGAAATGAGCTCAGCAGCAGCGAAGCCAGCCACGCGGACTTCCGGCAGTAGCTGGTCCGATGCTAACGGCCTAGCTATCTCATCGGTTAAATGAAGAACTTGAAAAATTGTGTGGATAAAAGGGAAACCCATGCAGGTACTAGTGTACCGGTGTTCACTAAAGCCATTTTGTCAAATGATAGATTCTTGCTCAATATAGGAGCAGTAAGATCCATGCAGAATGAAGAAGCAAAGCAAGAAGAGAAAAAGGAATCAAAGCGTTCAGGACTCCCATATGCCATAAAATGCATCTCTCAGATAGCTGCAGGAGCCACCATACTCTAGCAGGGCGAGCTCCTGCAAGCACGATGAGACCTACTTACGAGTGGAATCAAAAGGCTACTGATGATTGTTCAGACTTTATGATTGAAGAGAGTATGGAAAAGAGCTCTATAACCCTAGTGACATTCAATTGGTTGTATGTCTATGACCAAGCGGAAAGTACGAACCGTCTTGTACGCGCCTGACCGGCAGAGATTCGAGGACCTCTTACGTGACTGAAAATTACTATATAATATTTCTAGAAAATCATTGTCCTACGGCTGTCGAGTTCCGTCGGTAAATGGCGTGCTACAACAACGTGGAGAGTAAGCCCTTGTGCGGCAGACCTGGAGTACAATCCAACACTCAGACAGATCGACGCGTAATCCGTCGAAGTGCGCGCTCAGCAGCACCGTGAATAGTGGTTCGCCAAGCATAAAGAGTGGGATGCTGCTCAGACGAGGTTTACAGCCCGGCTGATTTTCACGGGCCGTCTCCAGGACGCAGGACACACAATGCGTGACATTGTACATAGGTGAATAATCTCTCCTACCCCGGTGGCCGTGGCTTAAGATGATCCGAAGGGCGACGCACGGCTGCCTCAGGGGTTTTCATCTCAGGCGAGATTCAGCTGGGTTTGATAGTAACAGGAGCACAATGCGCGAGATTGTGGCTAGCCATTTGGTGTCGGGAAACCGAGGGAGCGGTCAACAATGGTGCGGCTAGGTGGAGACAGCGAGTTAGAAAGAGCAATGGGAACTCGGTGTAGTCAGGTACTGTGACAACAAGACTCTATCCAGTTACGGGCAGCTGCACGACCAGACTTGAGAGTTTTGGGGTGCGGCTGCATGTCTGTGAGCGCTGACTGTTAAGTCGCCGGTACAAATGCTGTTTGGTCCATCCTGACAAAGTTTGTGGCGCGAAGACGGTGAAGAAATTAATTCAGCTAGAGAGCTTGTCCAATCATCGAGGCGCCCTACTCTACCGACGATACCGCCACTCGAAAAGAAGCTTGAACATGCGATCCGGCCCTTTTAACAAACGGCTCGTATCAGTAGGGTAGTTTAGTATGGAAACAGAACCCAAGCTGTCGGGATTTGGAGTGGTGATAGGAGAAAAATTACATACCGGCCGTGCGGTGTCGTCATGTAGGTCGAACGGAGCAGATTGGCCCGATGAACGGTTGAGGCTGAAGGCACCGAAGGGAGAATAATACGCGACCGTGATGGATGACTTGCATCGACTCTCAACTCCAACATGCGTGGCTCAAACGCTGGCTTCAGCGAATGCGACTGCATCAATGCGGGAATTGGCAACAGTTCATTGAGTTCTTCCACTAGATAGGACATTCCGGTGGCTGCTTCCAGGCTTTTTTAACGGCCATCCCGCCCGTCAGGGTACGGTACCTAGGTGTAATTAAGTCATTTAAGTGGTCAGGTACGCCCATGATGTTCATCTCTTCCAAATTCCGCATTACTTCCATGCATCTCTCTGCGGCTTGTGGTTCAACCCCGTCGCAGAGCATCCTTCATCTCTAAGGCGCCCTTCTTACATGAGAGCTGGGGCAGTGACTAAGCGAGCCATGCCGCGCTACAATTCGTATTCTTTCAGGCAAGAATCATGCGCAGTGGCAGTCCGTAGTAGAAGCAATACCCGTTCTTGACAAAGCGTACCCGCACAGGACATTACGTCACACTTCTGGCAGTGCAATCTAGCCGACAACAGGAAGACAAGGACGTCGGTGGACGTGGTGGTCATTACGGAGTACTACGCTGACTAGTCGGCGATTGAGTCATCAGTGGGATTTTCCCCCAGATTGCATCATCATCTTCAGCATCAGGAAGCCCTAGGCATGAACCCATGATAATTAGATTTCGCAAGAGGAGTGGTATTTGGCCTGAAGCAGCAGTGGCTCCAGTACTGAAGGCCAGTTTTGGGCGCGAACAGGCGAATCATGAGGAAGTCGCAGCCGTCTTCGGGTGCGATCGACGCTGGCTGCCCGATGCGGAAGTTTTGGAGATCTGTGGGGCTTCTTCCCCCCCGGTCGCCGCTCGGCCCTCGCTCTTGCCCTCGTCAGCCTCCATCCACACCTCTTCGTCCTCTTTCTATGAATAGTAGTCCGCTGCAAGGGGTCGCTGCTGGCCTCTTTTCCCCCCGTAGCCCGCCGCCGCGGGTCCTTCTCCAACGTCTTTCACCATCGACCATCGTCGTGATTTCGCCATCTGGATTTCCTGGTCCGCGGGTGCGCCCGACCAGAGAACCACAGGGCTCGGCCGCGGTGGAGGACCCAACTGTGATGAAAGGGTTGGGCAGCAATCGACGAGGCAAGGGCACTTCGTTCGAGTGCTCCCCCCCGTCTTTGTTTCGGTCTCATCGCCATTGCCAAATCTCGATGCGCGATGCCTAAGTAGACCCTCTCCCCGAGCTGTCTCCCTCGATCGCCCTGGCCGGGCCCTCCCTAGCGTTTTCAGCTGGCTCGCTCGTTTGTAGTGGCCGGTCAAAGATGCAGGCCAAGGGGCTTGTGGTACGCGGAGTACGAACGCGGTCGGCCGTTGAGAGCCACCCAAGTCCCGTCATACCCAGGTAGCTTTTTTGTGGCCTGCCCCAGCGCGGAGATGACGGACGAGCAGCCATCCTGAGGTCGGACGTCTGAGATCGTGAGGCCTGCCAGAAGGAGAGCACGACGCCCTGATGCTGTACAGAGCACATACCCCGTACCTTGCACACTGCACCTGAGCCGCCGCAAGGTACCGAGTATCCACCTAGCCATGCTGGGCTCTGGTGGCCTGCTGCATTTAAGGTTGCTCCCAGGGTGCTGGCCCATCTAGGTACCCAACAGGGGGTCGCTGATGGTCTGCACTTCGCTCGACCCTAGAATAGACGCTGAGGTGTGCGACGACCGTCATCGCTCATCTCACCCCCAACAGGTGCACTGCTCTGCACCACTCTTTGCCCCAAAAGACTGTCTGCCTCTATGCCTGCGCTCGCCAGCTGCGCCCGCCTTGGCCTTCCACCTGGCACTCATACCGCCACCAGCTCACAAGTCCTCCACTCCGGGTCGCGCTACAATGCCCTCCAGCGAGATGGGTAAAATATCGAGAGGGCCAGCCTCGTCTATTGGCCGGCCCGCCATTGTTCGCATGTTGTTGACTTCGTTTGATTTGAAAAGCTGACTGGCTGTGCTTGCCATTTACGGCCAGGCCCATCTCACCCGACCCTCATCCTATTCTTAATGCAGATTATTTAGAGCGGCATGTTAGGGACCCTGCTTTGCAGCCCGTTCTACATAATCTTTTCTTCTTCACAGGCCCTCAGACTGCGTTACTTTGGTTGCTGCCCCTGCTTCTTCCAAAGTCTCATGCACATCGTACTGCTTACGTCTGGTGCTCGAAACATCGCCTGCCTTTATCCGTTCCTCGTCCGGTGCCAGTCATCATTGCACTGTGCAAAGCTCCATCCTCGCGAACCTGCTCGGGCGGCATTGGCTTAAGTATCTCTCGTGGTTCACAAGTGACAGCCTCACTTGGGTTTGAATAGTATTATCAGCAAGGAATTTATTCCCGCCGGTGCATGCTTTTCAGCCTCCACGGCTCCAACCGAACACCGCCTCAGCCCGTTAGGCAGATACTGCATGCTGCAGGACATTCTTGACCACCAGTGGCTAAGCTAGTTCCCAGCTTTAGCAACGTTCAGACAACATCCTTAAGCGCGCTGGGTCAGCCTCAGGGCGCACGGGACGAACTGTGATGACCTTAGAAGCGCATTAAGACCTGCTGTCCTTAATACTGGAAACGGTCCCGGCACCTGTTGTCAGGCTTTTTGGGCTTTCGACAGCCACCTGGCGGAGCTCTTTGCGACCCCGGGAGGAGTGTGACTGGTCAAGATCTGGCTGACTGTCGCCCAAACTGGCAATCCATCACTTCAGGTGAGTGGTGGGTGACGCAAACCTCCACACCATCTCCTCCTTGCATCTCCTCCAACCTCTGCTTGCGCTCGACAACCAATCCCTATCTTTCGACCCTATCATACTCCTTAAGCAATGTATCATTGACTATTCGCACTGTCTAGGTCGTGTGGACAACATTCTTTGCCAAAACTTCCATCGCAAAATTCCGTTGGCTTCAATCCCTTTCCCTTTCATCACGGGAACAGCGACCCGGGCGCAGACAAAGACCCACTTTTGATTGATGAGAACGAGGCCTCACTCGCCCTGGTAGCCCTTTCTCAAGATCGATGTGCTGAAGTGCTGCCGGGCCTCCCGAGACTTGTTGATATTTGGGAGCGGCAACCCGCTTTAGCGCGATTCCAGGCCCTTGGATTTTGACGGACAGGCTCTCGATTCATGCGAACTGGGCAAGATCTGCTGGAAACCATTCCGCTGTCATATCAAGCTCGAAACCGGCTCCGCAGCCGCGGAGATTTCCCTGGCCGAGAATCGGCGGCGAGCACCCCAGACTTATATCCACCCAGACCTCGATGTTTGACTTGAAGGAGCCTCGCATTTCTTGCTCAGACTTCTTTGAGATACGGAGACCGGCCGCGTCCGCAGGACAAGGACTTGAGGAGAGGGGATGATTGATACAGGAATTAGATTTGAGGAGCGCCAGAGCATCATAACGACAAGCTGGCCATACTTGAAAACGGGGAGGTGAAGGTATTTTGGCCCAGATCGTGCTCCACGCAGCAGTATCGGCTTAATATCTGGCAGCAAGCTGACTGATGACTATCAAACTTCGATAGAAGCGCAGTTTCAGGGAGCCGTTTATATTAGACGACGATAAAGCTCTACCTGAGGCCGTGGTCTTGCGTCCTGGAGAACGCGACTACGACTGCGGCCTCGTAGGTGTGGGCGCAATACCACCGAACATTCTGTCCATGTCCGGCTACGAAAAATCGCAAGAACCATTCATCTATGGTATGTGTTAACCAGTCTTTACATGCGTGGGACATTTCGGGCATTGTGTCGGCTATGATGATTCAGTTGTATTCAAAGCCACCCACACGTGAGACGCGAGTGGTGTTGTTTGGCTGACCACGCTCGTCTTAGGTTATGCCGCCACCAGATCAGATCAGCAGCAAAATTACGACGCACTTGCGCACGCCCCTACAGGCCTACAGTACGCAGGCTCGCAGGCGCAGGTACCGCATGGTACACTGAGCGCCGAACAGTTGCCATTCATCCCGGTCCAGCACTATTATGAGGCAGCGCGTGACGTATCGGGCTACCAAGCCTCTGAATTCCCTTTAATTGACCGCCAAGCCCAACGAATGCCCGAAATTACCTTATGTGGACCACCTACATACTCCCCTGGATCGCAAATCTATATTCAAATTCAATCTCGATCTGATCTTCTAGCACCTCCCCGCTTTCTCTTCACGGTGATGCTGGGAAACCAGAGTCTTTCTGCCAGCATTTCCAGTCTAGAAGGACCCGATCCTCTCCATACCTTCTCTATAGTTGCTGACGCGCCAAGTTTTCAAAATACGGCATGGTCGAGCCCCGAAGTGCCGCTGAGCTTGGAAATGTGGGATCACGCTGGGAGGCGTTTCACCCTCGAGGCTGGAAGCATTTCCTACAGCAACGCGGAGAGCTATCAGACGTACAACACCTCACCTGCTCTTGCTCGAAAACGCAAGGTATCTCCAGAAGCTGGAGCATCTCACCGATCACCTGCAAAGCGACCATCTACACAGCAGCTTCGCACTCGGGCGAGGGAAGGTTCTGGTGCATACGAGGGCACTCCCAGCTCAGCCTCATCCTCTTCGCCTTTTGTCACTCCTGGAGCTCCAGCGCCCTATAGCTACACCGGCAACTTTGTGCGGCCCCAACAGCAGCAGCTCCAACTCCGATCCTCGCAGCAGTTACCGCAGTATCCCACTAGCGATGTATCGCATGGCGTAACAGAGACGCAGACACCATCAATATCCACATCAAATGGCTCTTATACGCCAGGAACTATCAGAACGGGACGCACAGCGTCAATACCAACGACTCCGTCCAGTTCGCGGAGGCCTGAGCCAACTTCGGGTTCTGCAAATCCACCGCTGATCCGCACATCGACGCTCCAACCGTCGCCATCAACATCCCTGCAAGGATCACTAACAACGCAGGGATTCAATCCGTATGCCATGTACCCTTCCAATTCCAAGGCGGTATTGAAGATTGAGGGTGATCTGGACAAGATGAGCGACGACTGGACAGAAGAGGAGTGGGAAGCGAGCAGACGGCTGGTACAGTTCACACGCAAGCAGAACGGTAGCGTCATTCATACGTCTTTCCAACCGGTGACTTTGGAGGAGCGTGCAGCAAATAGCATCTGCATCAGTTGCATCTGGTGGGAGGAAAAACAGGAATGCTTCGTTACAAGCGTCGACACCATCTACCTACTGGAGTCGCTCGTTGGGGTGAGATTCACGGTGGAAGAGAAGAATCGAATACGGCGTAACCTTGAAGGGTTTCGTCCTGCCACGGTGTCGAAGGCTAAACAGGACAGCGAGGAATTCTTCAAGATCATTATGGGGTTCCCAAACCCTAAGCCAAGGAATATAGAGAAGGATGTCAAGGTGTTCCCATGGAGAATCCTCGCCCATGCTCTCAAGAAGATAATTGGCAAATATGTCCGTGGATTACCCCCTGACTTTGTCGACGCAGCTGACACTGTATTACAGTCCGCTAGTTACTCCTCGACAGCTGGTGCACTTCCCCCTGCCGCCGGTCGCGGTTACGGGAGTAGCTCAGGCTCAAGCGGCCTTGGGACCGGAACTCTCTCCGTCTCTCCTCGGAGCAGATCTGCATCACATGGTTACGCGTCTAGTATGCCCACTATTGGCACATCAGCTGGACCGGCAGAAACACAACTTCATCCCGCCGTGCCAGCCGACTTCCGAGCCGGGATCGGAAGTATGGTTCCCTCTCATCTCGACACTGCATCGGGGCAAGAACAGTCGACGTACGAGATGCAAATGCAGCAGCAAGCGTTCCAGCACCAGCACCAGCCCCAGCCCCAGCAACAACCCCCATCCCGGCAGTCGTCGGTGGCCTACTCTCATTTCCTTGGTTCAACGGGGCGACCCTCGTGGGATCTGACGGGCTACATGGACCCAAGCCCCGTCACCGCGACGCCTGGCGGGGCGGCACAAGCGCTACAGCAGCAATACGACGGCAGCGTGGCGTCGAGCATGCCAAGTCAGGGCAGCAGACCGGCGGCAACGCCGGGGGAACCGGCGCAAAGCACGGGGTATCACAGGATGACAGGATATCACGGTTCACCGGGCGTGTGAGGGCAGGCTTCCATTCCAGAGGCGAATCAAGCTCCAGGAGAAGAGGGTAAAATGGGAGGCGAGTGCAAGAGAGGTAGTGAGGTGCGGGTGGGAGTACTCAGATGATAGGTTTAACCGTGGTCATGCGGGCGAGGCCGCACTAGGTCATCCTGGGACTAGCGCCTCGCTGCCATTGCGAGCCTGGGCCCCCACTCTGTGCGCCGCCACCGCAGAGGCAAGAAGAACCATGCCCGAAACCGAAGCACCGAAGCAGAAGATTGCGGGAAGCTTAGGCAGCCGCGCAAACAACAAGACCGCGACCACGACTCACCCCACTCTGATCTCCACCACCAACTGGCCACGCCTTCCATACCTTTTTCTTCTTTTTCCATCCATTTTCCACTTCAGTAATGAACACAGCATCCAACGGCATCGGGCTTCACTATGGCAGTGCATATGTGCCACCTGCCAAACTTTCCGTTGCCTTTCCTCGCTTGCGGAGACAAATGACGCAAGACAGAATGGGCGCAGCCCGAACCTTGCGAACACAAGGTCGATCAAACGTTTCCATCTGATCTTGTCTGGACTCCCGTCTGGACTCTCATCTCTCTCTCTCTCTCTCTCTCTCTCTCTCTCTCTCTATTTGCTTCCTTGACGTCTCATCTGAGCCTTTCTCTCAGGGTCAGAATGGCGATGCACCAGCGAGTTTTTGCACCAGCGATACCCTGTATAGATTACCACCCTGCATCTTACTTCAGATCTCCTTTTACATGCCTTCTGTTTACGAATATGTTGCATTGCGAGCGGTGTGTTGGCTAGATTGGCGCATTGTTCTCGCGAGAGATTTGGCTGGCGCAATATACCACTGTTTTGGGACTTTTTTGCTTTGGAGCTTATGAACGTCTTGTATCTCGTATTCTACTATTTGCATTTTCCACCCTTACTACCCACCAGAT
Organism: Viridothelium virens; assembly: GCA_010094025.1. Lineage (NCBI taxonomy): Eukaryota > Fungi > Ascomycota > Dothideomycetes > Trypetheliales > Trypetheliaceae > Viridothelium > Viridothelium virens. The sequence continues at coordinate 51,986 of ML991771.1, forward strand.
ACTTTTCTCCACGAGCCACGCTTGTCTGGTCTAGGACATGTTGCGATCGTATGGCATAATGTCATGGGCGTTTACACGGGTCCTTCTCGACAGAGTTCAGAGCATTTACGGGGTACTTACGGCACGGACTCGGGCGTACATTGTTGGACAACACCCTAGCCGGAGAGCAGCAGATGTGACAGGATAAAGAAGCAAGGGTCATCAGCTCGGCGCAAGGGTCGGGAATTAGATTCATCGAGGACATGTATTCCTATCTTTCATCTTCATGACCTGTCCTCATAGTATTTCACAGCAACTATTTTAGATTCGGCGATCAGAGTAGACCAATTACTCGGCTTGGGGCTTACACTATTTTCTTACAGCACCACTTTCCGATGCGAGTTTCGTGGGGTCTTAAGCGTGCCGAGCACGCGGCCATTACGCGGAAATAGTAGCTTACCTAATATCTAATCTACCTACACTTCAACCACTTTGTTTTGCAGCTCCTAACCCGTCTACCCTCCTACACACAATCACCGAATAGCTTTGGATTTGCTGTTTGTCCTACATCCCTGCCTACGCTTGTACGGCTTCATGCTCGCGCTCGCGTTGGTCCTGTCTCGTCCTACGAAGCTTACCCTACTTCTCTATTCCTTCCACCTCGCCCATTCTTCCAACGGTCCAACGGTTCGGGACAGAGTACCTGCATAGTCAATCTTGCACTTCTTTTCCAGCAGTCACCCGGAGACAGCCGTTCATCTCCAAAAGCGAAGCTCCACGTATAGTCTAGACCTCGTAAAGACCAACCTCGGGTCCGCTCCGCAGGCCTAAACAACGCCCTGCTCATCGGTGGTGCCCAATTCCGCTCATCGTTCGATGAGTTGAGGTACCTGAGTACCCGAGTACCTGCATAAGCGCGCCCCCGTGACCGTACTAGTCCACTGGCATTCTCGAGGACTAGATGATCTGCGTACAATTAACGGCTGACGATGTGCAGGCAAATTTTCTTATTTTATCTTTGTTTTTTCTTCGCTTCTTGAAACTGCATTTATTGCGAGCATCCGGAGTGCCAATGCGGTTGGTGCTAGTGAGGCTGAAGTGTAACCGGTGACCTGCAGCTGCCCTTTGGGGTTACGCCCTTGTACTCTATATCCAGAATATAGAGAGAGGTGTTTTTATCACTCGCCTGGACTGGCATAGGTGTGCAGTGGCTACTTGAAAATCCCCAGTGCGATCGGATCGCGTGCGCATTCTCCAAGAACAACTCATCGGTGTTGATGAATGAACGGAATATTCCGCCTTGTAACACACTGATCCAACGAAAAGATTACGTGCTCTCTTCGGAATGTAAGCGACGACGGACGAGAAAACAGCCCTTGCCAAGACACTTACGTCGGAAAAGTAGGATCCAACATGGGAGACGTACATTTACGCAGCATGTCGATACCAATACGTCTGGCCTGGGTAAAATAGTCATTTTAGGCAATAGTCCAGAATGGGAAATTTCTACCGAAAAGCGAATCCCTGCTTTTCACTGGTCGTCGCAAAAATCTCAGAATACAGTAGGTTCCTGTAGCCGATGTCTCCCGCTTCCTTGCATGGAGATATTCAAGCCGCACAGATTGATCTACCCAAGGAATTGCAGCAAAGTAAGGACCGCAAATTTTCTCAGCATGCCGGTACTTTCTCTTGTTAAGTGGAGACCAACTACTTCTTCTCTAAGGGCTCACTGTACGGCGCTTTATGGGCCTTCAATGGCAATCGTTTCCGAAGAAAACGTTAAGCCTTAAACCTCCGACTGGATTCTAGACATGTATACCAATCATTCTAGCAACAATCTGTGCCATTAAGCGATCATTATTCAACGTAAGTGACGTGTCTCGAACCATGTCCTGAGAGTCCTTAACGGCGACCTTGAAGAGTTATCAGCTCAATCATTTGTACGGAGTACTGAGGAATTTTTTACGGTACAACATACACTGCACATAAGCATGGTTGCAGAATGAGCTACAATGTGAATCCTGTAAAGGAAACAGTGGCATTGCTCTAAACTTTCGTCCAGCCGTGTCGACTTCACACCTCCGTCTCACGTGGTAAGTTTATCAGCATTACTCAGTCTGGAAAAAAAAAAAGAACTAAGCACAGAATGAGAGTCGAAAGTGAATCGCTACGGAATTATAGGGACGTATAGAGTCTACACTATGGATAATAGGCCTTGATTTAGGTCAAGCCAAACAAGCTCCACTTCACTATCTCTCCATCTGATCCAACCATCTGCATTTGCTCCACACCTCCCAAATTTCCCTTCGGCCCGAATACTCCGACCTCCCCGGAGTCTCCATATACCATATTCCGGTTTGGCAATTAGTTCGAGCTACGGAGGACAACATCAGTGCTATGTTCCGTCTTACCCCAAACATGCTGTAGCGTCAAGAGGGACTGGACCCCCACCTCCCTGTAACTTCTCCACCACACCATCTTGGCATCTGCCGAAGCAGAGGTGACGCCGTAGGGCTGCTCACTAATCTAACGGGTTACAGGAAGGTTGAGTCAGGATCACGAAGTGCGAGGGGAGTTGCATCGGCGGCCTGGATGACGTTCAGATCATGCCGACTCGAAAGGACGTAGCAATGAGCGGAGGTAGGCGAAAGTGCATTCCGAATTGGTGCTGGTGAGAATTCCTCAAGAAAAAAATTGCGTGCATCACTATTGGCGTGGAGTCTAAACCGTGCATAGGTCGCGTCAAATAGTGTAGAATCTACTACAATGGCGGACATGTTTTCGTTCGCACTCGAGCTTTGTTGGTTAAGCAGTAGAGATCTTTGATTTACAGTATACTCTACTTCACCTGCAGCACTACTCACAAGGCTAGAAGAGACGTTTCGTATACAGTATCTGACTGAAGCCCTTTCTCCCCCCTCCTCATCTTAATCTGTCCCGAGATGCATATTTTCTGAAAAGTTATCAGTAGGTTTCCTCTGTCTCTTAGACCTCGTGCCCGATCGCATACATCAATATCCTGAGTAGGCAGACGCATTAGATCTGCTTCATAACCCCGCCGTCTATCTGGCCTCATCGAGAAGACGTATAGTATCCGGTCTGAGTCGGCGTGCTTCGGCATTTGGAAATGAAACAACTGAAACGTAGTATCTAAGCCTCTGAAATTTACACTTCGCCGATAGCACCGCATGGGCCCTCCTCAAGTTAAGGTTTATTTATAGTGTTGTGTGAGACTACTGTCGAGAGCAAGAATCCAAAGAATGAAAACCGACCAGGCTCCGACGAAGGAATGCACAGTTCCGGAAGATGCAGAGAGTGGGTTAGAAGCTAGGGAAAGAAAATTCGACCACGACTTTCGAGAATCGCGAAAAGAGTGTGAAAACAAAAAGCATAGAAGGCTGCTTCATCGTCTCTAAAACCAGGTAGGATGTTTCTCGAATGAGTCAACACCAATCTTGGTATTCGTGAGTCTGTCCAGTATCGATGCCTACGTAACTAGGATGACCTGTAATGGTTGGAGGATGTGGATGGTGCTTCGGCATAAATTGCTCTGTCCCAGAACTTGTACAGCACAGTGCCATAGAAAGCATCAACCCCCTAGGCAACACGAGGATATATAATTCTGCAGATAATCTCCAGTGGAAGCAAATCTCACATGTTTCTTGTAGAAGCTCGTGTTCCGAGGATTCTGGATTCAGCGCTCTCCACAGCATTCATCACTTCCGCCACATTTCGTACTCTCTGGAAACTGCTGAGGGTAATATTAGATCAAGTTAGTGTCTTCCCTGAAGCATAAAGAAATTTTACACATTAGCCTCTCCATCCAGTATACGCCGACCTATTCTTGAAAAGGACTCGTATTTTTGACCCTAATCCTCTCATCCACTTAGTACTGGATCAGCATCCACCTCGCTTGCAGTCTCAGACGGGCTCTCCTTACCCTTTTTCAAAGTCTCAGAGGTCGCCTCCGTCGCTCTGATAACAGCAAGTGCTCTTGCCCGCCTTCTATCTTGCACCCGAACCCTTCGGCCTACCTCTTGCTCTCTTCTCCCCCCTCACCTCCGCAGTAGCGCTCTCTCCCTCCCCAACAACCTTCTTTGGTCTCCCCCTTCCTCTCTTCCCCCCAACCCCGCCTCTCGTACCCAAGCCTCTCGAGGTGGCCCCTCCCCTTTTCCCATCCTGCAGCCCAGCCCCCTCTCGCCGCGGTCGCCCTCTCCCCCTTCCTTTCGGAAGCACCGCCCCTCTTTGCCCGGGCCTCGTGCTCCTCTTCCCGGACCCCGTGTTAACTCGCGGGGTGATTGGCGCGCGAGACGGGGTCTCGTCGGGAGGTTGGTCTTCGAGGCTGGGAGGAGTGTGAGGACGTTTAGGAGGGCGACCTCGGCCTCGTTTTGTCGGGTGGTGGGCGACATGGTCGATGTCGTCGTCAATAGTTCAGCTTTTGGATGGGCGACCGCGTCCACGTTTGGACTGTGAAGCCGAGCTAAAGGCTTCGGCGTTCGACGCGCTGGAGTAAGTGCCATTCGGCGCGGTTGTCTCTAGCGCCGCGCTGCCATCAACTTCGGTGGCTAGATGATTAGAAGGGCGACCCGATTTTCGAATTTCTGGCGAGGTTTGAGAAAGTCTTGGTGCTTCCGAGCCACGAGATTGAGTTCCATCTTCGAGCTGAGGCTCGGTTTCAGTTTCGTGAACTTCGCTACTTGAGCGTTTGCGTGGACGGTCACGGTCATTTTGAGAGACGAGAGATTGCATGACCATCATCGCTCAGGCTCAGATAGCCGAAGAGCGGAGAGATAGATAGGGATTGAAGTGGTGCAAGTAATGGGAGGTGCTGAGAATATGGGAAGGTTTGACATAGACATTGAATACGTGAGGTAAACAACGGCGTGTCGGCCTCCGATGTGTTACTGCGCTTCCGATGCACTTCTGCCAATGATATCCAAGCTGAGACTGGATAATTAGGATAGGATGCCCTTAATAAGATAATATTGGGAAGCTTTCCATCATTACGCACCTTCTCAATTTTTGATTCTCAGTCTCGAAGATTTGTAGACATTTGAATCGTTCAATTAATCGATCTTTCCTCTATGCCTATCTACACATACGATGCATTGGCAACGGTAATTTCGGTTCGGAGAGCATTTCGAAGCACTTTACATCTACAGTGAATGATACACAAAACAATAGCAGTGGATTGGTATATTGCTAGTAAGCCGTACAAAACCCGAAAGGTTCCTTACGGCTTAATCTCCTAACCATCATCCTACACGCACCCTAACTCGTCTACGTAGGGGCCCACTCCTCGTGTCTACCACCTCGACGAACACACAGGTGACTTTTCGTCTTTTTTCATGCTATCGTGATCGAAGGGGATCGAAAAGGTGAAGCTTGAAGAAACAACAGAACGCCATTGGATGAGGGTATTCGAGGGTATTCAGATGGATTCTTTTCGCCAAGGAGGGGGTATATGATTGAACCTTAGAGTAGCCCAGCCATAGCTCCTCGCATTGCGCAACACACAGATGCCATCACGTATCGAATGAAAAGAAAGAAGCAGAAAACAGCACGAAAGGTGTTGAAGTAACCGAAGTAATGCAACCGAAGTGTTTTGACTAATTGGGGTCGTTTCATCTTTGCAAAGGGCCTTTTCAGGGCCACGGGGTATCGCTTTAACGAGTTGGGGGTCCAATCGGACCCGGGTATCCAGAATGATTCGAATTCGACGTGCTCGGCCGACCCGAATCCCGATCTACGCTCCGCTCGCGCGAGGCGTCGAGTCTGGGCGTAGCATCTCCGGGGGCGTGGGAAGGAGAGGCGCCGATTGCGCTACCACTGCCAATAGGCATGGGCGCGTTCGCAGAAGCAGAAGTTGAAGGAGGCTGAGAAAAGGAAGTCTGAGAATTATTCATCGAAAAGCCGGTACCCACACCACTGCCGGCTCCAAAAGGGAATTTGGACTGGTGGTGGGTAGTAAAGGTTGTGGTAGGGGGACCCCAGGGATTATCGTCGTCTGGAAGGTTAACCCCGCTGTCATTCCATGGATTACGATAACCTGAGCCTTGAGACTCAAGAGAGGCGAGAGATGCCTTGGAGGCATTGCTTGAGGCATGTTTGAAGAGTGATCCCGGTGAATTTGAGCCATTCTTGCGACGCTCAAGGAAAGATGAGAAAGAGCTAATGCTACCAGGCTTGCGCAGTTTGTCAAAGATGCTACGTTGATCGCTGGTCACATCTTCGCCGGAATTTCCAAACGTGGACCGGGTTGGGGAGTCAGTCGAAATGACTGGAGGTTCAGCCCGTTGGAGGAGCTTGGAATTGAAATACGGGAATGAGTCTTCAAAAGAATCCGATTTGGGGCGAGGCAAGGCTCCTTTGATGGTAGTTGCATCCAGTTCGTGGGCAACAAGTCGGGCAGTCAGGAAGTCGATCGCATCCCGAAGACCGCCAGCGTTATTACGAGTGAAGCGCAAAAGCACAGTCTCAATCGACACTTCTTGACCATCCACAGTCTCGCGGGAAATGTCTTGCAAAGTAAGCTCTACCTCATGCTGAGTTTTGAGCTTCTCTAACACTTCGGCGTTAAATTCGGCGGAACGGAGGTAGGCGCTCAGCTCAGGGGTGGACGGAAACGCAAGAGGATGATTCTCAGGAACCATGCCCAAGAATTCGTCAACCGCTAACGGTACTTGATACTCCGGACCGGTGACGGTGATGACATCGCTGGCTTGCTCGGTACTCGGGAAGATGAACTTACAGTTCCACTTCTTTTCCAATTCCTCCAATTCATTCATGCGGGCGATAAGTTCTCGGTGGTACAGACGATCAATGACAACCTGCTCAGACACGAATTCGGCATCGACCTTCTCGACCATGTCCATAATCTCTTGCTTGACTAGGTCCAGATTGTCTGCATTGCGGGCCGGCGTGCGACAGATGACATTGTCGACTTTGATGTCATCCTCTTCTTTACCAACACCACCCCTGTCCATAGCATTGGAGAACTTAACAAAGACCGAGTATTTCTTCATGATCCTCTGAATATGTTGGCCTCCGATACCGATGATACGCTTGTGATACTGATCCGGAACGTGGAACGAGATGGAAGCTGGCATCTCCTGTTCCACAAGATCAAGGCCGTTCTTGGCGGCGTCATAAGAATGACCACGAACGTCGATGTAGAAGTTGTATTCATTGAAGCCATCAAACATGATTTGAACGTTACTCTGGCTCATGATCTTGTTAATTTTCCCGTTCTTCTTCCCACTGACGAATTCCTTGTGCTCATTTGCCAATTCGATCTTGACCCGCATCTCATATTGGGCTTTCTTGACGAACGGGATACCATTGATGACCATCATAGCAGCTTTGACCGCATCATCTGAACCATGGATGTGGAAATTGAGCTTCTCAAAGCTGATCTCTGCTCCAGAGTTGATACAGATATCCGAAAGCATGGCACGGATGTCGGAAGGAGTTGGAGGGCGTTGTGATGGGTCGGGTCCAGTGATACTCCATTTGGCGCTATAGAATTGACCAGCCTATAAATATCAGCACTGGTAGTCAGCTTAGCACTGACTATTGCATACCAAAGTCATTATCTCCCGAACAGTACGTTCGACGTTGAGGATGTCAGTAGCTTGAACCCTGATTACTCCTCGTTGCATACCAAGCTGTGGGAGTAGAACATAAGAGCCATTCGCCTCAATGATCTTGCGAACCTTATCTAAGCGTTCCAAAAGAATGCTGTCAATCTTGTTATGAGTGATCATGGTATCCTTCACAAAGGTCTTGGTGCCCATAACGAGATCGTGCAATCGCTTCTTCGCTTGCAGGATATTGTCTTGATTCTCGCCCGTGATAATTATCTCATCTTCACTTCGGAGTGCAGCTCCAGGCGGTGTATAGCCGTAGAGTCGAGGAAACGGAGGCGGGAAATAGATGGCAGTGTTGGTAGCAGACTCAATGAGCTTGATGTTTTTCCGAGCACGGCCGCATATTAAAGTGTGAAGCGAAAGTTCAAGTCGCATCGTATCAACCTGTCGTCTCAGCTGAAATTTTGTCAGCGCACGTCAGCCTTACGCAGTAGGCTTGAGATTCTTACAATCTGGTCTATCATAATGAGAACATGAGTCTTAGCATGCTCAGAGCTTTCCATATCACCAAAGATAGCAATTCGAAGACGAGACTCGTTGATTGTGTCCAAATTGCCATTGAAACTTGCTGACTCGACATCGACAGATCTCGGGTGGAGAAGAAAGACATCAGCCTTGGTTCGTTGAGCAATATCATCCATGTGCTTTAGAATGACAGCTTTGACGCCTTGTGTTTCGGGCTCGATAATAAGATTGTAATCTACGTCAACCGTCGCGCATCGCTAAACCACGTGTTAGTATTGTCGAAGCATTGGATCACATTGGGGAGCTCTCAACGAATGCTTACCAGTGAAATCGGCGTGTCATTGAGTATCCTCCCTCTACATTTGTTAACGAGCTCAAACTCTCCAGAAAGGCAAACATTTGTAACGAGTGTCTTTAATGGGGCGCGGGGTACACCGGGAATCGGCTTGGGTTCGGAAGAAGTGACAGTGGCCTGTAGGGCGCCATTGCTGCTGTCACTGATTTGTCTGCAAAGAGCTCGGAGGGTCTCGACATTATTGACGTGAACTGGAAGTTTATGGTTTGGGGTGCCTTCAGCCGTGCCATCCGGATGGGTCCAGCGGGCAAAGGCGCCGGGAGAAGCGTGTATTATATCGTCGACCTCGGGACCGGCGAGGTTAGAAGCGAAAGGGACGTTGAAGGACAAATTGATGGTGCTGCCGGGGGAAGGAGCGGGAGAAAGAGTAGAAGAACCAAGCGAGCGTTTGACCGGAGGCGTGGTCATTGGCATTTGGGCATCGTGGTGAGGCCGAGACATGCCAAAGCTCATGGAGGGAGTCATTTTCTCCCATCCATGTCGGGCCTGTCCCGTGAAATTGGAGATTTTATGCATGGCGAAGAATGGAGGGTGCTCGCTGCTTCACAACAGAAGTCGAGCAGCAGCGAGGGTGAAGAGGAAGCAGGTCGAGGGCAGCAGACGAGAAGTGGTGAGAACAGGCGAACCGGCGGGCCAATGAGCGTGAGCTGCACTGCCCACCCACGTCCACCCAACGGGATGACGCTGAGACGCCTGGCGGGCGCGGGACCCGGTGCACGCAGCCAACAAACGCCGGATCTTGAAGGGCAGGCCACTGTAGCTTCGAGACGTGCAGCAGCCAGGTTTCGTCGCCGATCGTGGAGGAGCAGACAGAGACCAGCAGCAGTGGACCAGCAGTGAACCAGCAATACAGCAGTGGGGTCGAGGTACAGTATAGTGGCACAAGTGGAACACGGGCGTCTCTGGTACTCGCGACCGCAAACACGCACCGGCTAGACGGGCTTTGTCTTTGCGAGCTGAAGGTCGGCGTGATACCGCTGCAGTGTCAATGTCGAGGCAAAATCAGCCCGATGTGCAAAGCCGCGACAAGACTGTCAAACAGCCCTCTGGATAGACGCAACTGCCCGACCCACTCTCTACTCGTGAGGCGTGATCGTGCTCTACATGACAACTTGGCCTCTAATCCTTTTCCTGATGCTAATCGACGTAGCTGGGTACCCACATATACGTTATCTTCGGCACGAACTTGACAGTTTCCCCAATGGATGAAGATATGCAAGATTTATGTCGCGGCCCGACTGCGGCCGATGCCGTTTTACCCTTCAGTGTGGATTACATAAGATAAGGTACCTTCCACCCGCCCAGTGCCGTCTTCGAGGATCGACGCGTCAAGTTGGTGTCGACCTGAAAGGCCGCTCAACGGCGTAATGCAAGAGCATAACCTCTGAACTGCTACATGCCAGTCACAGTATCAGACCATTGAATAAACATATCAGCCAAGTTTCTGCTTCACAGTGCCTTCGAAACACCCTATACTACACTAGCTACTCGGCACTTACGAACAGGGATCAAAGCAAGCATTTCACAGGCCACTGCCCCGCTGCAAAGTATCAACCTGAGGGATGACGAGGCTCTACCTCATGCCATGTGCTGTGTGAGTCTGGGACTGACGTCGATGCTTGTTTGTAGGCTCCAAAGCTTAACTCGAGAGCGCGATGGATGTTTCCCTGTTCGGAAGCTTGTGAATCTTAGAAGATGCGAAACTTATTGAATCGCACCGCTGCCAATATTCACGAGCTTCGACCGAGGTATTGGGGTCGGTTCACATGGGCATCCATATATACATATACATCTGATTGTCTAAAATGGGCAGATTTGAGTTTCTGTTCTATCGATCCATTCTAGTTGATATTCTCTTTTATTTTTAGCTTCTATTCTCATCGATATGGCGACCGAAATACCGACACCATTGCTTATGATTCTGCTTGCCGCTCTTGAATCAGTGGTCGGAACGTACGCACTACCACAATATCTTCCTCCCAACCCGTTCAATTGGTTGTTCATTCGGCTTGCTATCGTTCAAGTCAGCCTGTGGGCAATATGGGCTGTGTTCATCTATCCATTCTTCTTTAGTCCGTTCCTCGACCTCCCTCACCCCAAGGTAACCCTCAAACACATGCGTGATTGTTTATATCATCTGAACGTTCGCAGGGCGGACTGCCGCTGTTTGGTCATGGCGCGGCCATGTTCAACAAGCCCCCGGGCAAAGATTTCCTCAACATGATGACCAGTGTTCCGAATGATGGCCTGATCCATTTTCGAGGCTTCTTCTACCGGGACCGACTCTTGCTCACCGATCCCAAAGCCTTAGCAGAAGTACTGGTCACCAAAACCTATGACTTCGAGAAGCCGTCCAGAGTCCGCGCATTTCTGCGTACTGTACTTGGCGATGGACTTATCATCGTAGAGGGCGACGAACACAAGTTCCAGAGAAAACACATCATGCCCGTATTCAGCTTTCGCCATATAAAGGACCTTTACCCAATTTTCTGGGACAAGGCAACTGCGCTTACTCAAAGCCTTGCTACCGAGATTGCAGAATCGCCAATATACTCCTCCAATGAAAAGGCAAAGGTAACGGGGGACGTTGAGGTCAATCACTGGGCAAACAAAGTCACCATGGATATCATCGGTCTTGCGGGACTCGGTCGAGAATTCAACGCATTAAAGAACTCGGACGACAAATTAATTCAAAATTATGAAGAAATCCTTGAGCCGACAAGCGAGAAAGTCCTGTTCTTCACTCTGAATATTTTAATGGGCAGGTCCTTCGTGAGATTGCTACCATGGAAGGTGAATGAACGGATGAGAATTACAACGTCAACATTGAGAGATGTCTGTAGGCAGCTGGTCCGAGACAAGAGAGACCTAATTAAGATGAAAGGCGCTGAGCAGATTGATCTCCTTTCCATCTTGATCAAGTCCAACAATTTTTCTGATGACCAGCTTGTTGACCAGCTCTTGACATTCCTTGCCGCAGGGTAAGATTTCACAATACTCATAGGGGTCACGTATGAAGGCTCATTGCTAACACTGCATAGCCACGAAACTACATCATCAGCCTTCACCTGGACGACCCACATGCTCGCCACCCATACCGACATACAGACCCGCCTTCGCGCCGAAATCCACAAACACGTTCCCTCGGCTTCTTCGTCCAACACAGCTGACCTCGTCACCATCCTCGAATCTCTACCCCTCCTCAACGCCGTCTGCAACGAGACCCTCCGGCTGTACCCTACCGTTCCTGTCACCATTCGCGACTCCATCCGCCCCACCAGCATCTTGGGTCACCCCATCCCCGCGCACACACAGATCCTACTCTGCCCCTGGGCCACCAACCGGTCCACCACCCTCTGGGGTCCCAATGCCGCCGAGTTCGTGCCGGAACGCTGGATCGACTATGACGCGGAGAAGGGCGTACGGCCCGAGGATGGGCGGCCGAACAACCACGGGGGGAGCCAGAGCAATTATAGTAATTTGACGTTCTTGCACGGGCCGAGGAGTTGCATCGGACAAGGGTTTGCGAAGGCGGAGCTGAGGGCGCTGGTGGCCGCGTTTGTGGGGTGCTATGAGTGGGGCATGGCGGATCCGGATGAGAAGATCATACCGTCAGGGGTGGTGACGACGAAGCCGCAGAACGGCATGAGGTGAGCCGAGCCTGTGGTCTTGGGCCCTCGAGAAAGTGGGACGTCTTGCTAATGTTGAATAGGTTGAGACTTACATATCTGGGTCCCTGGTAGGACTTATGTATTATATGTGCTCGCACACCTTGGGTGCAGCAATCTGGATATGAAATTAGAAAGGTTACTGATCGTATACAATGGATGGATATTTAGGTAGAAACGTAGACTCTCCTAACATGACATGGAATTACTTCTGTATCTGTCTATGGTAGTCGAAGCAGTCATTATTGCTGAAGATCCCTTCCGAGAATCACCGTTGACATTCACAGCGTTGTTCTTGAAACAGCATTAACCCACTCCATGCCATCTAAAATTTCACAGACTTCTCGCTACCCTGGGGATGATCGATGCCACACATTCAATACAATGTCCGCGAAGTGCCTATAGAGAAGCTGCAATATACAAAGACACCAATGCCTCGCCGCAATCACTCTAGAATCTTCTAAACGTAGTATCAAACGTAGCACTACACCTATGATTTGGGTATCTCGGAGATGCACCTTCGCTTATTCTCCATTGGCAGTCGACTTGAAAAATTGCGGGAAAAGAGTCCGCAATTCCTCCAGATTTCGAATCTGATATTTGCAGGCTTTCGTCTCGGGCAAGGGTAAATCGGGTTCTACTAGATGAACACAGGTCCAACCAAAGGCTTCCCCTCCTGTAACGTTGATTGCGGAGTCATCTATTCGTCACATCAGTGACCAATGCTTACTCCAGGCAGCAGTGAAAGGAAATTTACTAAGCTTACCAACGAAATAGCACTCATCGGGAGACTTTTCACCGGCCTCTTTTTGGGCCTTCCTATACATATCTTCATGCGGCTTGCAGAGTAAGCGCTCGGCACCGTAGTCACAATACGTGATGCCTTCGAAAAGATCGTCGATGCCAAGGAGTCTGACTACGCGCTTGCCGTGCGTGATGTACGCATTCGTGAAGAGCCATAATTTAACTTTGGTGATGTCGACGTCTTGGAGAAGCTCGCGCAATCGAGGGTCTGGTTGGATGATGTTCTCCAGCGGAAGCGCATCATCCACCTTCGCGTTGTAATCGAGAGGATCAACCTTGTGATGCCGGACTAATCCCTCGATGGCCAAACCATAATCGCGATAATACCGCATGTGGAGGTCGTATGCATCTTCTTGAGAGAGCGAAAGATGTGTTTGGAAGTATTTGTCTAGCGGAGGAATGAGACTGCTGAGCTCCTCAAATCGGAGCAATACGAGAACACGGCTTACCTATCAGATCTTGCATGTACTGAAAGACCTTCTTACTGCGTGGGTAAAGCTACGTCTGATGTGAGCCAGGTGGCAAGTCGGCAACGGCAGACTTGTCGCACGTACACAATTATCTATGTCGAAGAAAAACACCGGCCTCGAGTCCGTCATGACGAGAATTCTACCCTAAGCGATATCCCAAAATGAAATAAAATAAAAAAAACAAGTAAGGTAGCATTAGCTGATTACGTCTAAGGCATGCTGGCTGAAGAGGCTGTCCAGGGTCTTGATGGCATGGATGATGGCATGGGTGGCATGGGCGATGGGTGGTGGCTTGCATTTTGGCCGGTCGATCGGGCCGAAACAGGACAGGTCGAGATCGTGGTGCTTCGTGCTCCTTCACTTCCTCCCTCGGGCCTCTCCCTTTTCTTCACGCATCACACTCACATCTCCATCTCCACGTGTCGCGTTGACGCCAATCATCCAACCATGAGTGATTCACCGAGCCGCGCATAGCCGCAGCGGCTGCCCACTTTTCCTTCTGTCTTCCTTCTCTTATTTTCTTCTCCGTGCGCGTGTAGGGTTTTGCTGCTTCATCATGGCATCGGATCTTGATGTGCACGTAAACGGCAGTATGCTTACTGACGCGCAGCGCCAAGAAGCCTTCTACAACCAGATTCTCCGTCTGCAAGATGAAGTCTTTGCAGGCACGCACCCGCGCATTAAGCTCCCTCCCGATGTGCTTGCGCAGCATGCCCACTTACAAACAACCACTCTCCCAGCTCAACATCCGCCCACCAACGGCTTCGTGCAAGGCCCTAGCCCTTCCAAGACCTTCGACAACTCTTTCGGTACTGTGCAAGACGCAGGCAAAACGCCGTATCTTAATGGCAACAAAGCTGCCGATGGTTCAGTGGCTTTCGCTCACTTTTCAGATGGCAATCTTGCTTCGGGCGCCAAGCCTCCGCCGGCCTCTGGCTTAGACCCTATATTCTTGCAAAAGTCTGAGGTAACCGTGAAGGCGGAGCAGCAGCTGAAGCGACAACGTATCGAGCGCTCGCTCAAGGATCAGTATGATATACGCAAGCAAACCGCTTGGAGTGAAAAGGATGGCAATGTAGAGACAGCTGCGCCCTTTGACATCTCGGAAACACTGCAGAAAGCTCAGCTGCTCGTGAAGCATGTTTCTGGTCTCAAATTGGTTGCCGACAGGAGTAGCTCTGGCAGTGATGCTATCCATACCAACTCTTATTATTCCAGCCAAGACAATTGGTCGTCTCAAGGTAGCCAGCCAAGCTCACAAGGAGCCATCACTAACAAACAGCAACACACCAAGTCGATAGGTATCCCACTCACAGGTGCTTCGATGCCGCAAAGGCAGTCGCAGACTCGGCAGCTTCCGCGAGGTGAGATCAGTTTCAAATATTTTCCACCTTGGAAACACTCCATCTGCACAACTACTACTCCATACGCATCATTTTCTGAATACAGCTCACCATTTCTTTCTCAAGAGTCGGAAGACATCGAAGAGGGCGAACGCGAAGAATCAGAAGAGTATGAGCCTCCCGCTGCGGATGAGCTTGGTGCAGCTGCACCACGACCTAAAACGGTAGCAATGGAGCACCGCGGACGTGAATACCCTCATCGCATTTCTCCGCCAATGCCTGCTGCATCAGTAGTCCGAAATCATATCGAAACACCCTTTGCCCCCCAGCCCGAGCGTGTATCACCATTAGCAGTCACAAAGATGCCTCAGGTAGGACCAAAACAGCCCAATGATCCAGGCCGGGTCCCCTCGCCGAGGCTTAAGCTTCCACCGTTTGGCAACCAAGGGCAGAACACGACCACACAACGGGGCTCCCCGCGGGCAGAGCAAACCCAAGAAGACTCCTCTGGATCGGCTCAAGGTAAAAAGAATTCTCCGCGCACTGACGGGAAAGACGGAAATCTCAGCAAGAAAAAGAAAGACAACCGTAGAAAGCGTAAGCTGCAGGCAGAAGCTGCGAAGGAGCAAAACCGGCGCACGTCAGGCAAGCGACAAGCACTTTCGCCAGACTTTGAGCCACAGATCAAAGAAGAGCCAATGTCTCCTCCCATGGAGTCCCTGTCCGAATTGCCGGTCGCCAAGCGTAGACAACCTGTGCTTGTAGATGATGACGTAGAGTTGGTATCTCCCAGACGGTCTGACCCTTTCCGTGGGAGAGAGTATCAGCCTTCACAGATAGCTTACAGGCATGAATTCGAACGGCCCGAGTCTCCCAGTGGTCATGTGCCATCTCATCTACGAAACCGCCGACCTGTCGAACGAGACGATCAAGATCTCCGCCGTCTTGCTAGTTTGCAATACGCACGACGCCCATTTTCCCCTCAATCACAGTACGAAGAACCCCGTTTCCGTGCTACCTCGCAAGCATACATCGAGCGGCCGCGTTATCACGAAGAATCAATTCGGCCTGCAGCCCAATCGCATCATGTGCAGCGAGTATTATCTCCTGCTACTGTATACATTGATGATGACTACACAGTACCCTCTCGCCGCATACAGACATCATCAGCGATGCCACCACCCCCTGCTCGACCTGAAGTAGTCATTGATCAGTACGGCAACAGATACATTGCTGCGCCGCCCGAGCCGGCATACGAAACTCGCCGCGCATCAGTAGCACCAGCCCAGATCCGCCGACTCGAGCCTGAGCTCTACGAACGCGCCGTCTCGCGCGCCCCAGCCAAAGCCGTCGACCCCTACGACGGCGAAGACGAGCTCATGCAGACGAGTCCAC
Source organism: Viridothelium virens (assembly GCA_010094025.1). Taxonomy (NCBI): domain Eukaryota; kingdom Fungi; phylum Ascomycota; class Dothideomycetes; order Trypetheliales; family Trypetheliaceae; genus Viridothelium; species Viridothelium virens. The sequence goes on from ML991771.1 coordinate 68,114, forward strand.
GGCTCGCACCGCGCACCACCACCACCACGCGCTACATGATCGACAGCCAAGGACGCGAAATCGAGCTCGACCGCCTCCCCAACAACCGCGAGCTCGATCTCCAAGACAGCAGCCCCCGCCGCTACCGCGAAGCACGCCCCCCAACCCAACAACCCCAACCGCCCCGCGACCTCGATCGCGCCTTCTCCGTTCGCCCTCGCGACGACGACCAGCAGCAGCAGCGTCTCCACGTGAAAGACCACCGCCTGCGCGAGCACACAGACATGGCGCCTCCGCCCACGATCCCGCGCCGTCAGCAGAGCGTCGTCTACGACGAGGTGCCGTCGGGCTTCGCGCTCGCGCCGCGCCCTGCGTCGCGAGTCCAGCGTGCGTATAGCGTTCGTCCGGGGGCAATCGCGTCGGGGGATGCGGAGTTCATGGCGCCTCCGCCGCCGCCGCCGCCGCCGCCGCGGCGTGCGAGTGTGCAACCGCAACCGCAGTCGCAGCAGTCGCAGCAGTCACAGCAGCAGCAGCAGCAGCAGCAGGGTCGTCAGCCAGAGCGCACGTATCTTGTTCGCGATGGGCTGCCTCGTGGGTACCGGGCTGTGAGTGTGGTGCATGAGGGGGTGGGGGCCAGAGGGGGAGGGGAGGAGTGGGCGATGTTGCCGCCGTCGAGGATGGAGGTGGGACAGGGGAGGGTGCAGTATATTGGGGATGAGGGCGATGGAGGGATGCAAAGGGTGCAGAGTGTGAGGAGGGAGTATGTGGATGATCCGATGGAAGGGGTGGATGATGGTTATAATGGCTTGGCGGGACGTCGCGTGGAATATAGGTACTGAGCAATCGGTTAGCTGAGTGTGGAGGTTGGAAGGGACGGTTTGTGGGATTGGAGAAGATCGATGGCCTCACGGCGTTTTCCTATACTCTGTTGTTTATTGGGGCAGAGGATCAATCGGTTCCTGGGATGCATCAGCCTGGAGAGATTCTTGTTGTTTCTTTCTTTTCTTTTTTCGGCCAGCTCATCGATTTAAATGAGGCCTAGCCATCAGTGTTGTAAGACTATTTATCTGGTGACCATGCGAAACAATGAATTTGTATTTCTATGAAGTGAACAATGTTTCAGATGCAATCTAGACTAATACAGATGTAAATCGAGAGAGCTCACTACGGGGCTTCGTTCATCTAACATCACCTTTGGACCTTGAATCTCGCGCCAGTGCAATGATGAGAGCTGCTCCGTACAGTGAACAAGATTCCAGTCTTTGCACACCATAATTTTTCTTTCGCTCTTTTCCCCTTCAGGCATCTGCAGATTACTAGGTCCTGTAGTTTTTCTTTGCGTCGACTGGTTGGATATGGCATCATCCGCCCTAGTCAGGCATCAAGCCGAACCTCAATGGACGTCCATCTGAACACCCAATGATGCCCATCACAGACAAGATTGCCGCAGACCGTTGCAAGGCACGGTGGGGTAGAGACGCGATCTATGCCATGACATTCATAAGCCCGAGAGCTCCTTCCTAGCTGGACCAGGATGTCTGACATCTACACGGCTGGAGTTTGCCCTGTTAAAAGACGCGTTCTTCTATTCCGGCAGGTATATCCATGAGGGATTGTGCCGCTTTCATTTTTCTAGCATTCATACTATGCCTCTGACTTTCATACTGCTGTTCTTCCCTTATCTTGTGTTATGCTCTTAATCCTGGAGGATATCCAATTTCATTCAAGGTCAAAGAAGGACTAGCTTGAAGTCGACTATTTCTAAAGCTTCTATCACCATGGAGAAAGACATCGATTCCGGCACCGAGCCCGCCACCATCGAAGAAGGCGATACCAACACGCAGGACTCTCCTCGCTCCCTCCCCCTCCCTACCTCCTCCTCCGACGTCGATGACACCTATGACCTCTACAAGCAGCATGCCGCCGATGACATTTCCGCCGCCGAAGCCAAGCGCGTCCTGCGCAAGATCGACCTGCGCATCCTGCCCATCCTCATTGTCACCTACCTGCTGCAGTACCTCGACAAGAACGGCATCAACTACGCGAGCGTGTACGGCTTGCAAAAGGGCACAGGCCTGCACGGCCAGGACTATTCCTGGCTGAGCTCCATCTTCTACTTCGGATATCTCGTCGCGCAGTACCCCGCGGGATATGCCATGCAGCGGCTGCCCATTGCGAAGGTCCTGGGGTTCACGACGCTCGGATGGGGCATCATTCTGATCACGACGCCGGCATGTCATAATTTTGCCGGCATCGCGGTGAATCGCTTTCTCCTGGGAGCGGTGGAGGCGGCGATTAATCCGGGCTTTGTGCTTATGATGAGTATGTGGTATACAGCTTCCGAGCAACCACTACGATTGGAGGCATACTACTGCACGAATGGTGTTTCTACCATGTTCGGTGGCTTAATAGGGTATGCGGTTGGACATATCACGACTGGATTAGCCAAGTGGATGTATGTCTTCCTGATTTTCGGAGCCTGCAGTATCGCTTGGGGTGTCGTCTCTTTAATGGTCCTCCCGGATCTCCCAGCGACAGCCAGATTTTTGAATGAGAGAGAACGTATCGTGGCTGTGGACCGGGTCGCTGGGAATCGCCAGGGGATCAAGAATCATAATTTCAAGGTTAATCAGGCATGGCAGACGCTGTATGATCCGAAGACATGGATTCTGTTTGTGATGGCCGTCGGGGCTCAGATACCGAATTCCGCGATCACGAGCTTCACCTCGATCATCGTGGGCTCTTTTGGTTTTGATACGCTTGGAACACAGTATCTCCAAATACCTGGGGGTGCCATCCAGTTCCTGGCACTCCTAATAGGGGGTTACATATGCACCAGGTATCCTAATATGCGCTGTATTACAATGATTGTGTCAAATACTATCTGCATTGTTGGCGCTGCAATGCTCGTCGGGTTACCGGACTCTAACAAATGGGGTCGCCTGGTGGGACTCTGGCTCTGTTTCTTTCAGGGACTGGGATTCAGTCTGAGCCTGACGATGGTCAGCAGTAATATCGCAGGGTATGTCTTTATCTGTCTTGTGTATGGGTGAAAAAAAATAGTGTTCTAATCCACGTACGCTAGGTATACAAAGAAGCAACTAACAGGTGCAGCGCTGTTTGTGGGATACTGTGTTGGTAATATTATTGGACCTCAGACCTTCAAGACCAGTGAAGCTCCACGATATCCATCTGCCTATATTGCGTAAGTATTCGCTCTGTCCCGATAGCTGGCCCTTTTTTTTTTTGCTAATACGAGATGTATTTTGTAGTATGCTGATCGGTTATTGTATTAAACTTGCCATGGTAATCGTCTTATACGTGTACATGTATAGCGTTAACAAGAAGCGAGATCGTGAGGCTGAAGCCGAGGGGACGGCTGGACTGGTGGAAGAGCGAGAGGCGATTGAAAATGGCATGAGAGACGAGACTGAGCTAGACAACAAGTACTTCCGGTATTCCCTATAAAAGTGTCAATGAAATAAAATAGATAGTCCGGAAGAGCTTATGTGGTCGCTGCAATATCTTACTACATACACGCCACATCTCAAGAAGCAAAGAGATCCGGTCCGCTGTGAGGTCATTGGTATCCGACTCCTCAGAGACGCCCTACGCAGCATTTCGGACCTTTTGGTTAGCCTCTTCTAACTTTAATGTGCTGCAGTCCGTACTCGTATCATCATAGGAACGTGCTCTAATCGTGCTCTTAGCACTTTTACGAGCTTTGGAAATCTTCTTCTGCTTTCCTTTTTCGCTTGTGATCGTGTTCTCATCATCATCAATTTCGGTTTCAACAATGACCAGGGCAGCTTTGCGCTTTCCCTTGCTGCTGCTCACAGTAGCGGGGCCGGGTTGACGGGCGGGTTTGGGTTATTGAGGCGTTGAAAACAATTTCTGAGCTTGTTGCAATTGCATTTTCAATCCCACCTCGCGCTGGTGCCTCTTCATGATGGTATTGTACCATAGCCTGACCCTCTACATATCCTAAGTTGTTATTGTGGGTAACAAGCTTTCGAACATACTCTGATTCCAGACGCGGCGATAATGAGGAACAAATCCGTTGACACCGTCATCTTCGCTGTCGCGGAAGGAGCTCCAAATGTCAAAATCAAAACTCCCATCAGCCACTTGTTATGACGGTATTCTTTTTCGATGGTAGGCCTCCTGGGTGGCAGGAGCAGGCATAACCTGGAAGTATGGGATAGCTTACCTAATCTACATCTACGCTATCCTGGATCGGGATTGAATGGGATGAATAATCGCATAACTATCACCACTATCCTTAGTTTCGTTTAGTTTCTTATTATCTCAAATACAGAAGCGCCGCAATCGGGGTTCATATTATCGAACGTGTGCACTTATCTGAAAAAATACCGCAAGCGTTTGAAGTGAAAAGGAAAAAAAGGTATGTAAACGATATACAATTTGTTTGGAAAGCCACAGTGGGTTTTAAAAACCCGCATGGATTAGCTACATCAGCAGTTAGTCGTTGTTATGCTCAGCTCCGATGGTCGACATTCCATCTGCTTGGTCTCCTATTTGACAGGAGCTTCTCAACAGCATCAGCACCATTGCGGCGAAGTGGTTATGGTGGATGAAGGTCCACAGTGGCTGGCTGTCCGTCTCACCACCGCCGAGTTGGCGTGCGTCAACTCCAAAGATTTCAAGGCTTGAAGGCATCTCCCGCCTCTCGCACCCGAGATGTCGACATGTCCTTCTTTGTTCGGTCAGCTTTCAACTCTCAGACGTATCTAGCCAACACGACAATACTTCCTCTCCGCATGAATCGGCTTCGCCAACGACTCTCCAGCACATCTCGACCAGCAGCTGCCGGAGCTTCAGCTCCACCTGTGTCCTCCGAGCCGAGATAAGACAAGCCGAATTTATACGACTTGAAAGTCATTAGAGACTGCGATGTGGAGAAGTTCTACAGCTATACCTCTGGAAGATGGCTTTGGAACGAGAAGCAGCAATTCGAGCGCCGCTACGTCAAATTCAACCTGCCTGAGCTCCTCAACGTAGCGGCCCGAGCCACCGGTGCGAGACGCTGCGTTGAAGTCCAGAAATTGCCGGAAGGGAATTTCAGCAAGGCCTTCTTGATCACAATGGACGACGGGCAGCAAATCATCGCAAAACTCCCGATCCCAAATGCCGGCCGGTCACATTATACTACTGCTAGCGAAGCCGCAACGATGGACTATGTGAGACGCTCACTCTTCTATCCCTTCTTCAGATTTGGATCAGTAGATAGCTAATGTGGTTGTCAATGTCAGGTCCGGAACATTCTTCAAATACCCGCCCCCAATGTTCTCGCTTGGAGTTCTTCGAGAGACAATCCGGTCGCAGCAGAATACATCCTGATGGAACGTAGCAGAGGCGTGGAGCTGGGTAAGATCTGGGATGAAGTGTCGTGGGAGGACAGACTTCAAATCGTCGAAAGCTTGGTCAGCTACGAGAAAGCCTTTGTCTCGGCCAATCTGCCGATGTACGGCAGCATATACTATGCGAAGGATCTGAAGAACTTGAAATCGAGTCAATTGGTCCAGACAGGAGGATTAGACAACCAAGAAAAGTCCTTCGCCATTGGCCCAACCACGAACAGAGCGTTCTTCGACGATGGGAGGGATTCTGTCGAGGTCAATCGTGGCCCATGTACGTTCCATTACTTCGCCTGATGGTCCCTAGGCTAATCTCATGACAGGGCCATCGCTCGAGGAATACATCTTTTCCCGCGCCGATCGAGAATTCGCATGCCTGGACAAGTTCTCAACCTATCCGAGCCAGCAAGGGCTCACCAACGGTCCACACCTGTACCATCCTACCAAAACTTTCAAGCTCGAAGTCCTCCAGAATTACATGAAGGTAGCATCTCGTATATTGGCAAATGATCCCGGCCTATCGAAAGCAGTGTTGTGGCATTCTGATCTACATGCTGACAATATATTCGTCGATCCGAATCAACCAACAAAGATACTAGATATCATCGACTGGCAAGCCGTGAACGTGTCGCCACCTTTTCTTCAGGCTCGCCATCCGTCACTTATTAACTTCGAGGGGCCGATCCCCGAGGGTTTTGATCCAATCCTGCTTCCAGATAATTTCGAGCAGCTAAGCAAGGAAGAGCAACAGCAGGCCAAGAATCTTCGGGCCGCCCAATCCATCTACAAGCTCTATGAGATTCAAATGCTTGGTGAGTGCCCCGAGATTGCTCGTGCGCTGCGCTACAGAGAATCTCTCCTTGGACAAATCACAGGGATTGCAAGTTCTGTGGCCAGTGATGGGGAAGTGATTCTTCAAGGAATGCTCATACAACTACACGACAACTGGTCCGAGTGTATCGGATCTTCCACCCCGTGCCCCCTTACCTTTTCTGCAAATGATCGGACCCAACAAGCAGAACTTCAGGCCAAATGGAGTGAAGGTGTTGAACTCATGCACGATCTACTGACTGACATTGGCGCTTACCAAGGATGGGATGGTTGGGTCAATCACGACAATTATGAAATATACAAGGAACGGCTAGCCAGGTGCCGAGAGGAATTCTTCAATCGTCATGCGGCAACCGAAGGTGAGAAAAGACAGTGGGCTCAAGCTTGGCCATTTGAGGATAAGCCGGACTTATAGGACAGAACATGACGATTGATTTTAGGAACATGGGCTTCCAAGTATTTTGTTAAGATCGGTATCATTTCCAGTCTGAGAGAGCTTGGTCTGGGTTCGGTTGTGTCTCTTGGTCTGAGTTTGTTGTCGCTTTTCTGTCCAATCGACCCGCCAGATGCAAAAATCCCGAGTTTCAGCCTCGATGAAGGCATTATGTCTTCTTGCTGCTACCCTTCTCATGGGGCTCATCGATCGGCCACTCGTCTGATCACTTTAGCTGTCACTTGGAAAAAAAGAACTGGAATCCCTTATTCTGGAAAATAGAGGGGTGCCGGTGTGGGGCACCTGTATATATAGCTGTACACTACATAGCCGCCTCCAGGTCGACTGAGATAGCCTATGAATCAACAGTAATATGGTAATAATGACAAGTTCTCCATTCCCAACCTAAGCGTCTTAAGCTTACTAATCCTCGTCCTAGGACCGATTCTGTCCCAGCATACTTAGTTCTTAAAAACAATTTGTACTAATACATCTTGTTCTAGGACGACTTTTACCCCAATATTCAGTCTATGACACGTCTTTACCAATTCACCAAAAACCATAGACCATAGATCAAAGGCTAGATCCTCTCTCCGCATCTGTCAAGAGGTCCTATTGGGAAGATACGTCCTGCTGAAGGTTGGCAGGAAATGTATGTTATTAGTAAGGGAGGGATCACCATCACCTTCATCTCACGTATTTGTAGCACCGTCGTGCCTAGTCAGTGGTAGAACTCGCATAAGAATGTCAAGGAATAGCAGCCATATCGACATTGACTCTGACTTGGATCGCTACTGTTCAATTCTACCCCAAAAATCCGCTCAACAATCATCATGACAAGTCGCATATGTACAGTCTCATAATCTCGCCTGCTCACAATCTCGTTTGGCGTCTCTCGAACGACTGTTAATCGAAGACATGCGCCAGCGCACCAACCCAGACGTATCAAGTCGACAAGAACTGCAGGCCCGAGAAGACCCATGGGGGAATAACTTAAATTCAGGACATGATAGAACCAAGCCACCAGGAAAATAAACACCGCTTCCCTCCCTAGGTTCCCAAATCGCCATAAAAGACTAGAAAGGAAGATGAAGGGAAGAGAGATGGGATAAAATCGCAGCCAAATAACACGCTAATCATTTTTTCTGAATCCCAGGTGGGAGAAGCAAATCAACAAGCACCCAAGTGATTCCCAATAGATGATCCTAATCAATCGTGTCAAGCGCGTGAGTGGAAAGGAGGGAAATGAAGAATTTCCAATTTCGCACCAAGCACTCAAGTATTCGTAGAAAGGGTTGGGAGTGGTCCAACCTGCATACCGCTCCACTTACTATGTCTCAAAAATATGTGCGCTTCCTAAACTTCATTCCGAACTCGCTTTTCAAGAAGTCGACCAGCTAGATCTCTTAGTCTCTTTACCTCCTGCAAGCCCCCACCCCCTTATCTCGGGATTGGGAGCCTCCTGGACGATTCCTGATATTCCTTCCCCGCCTGATGCTGATGAATCTGCTTCTCCAGACTCGACTGCTGCAGCTGGGGCGCCGCCTGCTCATCCTTCAACACGCCCACCCCAACACCACTTCCGCTCTCCGCCCCACTCAAGGCGCTCGCAGATCGAGATCCCTGGCTCCCACTTGCCGCGCCTCCTCCACTACCACCGCTAAAGATCATCTTAACATGCTCCAACATGGTCTGCACCACCTTCCGCTGATCCATCATATCCTCCATCTCCTGCTGCAGGCTGGGCGGGCGCATGATAGTCGGGGCAAACACGACGGACAGGTTATGCGGCGTCATGAGGTTCTCGCGCTCCTGCTCCATCACGCGCGCCAGATGCAGCATCAGCGTCTCGAGGACGTCGAAGTGGCAGCGCGGCAGCGTCGCCACCGCGCTACGCACCGTGTTCGCGCGCACGCTGCCATCCTCGATGTTGCGCACCGCCTCGATCAGGAGGTCGTACACCTCGGGCGCGATGAGGGGGACGGGTAGTTTGCGGAAGTACTGCTTGAGGGCGGAGGTGACGGCGTGGATGTCGAGGTCCGGGTCCGAGATGTCGTAGTCGGGGTCCTTCTCGAAGCCGAGCTGGATCACCTTGACTTGTCCGCTGCCGCCAGATTTGCGGTAGATGCCTTCTTGGTTCATGCCGCGGGCTTCGACTTCGGCGATGCAGTGCGTGACGATGGACGGGATCGGGAGGCGCTCGTGGTGGCAGCGGGAGGCGAGGTCGGAGCCGAAGAGGACTGTGCGGAGGTGAGTTAGTTAGGCAGTCAGTCACACCAGCAGTGAGCATTGAAATGGCATAGCGCAAGGAAAATCGATGGGGAGAATGGAAAATGGAGGTCTGAGTACATACCTGAAGGCGGCTCGGCAGCAACCAGATTCGAATTGCTGTTGACCTGTTTCAATCCCGCAGTCGCTGCGCCCTTGAGCGCGTTCCCACGCTCCCGCTCCTTCTGCGCATTGCCAAAGAAGGCTCCGAAACCAGGTGTCTGTCTCTCCCGGCTTCCTTGATCGTGCGTGATCCTAGGCTGCGACCCTTCCCGCTCGCGCTCTCGAATTGTCGAGCTCGAGTCTGCCGAGTCGTGCCTTGGCATCTGCCCGTATGGTGTGCCCTCGAGATTGTAAACTCCATCCTTCGGCATCTGCCCCGATGGGAAGCGGTCGCCCGACGCAAAGGCGCCCTTGAGGCCTTTGGAAATGTTCTTGGCAACGCCTTGACCGCCCTTCCGCCAGTTGAATTTCTTGGCCGCCTGAGGCTTATTGATCCTGACGAGCTGAGGTGCACCAAGGACGGTAGCAGATTCGCCGTCCTCGGGCCCCATGATTGTCGCTGCCAGAGGAGTTTCGACTACAGGAGTACTGGCGCTGCGCTGGTCTACATACGTCGAAGTAGTGGTTGATGATTCCGATCTATTATCCTTCTGGTGATGGGTATAGATGCCCAGGCCATTCGCTGAGGGACGGCCACCATCGAACGAGTTCCCGGGTTGGCGGTTGGCCTTGTACAGATCTTGGATGTTATGAACGAGTTGACCATTGAGCTCATTGAGCTGTTGGTTTTTTGTGCTCAGAGATTCGTACTCTTGGAAACCCTTGTCTTTCATCTGGATTAGGTTAGAGATCTCATCAGTAAGTTCGTTTCGCCGGTGAATGAGATCTTCGATTTGTGAGCCTAGGCTGTCCTTGAGTTTCTGCAAAGAGCTTGCAAACTCGGCGAGAATATCTGATTGCAGTTGTGTCAAATCGAGGGGCTTGCCGCTGTCCTTTGCCTTGCTGAGGTGGTCCGTCATTACCTCAAGCTCGCGAACAACTATCTCTTTTTGAGTATCTAGGAAAGCCACAGTAGAGCGTTTTTGCCGCAATTCCGTGTTGACCTGCTGCATATCGGCGGATCCGTGGACCTTCTCCAGAAGTGCATTCTTTTCTGTTTCCAGCTCTGTGATCCTTGATTGTGCGCGGCGCAACTGGTTCTTCAGCTGGGATGTCTCTTCTTTTCCATCCGGACCCGAGAATGTCGGGCTACTGATCTCCATTGTGCCCGTCTTTGGTGAATTCCATTCATTGGTACCAGGCGATCTCCACTTTTGTGAACCCCTGTCACTGAAACTACGTCCATGCTTGACAGCATTCGAAACCCGACGCATCATCGAACCATTGACCGTACCGTCCTCATTGCGTATTATCCGGGCCATCTCTTCTTCCATCGACAATTCACCTGGCGCGCTATCCTCAGGAATGGTAGCCTGTGTTGCTGAGGGGAAACCCTCCGTGTATTCTGTTTGGACGCTACTGATCGAGCCATTAGCTCTGTGTCGCGAGTCAGAGGACGGTGCAGGTGGTGGAGCTCGAGGCGAAACGAAAGAATCGCCGGTTGGCAGGGCGTTAGTAGGTGAACGACGGCTGGCGCTACGAGTTGGAGGGGCGGGTGGATCTAGCACACTCTTTGAAACCGGTGATTCTATAGGTTTGGAGATGGTGACACCACCATTAATCTTGGGGGAATTAGCAGGGAGCTCATATATAGCAGGAACGGACGAAGCAGAGCCTTTGCGATCGTGCCCTCTGTATGGCGAGGAACCTTGAGATTCGGTAAGGACTTTGGACATGGCACTTTGTGGTACAGCACTTGAAGGCTGCGACCTCATGGCAGCGAGAGAGTCTCCTCGGGCGGGCCGCTCGACGTGAGAGTGTTTGGACATTTCCGGGGAAATTTGCCGTGATTGCGCATCCTCGAAGTGAGTGTCCCCTGACTCTGCCGTCGCATCCGTTGGCAGTGGACCTTCAATCTGCATTTCAGCTGTGCTCGCCTTCTTAGATCCAGTGGTGTCAGCAGGTGATGTGGCAGATGGAGACCGTGTGGCATCCGATTTTGAGCTGCGGCGTGATTCAGCTTTCCGACTCTTAGGTACCTCCTGTAGTTTGAAGATGTCCGAGTTTGTGGAACTCCGTAGCGGATATGATTGAGGGTTGAGGTGTGGTCGTGGTCGCTCTTGCTTTTCAACTGTTGTATCGGGAAGATCCGAAGCAGCAACGTGATTGTTCTGTTCCTTCCGTCTCTTCAAAGTCTCGACCTTCTCACTTGATGGTTGCCAGCCCTTCTCCTGATATGCAATATGTGGACTACTTGCCGGTTTGCTGTTTCCCGATGTCGATCTTGAGGACTCACGTTCCGCTGACGTCGATCGTGGCGACGAAGTAGATCCATTCTCCTTCATTACGTCTCTATGCGATGCGGAGTGAGGAACTCGACTGAAGTAATCCCTTGCAGCTTTTGTCTCTTCCGCAGTTGTGGCCGACTCGGTTCCATTTTCATTCAACTTGCGGCGTCGCGTGTGCGGAGCTGGTGTTGGAGCCGGATTGTTGTCGAGGGCAAGAGGGACAAAGAAACCATCATCCGCATTGGAGCCCTCCTGGTCCACGTTGCCCAAAGACGAGTGTCTGCGCTCGTAAGTGCCTGATGGCAAAGAGTTGTCTAATTCTATTTCAGCATCACGCAACGACACAAAGACCACCAGATCATCTGGGCCAATGCTCATACCTTTTCGAACAACATCACCGGGAGATGCTTCATGTTTGAGGTTCAACGTCGATGCTTCCTTCTTTGACCTTAACCTTGGTTTGGGAGCGGGAGCAGGAGACATGTCGCTCGGAGTATCGATCTGACTGTCGGAGGGCGGGGTTTCCAACTCTGCAGGCAACAAAGCTGCAGCATTCGGTGGTAACGCGGGTAAAGACTTCTCAAAGACACTCGTTCCTGTACCGTTGAGCGTTGAGGTATGTTGCCGTGATGCTTTCGATTTTTTCCGCCGTCGTGCCATTAATGATTCGTGGCAGGCCATGCAAAAAATTCCCTGCGAAGTGCGTGCATATCGAAGGTTTTCGATCTTCCGCTTGCAATTCCGACACTTGAAGCAACTCGCACAGAATGCTTGCTCTCCCGTGAGAATGGCGAGATCCTCGATTTTGAGCCCGCACGCGCTACAGCTGTATGTACAGTTATTACATATTAGTGATCCGTCGCCGAGAAGGAGGAGGTTCGCATCGGAGTCGAGAAGGGTGCCGCAAGTATTACACCGGAAGCAGTCGATATGCCATCGATTGCCAGCTATACTAATGTTAGCCGATGAGGCACAGAATCTTGAATCAAGATGACTGGCGGTTGTATCAGGCAGTGATGGCCCTGATCAGCAGCACAGCCGTGTCCGTGTGGGGGCATACCTAATTCAAAAGCTTTGCCTTCCTCCAATATCTATTCCATGTATATTAGTCCTCCATGCCTGTTGTTGCCAGCTATCAGATTTGAGCGTACCTCTCCACAGCCTTTGCACGGGAACACGACTTCATCTGGATCTGCCATTGGAGTTTCCATGGGCGTCTCAGGGAAGACCTCCGGCGATTCCATGTTGAGCCTCAGGAGTCATACGGCCCGCCGAGGTGATGACTTCTCCTGACGGTTGAGCTGTCGATGCTAGATTCGGAGGGTAGCGAAGGGAGATGGAGGATGCGCAGAGCTCCGGTGTCGCGTTCTGCAGGACGAGAAGGAAAGTGAGCGAGCGTGTGCACCAGCAAAAGTTAGTAAGTTTCAGTACTGTGGGGTATCGCAATTGAAGTGAACGGGGTCCGCTCGGGGGAAGCTGGCGCGGTCTGCCACCCGACTCGGCTGCGCCTGGACGGTGGCCGTGGTCGGAGGAGAATAAAGAATAGGTAGGTAGAGGACAGCGAGCGGAGATGCAATGGTAGCGTGGAGTTGAGGCAGAGGCCAGCCCTTCCTCTGACAGCAGCACGAGCGGAGAGGGTAGAGGAAGCCGGGGGATTGCAGGGTTAGGCGGGCGTGTCCTCAGTGCTCAGCAAGCGATGCTGCAAGAGGGTTGGGAACTGGGACTGGGGACTGGGAGTCTGGTAACACCGGGACTGGGGGGGATAGATGAGTGTACCGAACAGGCAAAGCCCTGGGCCCGGGCGAGTCTGAAACGAAGACGGTTCTTAGTACAGCAATACGGGCTCGTTCTCGTCTTCTGCTTGGGTCGTGGCCACCCTGGCGTTGGATTGTGGGATCGTGGGATCGTGGGATTACTGAAGGGTGGAAGGTTACATGGTCCTCCTCTGCAATACTCATCGGAGGTACGCAATGACGGTCGCAGTGATGGTCGCAATGGTTGACGAGGGAGCATGTATGAACATGCTCATTGATTTGAGCCTTTCCGGCACCATCTCCCGCGGCTGGCGGCCAGTGGCTGACGATGAGCGGTCCATTGGTTGACGTGCTGAAGCTAATAGCAGCAGATCTGACATATTAAAAAACTTGTTCGCTCAGCGCGCGAACCATTTCCACCCTTTCCCTTCCACGCCTTTCCCCTTCGCTCCACCCCGCAGGCCAAGCCGAACACCACCAAATCACCGAATCATCCCAAATCATCCACTCGTCCCAAATCGTCCCAATCAATCTAGCTCTCACCCTGCATCACCAATCACCACAACGCCCTGTCCACCATCAAAAGTCTGCCTTCTAAGTTCCGCCTACGCCTCTGCCGTCGACCTTGCTGTATGTACGGAAGAGTACACTTTTGTCTCACTCAGGGGCAGAGTCAGATAGTTACGCATACTCTACGCCTAAAAATATCGTCCACGTTGAGTTGTACGTAGGTGCGTACATCATTTCGCTCCGGAGTGAGTCGATGCCGGGATGGTCAGGGGTAGCGCAGTTCCCGCGTGTTTGCTTAGGTACGATGACAGGTCACTACTGTACTAATGACTGTGGTGTCGATGATGGAATGATAGGATGATGGGTGAGCCAGGTGTTCCTGGCCCGATCATGTCAGCCCTCTCCACGAGCCAAAGGCGATCGGAAGGGCGGATCAATGGGTGAATGGGGTACATCGGGGGATCAGGAATCACGACGATCGTGCTGAGTCCCTTGTGTCTCCACTGCGTCCAGCACGGCCCAAGGAGATTTAAGGTTGCTGGCACAATGCGCGTCTCTAGCGCCCGTACTCTACATAAAGGTACAGATCCGACGGATGTGTGTCCAGACCTTGACACGACTCTTTTCTTTTCGCCTCGGTCGAGTAAAGACTTCGGATCTACGGTCAGCATGCTTGACTGCACCCGAAATTGCTTTTGAAACGAATCCGCCCGCCCCCCTGCCCTCTTAAGCTTCTTCTGCTTCCGTAGCTACGGTCAGGCGACGAGCATGTTTCATGTTTGCGAGACGACACACCCTGGTGCCTCGTAAGAGCCTCATTCATAGTGGCGTTATGTACAAAGCAACATGTCCTGTATTAGAGTCTTGTGCAGTCTTGTGGGGCATCTCGGTCATTTTAGATATTTCCGCTGTCTGTCAGTTCTATTAGCCCCCGAATCCTCTAAGATTCCACCAGCAGCCATACTGAAGTCAAAACGACTAAGAGACGCAACAAAGCATTCTTGGCCGGCATCAGACCAACTCTTGGGTAAGCAGCGGTGAGCACAGGAGTAACGTGGACTTGACGTGTTCTATCCCTGGTGGTGAGGTTGCTGAGTTGAGCCACAGCCAACGCGTTTCAGGCGTGCATGCTTCAAGATCCTGCCGTCTTAGGAGCGCTTGCCAAAACTGAACATGATACCATCCCTTGGTCTTTCCCCGGTCCACGGGCATCGGGACGGGCAAAGGGACAAAACCAATACAGATTCGCAATAATCGAGGATCATAAATCTTACCACTCGCTTGTGGAGTACGTTCTTCACGTTTCCTTCCGCAGTGCCTACGCCCTACTGCAGTTGTTTCAATACACCTCTCAGTCTTGACGGCATCACCTTCTGATCTGAGTTGCATACCTTGGCCTATAATACGTAGACCCCTGACAGCTCGATACGTTGAGGGCGTCTCAGTTTTTTGTGGTGCCTGCCATCGGACATGACATGCTTTCACCACGGCCCCAAGAAATCCCTCACTCCAGCAAGCCCATGCTTGGTATCCATAATCCAAGCTTACCCTAAGGATGACATCCACCCAGCCCTACCTATTCATGACATGCGGATCCGTGCAGGGCCAGTCGAACACGAACCACATGCTCGTAGAGTCATATCCCTAGCTGCAAGCGCCTCAGCTGTTCTCGACTGTTGCTTTCGACCTTGTCCATAGAAGGTGTTAGGCTTACGTGCTGCAAAGCATTGAGATGGCCCATGCCTACCATGATTCTTAGATCAACGCTGAGAGAAAGCGTTCTTCATTTCATCGACCAAATTGTTAGGCTAGAGTTAACAGTAGCTTTTTCCCACAATTATCCGTGAGGTCAATGGCCATCCAGATTGCGATCTTGTACTCTTTCAATCCATAACTTCAATGAAACCGTTGTCCATCGTACGGTAGCGAACATGCGATTCGATTGTAAGTCGCTATTGGGATACTGAGAAGATCTGTCATATTCGTTTGCTTGGAGGAGAGTTCTGCAGTAGAGCCGAAGTACCCAAGTAGTCTTCAAAGCATAAGAAGGATTAGAAGGACCCACTTCAAATCTCCGCCTATTTTACCTGTCTCACTCCACAGTCCAGGCTCGGGATTGCCTTAGCTACCTTACTCTTCAGGGCCATTCTGTTATCTTGTCATTTGCTATTTTGCTGATTTCTAGGCAACAGTCGGCGCCATAAACTTTTCCGCTCTGTAGGGCGACTGCGGGCCTCATCTCGTAAGGAGTCTCGCGGACCAGTCGACGGTCGCACATCCGGGATAGACAAACATCAACCAGGCGAAGATAGTTTACGTAGAATTGTTGGAAGCCTGGATCTTGCTTAACACAACTCTTTCTTGACTGGCGCTAAATCTCTGTAGGAGCATAGGACCCAGGAATGGGCCATTAAGGGGATTACATCCAGCCATAGCCATAACTCCGTCGGAATGTTCCGCTGAATCGTCGTGTCAGAACACCGACTGAGGATCACCGTTACATCAACTACTGTAACCCGTGTACAATTCGCAGCAGACAATGTTATGTCTTCGTGATTTCGGTCCATCATCAAATACGCAGAAACGAGTTTTAACCCTCCGACAATTAGGGGCATAGCCTCCCGGATTTTGCGAACTGTGACTCCGATTCTCCGTTCCAACAGTCCAACGTGCATAAGATCCAGATTTTCGAAAGGTATAAATAAGCTTGCTCCCGTTGCATTTTGCTGTGGAGAAGCTATCGAGTCAAATTGTAATCGGATTAATCAGATAAATTTCAAAGGGTCAAAGTCAGAATGTCTGACAAGCACATCGTACTTATTACTGGTGCGAATACCGGCATTGGTATTCACCTCTATCCCTACAGCTTTTCATTCCCAAGCTGACGTCTATACAGGTTATGAAGTGGTGAAAGCGCTTGCGTCTTCTTCACATGCGTACCATATTCTTGTCGGGTCTCGTTCTATAGACAACGGAGACAAAGCAATTGCCGAGGTGAAGAAAGAGGCACCAAACACGACCAGCACCTTTGCAGTCATTCAAGTCGATGTCTCAAGCGACGACTCAATTAGAAAAGCCGTTGATCAAGTAAAAGCAAGTCTGGACCGTATTGACACGCTCATCAATAATGCTGGTGCGTCCAATTTCTTCTTTCCAGCAGGGTTCCGCCAATCCTCTCAGTATAACCCTTCTATACGTTACTATAGCATAAACCCCTAACTCTTTCCAATCCAATCTTTCCGCAAAAGAGCAAGGAGCACAAAGAGAACCAGTCGCTTTCACGAAAGATCTTGCGCTTGCCCCCCAAAATTTCCTATCCCCCAACTTACATGACACGCCCCAAATGAACCACCGCTCACCCTCTCACCAACAGGCTGGTCTCCCGACCAACAAATCGCCTCCGGCAAGCTCACAACCCGCCAAGCCTGGAACGCGGGCTACGACGTCAACGTCTCGGGGACGCAAGTCATGACCGAAACCTTCATGCCGCTACTCCTCGCCTCCACCACAACCCCACGCCTCCTGTTCATCACGTCCGGCCTATCCAGCCTCGCCGGCGCCGCCGACCCGAACTCAATGCGCTACACGAACCCGCCTGCGGGCTGGCCGAAGCCGCCCGGCCCCGTCTTCGTTGCGTATCGCAGTTCGAAGACCGCGCTGAACATGCTGATGCTCGACTGGGCGCGCATCCTGAAGAACGATGGCGTCAAGGTGTGGTCGATTAGCCCGGGGTTCTTGGCGACGGGGTTGGGCGCGGTGGGCGCGGATGCGTTGAGGTCGATGGGGGCGGGCGAGCCGAGGGTTGGGGGGGAGTTTATTAGGGATGTGGTGGAGGGGAAGAGGGATGGGGATGCGGGAAAGGTGATTAATAAGGATGGGTTTCAGCCGTGGTAGGAGGGAGGTGGGTCTTGTATATGTATATATCTCCCATTTCGAGAGAGAAATTAGGGGGAGAAGGCAGCATTGACCTTGCGTAGTTCAATTATACGCTCGTTATAGTGGAAGAATCTTGTCCGTCGTCCGGATAGTTGCGTCTCTCGAAATGTCGAGAACGATGATCGTGGACCAGGGGGCTGGTGCACTCTTGGAATTGTTACGACGTCCATTACTGATTCTTAGATGGACTCTGTTAGATGGCTACCTAGAATACTTGTCAGTCGTCGAAAGTGCAAGCAAAAGCTACAGGCGGGGATATCGGCAACTTGAGCGTTTCTCGACGTCATGTGCAGAGCAACATAAAACTACCTATAACCGCGTGATTTCCAAAAGAGTGATAAATCAGATTCACGTTTGTTTTCCACCATGAGCGAGCAACCCACACGTCCGACCCGCTCCCTTTCTGGGCGCGTCGCCATTGTGACAGGAGCAGGCGCTGCCGGCGATGGGATTGGCAATGGTCGCGCGTCTGCTATTCTGCTGGCCGAAGCGGGTTGTTCTGTCGTTTGCGTCGACATCAAGTCCGAATTGGCAGAGCGTACAGTGGCGTTGATCGAGGAAGAGGGCAAGGGAAAAGCCATCGCAGTCGCTGGTGACATCACCAAGACCGATAACTGCAAGTCCATTGTCGAAACAGCGGTTTCGACTTACGGGAGATTGGATATTTTAATTAATGTTGTGGGAGTGGGAGGAGCTAGAGGAACAGCTTTAGATGTGGATATGGAGGAATGGGCTAAAGGAATGGAGATTAATGTGAGCACTATGGTGATGATGGCCAAGTATGCAATTCCGGAAATGGTAAAGAACCACGGGCAATGGCGAGGGAGTATCGTAAACATGGGAAGTGTGGCGGGCTTGAGAGGAGGCACACCACATCTTCTCTACCCCACTGCCAAAGGGGCGATTGTGGTAAGTGAACACCTTAATGTGGCAAGCACAATGCATTTCGAAACCTGAGTGTGAAAATGCAGGATGGGCTTTCTATTTCTATGCTGAGTGTCTATCAAATTCCTGCTTTGCGTTTCTAATTTTTCGGAGCAGAATATGACACGGGCCATAGCGGCTCATCATGCCCTTGACGGTATTCGAGTGAATTGCGTGTGTCCGGGCATGGTCTATACGCCCATGATGTATGCTTCCGGCATGACTGAGGAGGCACGAGAGTCTCGAAAGAACCGTAGCCTTCTCAAGACGGAGGGCAATGGCTGGGATGTGGGTGCCGCCGTCCGATTCTTAGCCGGTGACGAGGCTAGATGGATGACTGGTGTAGTTCTGCCTGTTGACGCTGGAGCAACAGTCGCAGTGGGAAGTGACCTCCCAAAAACTGCCAGTGTCAATCCGTAGATGGGGGAGCTAGAAGAGATTGCTTAGAATTGTCGATATTTGCTCAAGCGCCTTATCAGTCATCGACTGGGGCAAATTTAGACATTTTCCGTAGCCGAAGTCCGTATTTCATGAAGATGAGAGGCACAGGTATGGCCAGTGTCGCAAAGGCGCCAAGTATTGACATTGCTGGCCCTACGCCCAAATTGTTGAACATCGCTGCCTCTTTTATTAGCATCGTCACGGGCTCACTCTCTGTTAAAGTAACTTACGCCTAGCGAATAGGGGGAAAGCTGCAGCCAGAACACTTCGAAGAAATGTATTCGCCGAAACTGCAGAGGCTGCATATAACATATAAGTGTCAACGAGAAAGTTGATACATTGTTGAAAGATGATATTGAAACCAGCTCCGATGAGTGCTGTGGCAATGACTGGTACCACCCAGTGGATACTTTTGTTGCCACCAGTCCAACCAAACCAAAACAGTCCCACGGCGAAACTTACAGCGCCAACAATCATAGGCTGAAGACGTGCCTCAGGAACTGGCTTGCCCCCATTAGCGTCCACAATCCTGCTGTACCTTGGTTGGTTCCCGAGATTGACGACCACTGCAAAGAGAACGCCCACGAAAAGGCCCAAAAAGGGTAAGGTGCTAACGACAAGTGGCCAGGCACGGATGTCTAAGAAGACGATAGGAAATACTTCCAACGTGAGGTAGACCAAAGCGTAGCAGAAAGAAGCGTATATCGCTATACAGGTGACCATTGGTTCGGTGAACAGCATGCGTAGAGGGCGGGACAAGTGCTTCGTTACGATGCTTTGAAAATCGAGCTTGATGTCTTCGTGCGGATGGTGCCATGCCGAGTTTCCGGTCTCTTTCCGCAGGCGTTGCGCTTTCTTTTTGAGGAGAACTGGAGCGTAGACTTCGGGCATGCACAGCAAGGTCAGTGCAAATATCGCAAATACCCAGATTGCGATGATGTACTCAGTCCAACGCCAGCCAAGCTTGGGATTGACTACAATGGCGCTGCCGATCACAGGACTAATCTAGTAATGAATCGTTTAGCGATTGATGAGGAATAGATGATTGCATGCATGTGGGCAGTCAGAGTAGAGGGAAAATATATGAATGGATCAAACTTCTTTCTCGGTACCATTTTGCAAAGAAAGCCAACGGGCTCCCAGTCAAAGGTGCCTGTATTGGTGTCTAAGGATGCAGAAGTTGGTTCAATCACTCAACCCTGACGTCCGTTTGCGTATAAGAAAGTGTATGGAGAAGCGATGAATGCAAAGCAACACTTACCGTTGGACCTCCAACGACAGCGACAGCGTAGAAAGTAACGGCGGTACCTCGTGCTTTTGGATGGTAGATGTCACCAAGCGCAGCGCTGACATTGCTGATGGGTGATGAGCCAAATACGCCCCCGAAGAACCTTGTGATTATGATTGAGGCAAAATTCTGACTCGTCGCGGTTCCGATAGAGAACAATGCGAGACCGAAGACAGCTGGAATCATACTCCATTTTCTCCCCCATACCTCACTGATGGGTGCCCAACACAAGGGACCAAAAGCAAATCCAAGAATGTAGAGAGAAATGGTGAGGATGGTGGCTTCAGCAGAGACCCCGGTGTATGCGCTTATTTGTTGTTCGGCAGGTGATATGATACTGCTCGCACTGGAGCCAGATAGAGCAAGCATGCCCAGCTGGAATGTTATCCAGGCTTTATAGGTGGTGGACCAATTCTTGGGGTTGTCTGGGTCATTAGGCTCCCAGTCAACGAGGTAGGCATCTTGGTCCTTAGGCTTGGGAGGTTGAAGGTGGTCTGCCCTCTCGACATCTGAAGAATCAGAGCGGCCTGTTCTCTCGGCGTTTAGGACATTAGAGCTGCCTGCTTCCTCGACGTCTCGAGCGGGGGAGCGACTTGCTTTTTCGATATCAGAGGGAGACAATTGACCCGCATTCTCAAGGTCAGATGTACGATGTGAATCAGGAGGTCGAGTATCCGGCGGTGCTTTACGAGAGGAGGAGGATTTCAGTGAGGATTTCGGTGAAGTTGTCGATGAAATTTTGAGGTCAGGCCCCGGAGCATGTGAAGGCGATGACGAAGGTGTCAGTGCGGCCCGAGTCGGCGAAAAAGAATCCGACGAGGGTCTCGCCGTTGTTTGGGCCATCATTGGCGCTAAGTCAGGTCAGGCTCTCCAAGTTCAGCCTCGTGAAGGCCTGAAGGGGAAGGGGACACACCACATGGCTTCTTGGCAACCGCATGTTAATAAAGATTTCTTATGAAGGCCGACACCGCCGAGATGGATGTCCGACCCGTGGCCAAGGCTAGGTCTGTCAATCCATCTGATAATTTACCGACTATCGGCCCACAGCCATGGCCCATCAACGTTTCCAACGTCATGACTCAATAACAGGCACTGACAGGGTGCACAGCGTGCTTGATCGGATATCCGGCATTGCTTGCGTAGCCGTGCATGCCATGTACTCCACCAAAAATGTTGTGACCACCAACCCAAACGAGACCAAGGTCCTCATCTCGTAACATTGTTGCCAGCAGATTGGTAAGATTGGTAAGATCTACGGAAGTAAATACCGCTTGCGGTAGCAGACTATCAAAACTTTACTTCTTTCTCTCCGTGGAAGGTCTTACCTTACCCTTTATTCGTGCTGAAGTAATACGACGGGCGAAGGCTAAACGGCACGACCTCGCCCTCCACTGAAACAAAGAGTTCCGTCAGTTGCTATTTGTCACAGCATACCCGCTACAAGAATAAGATACTGAGCATGTGAGCCATCCTTTACGAGACGAGCGAAAAAAAAGGCATGCAACAGCAGGTCAGGAAATATTTCGACGCAAGCTGCAGTCTTTACAGGTGTCCCCTACCTTTATCGGAAGTCTATAGGTAGCATACCGTACCTGTCTCTGTAGCCTACGGACATGGTGTAAACACGTCCAAACAGGAATCGACTTAGAAATATGTCCAGGCGGCATGCCAGCCTCATTGACGGCTCTACCGAGTCTCCCGAATCTCTTTTGCTATCTTGGTTGAGATTTGGGAGAACAATAAATTGACATCAACCAGGGGACGCCTTCTACTGCAGTTGTTCCGGGATACATGAGAGAGAAATTGTAATGCCGGAGATAGACTACCTTTGGAGAGGATGGAGAGAATGAGGAAATGCTAGATGTTGCGAATATGGTCTTCTCGCTCCTCATATATCCTCGGCTACCTGCCAGACCTGAGGAGCACAGCTAGTCACAGACGGATAGGGCATGGACAAGGAGCTTCATCGATTGACCTTCAATTCATGCTCTCAGTCATTAACGAAAGCTCAAAATAACTCAGATATTAATTCTAGTGCGTCTGATTTGGATCCTTGATCGTGCTGCGGTGCAATCTCGCAAGCCAAGACCGGGAAAAGGAAGTGCGGATCCTCTTGCCCGCAAACATGAAAATAAGCAAAGCCATGTTATTGACCAGCAACACAGCGGTGAAGACACCAGCGATGACGGTTGCGTATCCGTCCTTCAAAACCCAATCCAGGAGCTCGAACCCCATGCCAAACGAGATGGCTTGCTTACCGAGATTCATCGCAATAAGCCTAGGAGCATGGTCAGTCGGGATAGATGCAGATAGAGATGGAGTAGGAAAGACCAACATTTCGGAGAGATTGGCGTTATAGCTGTCTACCGAGTAGGCGAGCGTGAAAGAAAAGTAGAAATACGCTGTCACCCAAGCTGGTTAGATTTGCACTGTTCATTCATCCAGTAGCTGTACTTACCACCCCAGTCGACCATTGCGACTCCTGCAAAATAACCTACCCAATGCAGATCTCTCTGCGCAGTCAAGCCATAAACAATTAGCCCCGCAGGACCAATCAACATCGCTGGTAACATAACCCCAAGGCGCATCTCAGCCTCCCGGATTCCATTATTCTTACGTGTGAGATATGCTGCCAGCCGGTCCGAAGAAGGCATGAACCTGTACAAATGCTTAGCAATCCCTTCTATTCACGATGGAACCAAAAACTGAATGAAGACGTACGGTATAGCTAGGCCATATCCAATAATATAGGCGATCGCGATGAGTCCCGTGTTCGTCTACTACCTGTTAGGCTGACTGGACTACAGATATCCATTTTGTCAACATACCTGGCTCCAAGAGTACGGCGGCTCAACAATCTTTAGAGGGAATGTGTAATTGAATGCCAGAGCGCCCAACCCAATATTTATACCGTAACTAGTCACAACCCATAATACGCAAGGAACGAGATAATAGGAAAACGCCCGAATACTGGTCATGAAGAACGGCACCTCGTAGTTGATGTGGCCCCACGGCTTCAAGGTTTGGATAAAGGACTTCCGCGGAGGGACGTTTTCGTCAGCAGCAGGAGAAAGTGCAGCCTCTGAATGCTTCATTGCGGTTCCGGATTTCTCGTTATCAGAATCTGGATGAGAAGAGGGCGGCGACTGTGGTACTGGACGCGAGCGTTTGTAATCCGTCTCTTCAACAAAAAAGAACGCGAGGACGAGCAGAGCGGCGCCAAAGGCAAACTCCACATAAAAGAAGAGCCTCCACGAATAGCCACCAGCGAGCATGTAACCGGCGTAAAGAGGACCTGTGGAGCCGAGGCAGAGGCAGACTGTCGATCATCCATTAGTGCCCATCATACGCGTAGGAGAGATAGAGACCTGCTTGTGTATATCCCAATACGTTTGCCCCTCTCGTGCAAGAAGAAAATGTCGTTTACAAGCTGGACCGGGATTGCTTCGCAGACGGAACTTCCGAACCCTTGTATCACTCGCGCAGCCATCAGCCCGCTATATGTCGTTGCTTGGGATGACCCTATCAAGCCAGCAATATACTGCAAGCCGTATTAACAATGCCCGGACTGTCATTTCGTGCCTCATACGCACAGTGAGAAGAGATAACAGCAAGATGGGTCTCCGCCCAAATTTCAGGTACGCCGGAACCAAGACCAGTGATCCAAACCCGTATGCAAGATTGGGATAGCTGACCAGCCCGCTGGCGGCTTCGGCGGTAATTTTGAACTCCTCGGCATAAATAGCAATGTACACCGATGGGCCAAGCAGGGCGGAGTTGCTGAGGAATGAATAAAGGGAACATATGACTAAGATCATTATTTTCTTGAAGTTTGACCACTTGAAGGAACTGCAGTCAGCGAAGTCCACAACTGATCAGAACATCTACTTACCTGAAGAGGATCGTTGGGGTCCTCAGCTGGGACAGGAAAAAGCGCCTGGCCATACGCTGTATCGTCGCCCTCTACGACGTTTATCAATACAGCTTCCCCAACAATGCGATGCAGTTTTGCAGACCTTTGGCTTGGAGGTTGACAGTACCGGGGATATCTCCTTCATGCGCATGACTGTGGACGAGATGTCTGTGCCGCTCATTGGCATCCAGATGGAGGCCATGAGCAATGTTTGACGCCATGATGCGGTTGAGAACAAAATCGATCTCAAGTTCGCTCAGGGTCGTTTCAGACACCAGCTCGGTATATAAGAAAACGTCTGATACCGTTAAGGACGATGCATGTCAGAGGTCTGGCCATTGGTTCTTTGGTCTGCATTCTGCTTTCTTCTCGGCAGGTCAATCCTAGTCCCGCGTGGATAATCTCGACGCGTGCTGCGGGGCTAAAGTTAACTAGCTGGGGCTGATAGTTCTCCCCATGGGGTCTTGATTTGCAGACGACAAGGATCACCGTCAGACCCCGCGCAGTCTAGGCAGCCTAGCTATCGGTAGTTCTAGTTCAGTCCAATGCCGGATGAAATCAGCTTTCTTCTGGGGTAGAACACGAGAATTTATTAAGATATTCGATCATGTGTAGGATACACAGGTGGCAGATATTCCGTACACAATATAGAATTCAGTCAATATCAAGAAGTATCACACTCACGAGCTGATATTGTTCCAGCCGAAATATCGGACGGTCATCGGTGAAAGAAGAGCGAGTAATATGATACGGCAGAGTCCGGCTACCACATCCTGTACAAAGATTGCAATGGTAGTTTTCACGAAGTCGTGATGCTGATGCTGATAATGAGTCTTCATTCAACACGGTGGTCTATTCCCTCACGGAAGCCTCCTTGCACCTCGGTGGAATCCATTTGCCCACATAGATAGCTTTCCGGCGCCCGGAGAAGTTCGTCTGGCTTGGTCAAGTAAAAGGATAGGTCATTCTTACCACCATTCTCATCATCGTCTGCCTCCAGCTGGGTCGAGCCATTGCCCAGAAAATTCCACATGTTCCTCGAGTGATGAACATACTCATAGTCTTCGTAACGAGGTTCGCTGATAGTTTCGTAATAATGCAGCGAAGATCCGGGCCAGATACCGATGACCTTTCCCTCAGCGCGACCTCCTTTGTACCATGATCGGCAGTTGTCAGAAAAGACCATGCGTTGTAAGAATTGTTGGTGACGTATGTTAAGCTGATAGGTCACGGAGCGCCTTACACACACTGCTCTGAGATGAGTTAGCTTTGCGATTCTTTGTCAGACGTGAAGTTATGCCTGTCATACTTGATATGCTCACGCTGCATTTTTTGAACCATCTTCAACATATAGTCACATTGCTTTTCGAGGACAGGAATTAACGTTCCGTTGGAGATTGGAGCGTTGGGGCCGTTGAACACTGAACGATGGTAAGCTGGAAATGTTCACCAGGGTGCTGAACGGCATACTAAAGTAATTTGGGAAATCGGGTATCGCCACAGCAAGATAGGCTTCGATATCGTTTGTGTCAGCCCACAACTCTGAAAGGGGCGCCTGCTGCCGGCCCACAAGCTTGAATCGCGGTTTGTATGTGGTGTCGAACCCTGTCGCGCAGACGATGGCGTCGACTTCATGCAGTTTTCCGTCGGCAGTCACCAGACTTTTCTCTTCAATACGCTCGATCTCGTCCTTTACGACTGTCACATTCTCCTTGATGAGACTTTCTAGGAAGTTTTGGCCCGGAGTCAATCTTCTGCACCCAACCCCCCATTTAGGTGTAAGAAGTTCAGAGAGTTCTTCATTGCCTCCTAGACGACTCTTCATCATCTTTGCAAACTCCTCGAGTGCTCCTTTTTGCTTTTCGCTTCCCTTCATGAACGTACCAAAAGTTCGATTCATATCGGACTCGATGGATTTGCGATAAGCGAGGAAGTAATCCGGATCTTCGCGAAACTTCTTCTTATCCTCGTCCGTATAGAAAAAGTTTAAGGGACCCTCGGTCTTTGGGTCGACAAACCCCTGAGAAGGGGCTATCCAGGTTGGTGATCGGATGAAGGCGCTGAGATGTTGAGCTATTCTTTGCAATTCGGGCACGATTTGGATGGCGGAAGAACCGGAGCCGATGATTGCTACCTTCTTTCCATAGAAATCGTAATCTCTATCCCATCTGGCAGAGTGACATAGATGTCCCTTGAAGTCATTCAGACCGGGGATGATTGGCCATTTCCAATTGTTGAGCAAACCGCAAGCATTAATTAAAACAGCACAATCTCTTTTGAAGATCGTCGTATGTTGAGGATTCTCGGGCGTGCTGACCTCAAACTCGAGCTCCCAAACACCTCGATACTCGTTCCAAATGGCACTGTTAAGCTTATGGTGATACCTAATGTACTTTCCCAATGCATGCTTTTTTGCCACCGCTTTAAGGTAGTTGTGGATTTCCACGGAGCCAATGTAATATCTTGAGCTTCCAATTTTTTAGCATCAATGGACGGGTTATAGTTCTTTGTCCAGACTTACTAGTCTGGATTCGGCTCGAACGTGTAGGCGTATGCATGAGCTGGCACGTCGCCTGCAAAGATGGTTCAGAAAACGAAATTGACGAAAAAAACAAAATGAGAACCCACAAGCGCAGCCAGGGTATCTATTTTCCAACCAAGTTCCGCCAAGATCTCCATTCTTTTCATAGATATCAAAATTGCAATTCGGCATGGATTCTTGCACTTTCATGGCAGCCGCCAAACCCGAAACACCAGCTCCGATACATACCACATCGATTTCGCGTTTGGTATTTAGCGGTTCTTCTCGGATCACATCTTCTAACGTGTTCTCGCTGCTGGACCAGCCGTTGGTGTGAGCAAAAGCTTCCTCCGCATGGGGTGCCATTAAGATTGGTAGGGCACTGATCAAATTGCGGATAAGTGATCTTTCAATGGTCTACCGGTAAGCGAGAATAAGATAGATGAAGTACTCAGCCACCGAGCATTTGTAGTATCTCGGATGGATGGCCTTGGCCGCCTCATAGTGGAGAACTCCACCCGAAGCTAAAGTGATCGTCATAGATAGCTGGGGTATCAGAGGTTTGCCGAGCCTGTCAGTCTGGGTCCTCCTGGTGGGCTGGTGGGCTGAGGGATGACTGTGACCTCAATTGCCGGCAGTGGGGTATTAACGCAGGTACGCCAGTTTTGCCTGTAACATGATTAGCACAGTGTTTGCATAATCTATACCATGTATTGGCATTAGCCATGCAGGGGATGCACCAACAGTAAATATCGAATCTTGAACCTTCATCTTGTCAAACTCCACCTTGAGACAACATGCTATCTTTCACGCACTGAGCGTTGGCACGGCTGGTTAGATAGTAAGAAAAACCTTAAGAGGGTTGAAGTTAAAATAGCGAAAGTGGGGTTGCTGCTGGGGTCATCCGAAAATTGGAGAACTACAATTTCTTAACAGCCAGACAATGTCCACCTCGAAGCCTCGTCCTTTCAGTGTATTTCTGAGACACGGTTGGATGATTTGTACGGTTTGTCTTTCACGAGTGTAATCACTAGCGATGGGGCTCATTGCACAGCGCTATCCTGGCGCCTCTCAGACGAGAGAATTCGCTATCAGTCAGGCTGCATGGAATAGTTTAGAACCAAAGGATGCGGCTGTTGCAGCGGTTTAGCTCATTCACAACCTTTTCGAGATAACGGAGTCCTGCAGCTCAGCAGTACTGATAGCAAATGAGATGCCTAGGAAGTTTTGACCAGAATGAAGTCTGATGAGCGTAGAAAAAGACTCTGGGGAAGACTGTGCTCCAAGTCCCAACTTTTTCGAGGCAGCACTGCTCGATCCAGAGATCCATCTCAAGAAATGCGCAGATCTATTTCTCTCGACAACGCGCAGCCTCACCTAGGAGACGGCTTTCCATTGTAGCGTCCAGCCTGACTGCGAGAGAGCATGCATTTTAGTTCTGCATACCATAGTATTGTTTTGAGAAGTCCGTATTGCTAACGCTTACCCACAGCAGATGAGCTACCCTTTTTTGGCATTGGGGGTTGGCAAAGACTGCCACCGATGCTCTGTGCAATGCCATTGTTGTTGATTCTCCAGTCTGTCATACTAATTGTCTTTTGGTGGGATCAACGGTACCCTCGCTGATCGTTGTTGCTGGGAGGGTGGAGAAGTGCAAAGTAGCGACTTGGGACATCGTTTGAAGCAGGAGTGCTGTGGAATTTTACGGGAATATACGCCCTGGGACGCTACGTGAAATAGAGAGGATTGGACGGCAAAAAAATAGCAAGTACCAAGATAGAGGGTTCGGAAGCTGTTTGCACGACAACGAGTCGACGATAAACCATCTTGTCCATACCATAGATGTACGTATACGTCACTTGACATGAGTCGGTACAGGTAGGTTTACCGGAAACGCCGAGACTTTGGAGATGTAGCAGGTGGAAAGGAGTTGAAGTGGCTCTGCCCTGCTAGCAGACAACAACACCACCGA
This sequence comes from Viridothelium virens, assembly GCA_010094025.1. Lineage (NCBI taxonomy): Eukaryota > Fungi > Ascomycota > Dothideomycetes > Trypetheliales > Trypetheliaceae > Viridothelium > Viridothelium virens. The sequence continues at coordinate 96,652 of ML991771.1, forward strand.
ATTTCGTTTAGATTCAGCTCCTGCGCAACCATGCGGATCTTTGGAACACCCAAATATCATCCTTTGCCATTTAGGCGGAATGATGTGCTAGATGACGAGGTTTACATACATACCTTGCGCCTCCACTTCCCTTACCCACAATCTCCATGGCCTGTGCGCACTCCAAAGCGTCATCTCCATAGCTCCCTCCGTCTCCTCTTCGCTCAGCACGGCCAGTCCGCCGGCGACCTCCGATCTCTTCAGTCCATCATCCTTCGCAGCGACACCATTACTCCCACCAAGATAGGCACTTCTCGTGAGTAAGGCCGTGGTCTGGATCTCGGCATTCTTCTGGGTGTAGATCGCCCGCAAAACACAATCCTCAATCGTCTTCGCACACACACTATATCCGTGACCTCTCATCAGCACGACAGAATTGGGCGGCTCGCCATCCCGGCCTTTTGCGATTTTCTCATCCCCTGTATCCTCAAATGACTCCGCCAAAGATGCACCAAGGCGCGTGTCCCTTACCAGCATATCCCTCCTATCTCCCTCCTTATATAGCTTTCCAATATCCCAGATTGGCGTCCTGGTCCCCAGAAAACCCGCCATATGATAGCATGGCTGGATCGGCACGCCCGACACCGAGTACGGAACCACAGCTTCAGAATGACTGTGGATGACAGCATGCACGCCTGGGTACCTCTTGTAGGTTTCGGAATGGATGCAGCGCTCGGAGTAGCCGGGAGGCGAGGAAGGGTCGACGGGAGAGGCGTCCGAAACGTGGTAGACGACGAGATCGAGGGGCGAGGAGATGGTGCCTGGGGCAATGTAACGCGACATTATGAAGGTAGTGGGATCATGGGGGTGCCGCACAGAGAGGTGGCCATAGGCGTCGAGGACACTGGTGGAAGACAGAGCATTAGGTTTGAGGTTGAACTACTTGGGAGCTAAAGGAACCCTACCGTTGGTAATGAAGAATATGGCATCCTGAGATGAAGGTTCGTTGGATATGCTTAAGCAAGAGTTCATCTGATTTGGTAGTAGACATTGGGGAAAAATAAGTGAAAGCAACTAGCTTTGGATGAAAGAATGATGAGGCTTTCCAGCCTTAGAATGTCTTGCAGTGCGGTCCTTCGGAGCCATCTTCCGCGAGCCGCGCATTGCTGTCGTCTGATTGTCCATTGCTTTTCTGTCTTGATCACTCCTCTAAGCGGTCATCTGCGAATGAGGGGTAGAGGGGTGGCACAGGTAAGGTAGGTAGAGAGGGAGTCAAGGTCGGCAACATGCTCGGCTTAGTTGCTGCATCTCAACCTGGGATGATACCACCAATACGCAATCCTGCAACCAAGATCGGCACGCCGTTATGCACGGATCTTGGGCATCTGTAAGAAGCGGGTCATCTAAGCCCCTTTCATCGTAATAAAACCTTTCCTTGCGATATTAAATACCGCCAGCGGGCATCCTCCTTGTACCTCCGTCAGCTAGCTACCTATCTCCTAGATAAAAAGAAGGGGCTTAGGACTTGAAATCACTCGAAACACGTCCCTATCCTTCTTTCATTCATAATTCAGGACTATCTTTTATCATCTGATAGTTTAGGTCAAATGAAGCAGGATAAAGGAGAACAGTAGGTACTTCAATAACGAAGCGGTATACCTATGTTGTAACTTGCCAGAAAGGTTAAGTGATGCGCGCCATACAGGCTAGTGGTATGGTCCTTACAGGCCTCCCCCGCACTTGGCTCATTGAGGGAACTCTAGCCATTGTAGGCTTGCTTCCTTATGCGGACGGACTTCACCTAATAATATGGTCATGGAGGACGCCGAGGCGGTCGGACCGCTGAACTGCTTCGTAAGATTGGTACATGATACATAATCATCGTCACTCCGTACGTATATCTCCTTAGTGCCCTTCCCCAATACCTTTCTCATGGTCTTCTTCTCACTAGGTAGTCTTGAACCATAATGGCCGTCTTAGAAGACGACAATGGTGAAAAGGAGCTCAAGTCCTTGCCCAGTCACGACCTTGAGCAACCTTTAAAACTCGATCGACATGGTCTCCCCCTTGTGCCTCAGCCCACTGACCATCCCTCCGACCCCCTAAATTGGCCTTATTACCGAAAGGCTTACATTGCCCTTCTTGTTTCTCTCTTCTCCTTCACTTCTCAGTTAACCTCAGCGCTCCCTAATCCAGCCTTCAATGTCATAGCTGCTAGTCTAGGGATCAGCGTAACAAGAGCAAGCTACATTACCACCGTATGGATCCTTTTCGGTGGAGTTACGCCCATGTTCTTGGTTCCCTTGGCAAATGTCTACGGAAGACGGCCATTGTATGTTTTCGGTGCATTGGTCTCGGCGGTATCCGGTGTGGGATGCGCAAGGGCGACCACTTATGCAGGTTTGATAACTGGAAGGGTATTCAACGGTATTGCAAGTAGCATTGCATTGGGCTTTGGAGCGGCGACCATCTGTGATTTGTTTCCGCAGGGTGAGAGAGGCCTGTGGATTGGGATCTACGCTGTTTCGTACGAACACCCATTCGCCGTCGATGCCTCAGTACGTTGTCCAGAAGCTAATTTGATCCGAACAGGACTACGAACGGACCTCATGTAAGTCCAATCGCTGGCGGTTATATCACTGAAAATTTAAGTTGGAGGTGGACTTTGTGGATCCCAGCAATCATCCAAGGGTGCCTGTGGCTTCTCGTCCTCTTCACGCTTCCTGAGACTCTTTTCTCCCGCTCCGACTTCAGCAGGCTGGAGAATGAACGGAGCTATCTCAGAAGGATGTTCTTCCCAGGAAAAGTCCTCGATCGCCCGATTCGGGTTCGAGATTTCTTCACTGCATTGCGGATGGTGAAATATGCTGCAGTGCTTTTGCCTTGCATTTACTATATGACCGCAAATACATACGGCTCGACGTTGTTTGCTGTTACTGGCTCCCATATCACCAAGGCCGTTTACAACTTCAACCCTGGCCAAACTGGTCTGTTCATGGGGGTTCCCCTTACAATCGGCTGTCTGATTGGCGAACTCTTTTCTGGTTGGATTTCCGATCTGCTCATTAACGCATATGCCAAACGCCACGGGAGCTATCGAAAGCCTGAGGTACGGCTATGGCTGCTACCGTGGACGATTCTCTTACCCATCGGAACCGCAACTTACGGCTATTGCATTCAGCACAAGAAGCCTTGGATCGACTCGGCCATCACTATGGCTGTATCGGGCCTAGGGACCCAAGTTGGGACGACTCTCGTCTACACGTACTGCACGGATAGCTATAAGCCGCAGAGTGGAGAGATTGGCGCGATCCTCAACCTTTTCAAGTCTAGTAAGTTGCTCTTGACATATCCCTTCCATTCGGGCACTGCTTGATGCATTGGAGGAAAAGAAGAGATCACACTGGTTCCGATGAAGATTTTGTAGCCACTATTCGTTCGATCTCTATCCATCTTTCGAGAGGTGGTTTTATTGGCTTTTTTGACCAGTTACACCTTGACCGGCAAAGAACAACGTGCTGACATTGGAGGATAGCCTTTGCCTTTACAATCGGTTTCTATGCCCTGCCATTTAGCGAGAAATCTGGTTACGACGTTGCATTCGCTATTCTGGCTATGATTAATGTGGTTGCAATCTTTCCCCTTGTTTTTATGCTCTTTAATGGAAAGCGAACAAGAGAAAGACAAGGTCTGCCAAAGGAGCACCAGGATCTGTAAGATATCAAGAATAAAATGTTGTTCCGTTGAAGGCTTTCCGAGGTATTCCAATGATGTAGCTCTCACGACAAGAAGCTTTAGGTACTGCAGAGCGTATTTTTCAATAATCCGGTGGTATCGACCTATATTCCGCACTATTCTGCATGGATTCTCATCCTCGAGAGGGCTCTGACTTCAAATCACCTCCGACGCTCAGATCTTATGATCACATCCGGGTCGTGACAAAAAATATGTGCAATTGTTTCGCAGTGTTACAACTGGAGGACTCGATGCCTTGATTGTTCGAGCTGCACCGCTCGCCATAGCTTGGACACTTTGACGGGAGCTAGTTCAGTGGAGTATCCCCCAGCCTCACATGAATCTCAGTCAGCACCTAGCCTTGAGATTGGTTTGATGTTGCAGACTAATTATAGGGAGTCCTGCGATTCAAATCGAGACTATACATAGTCACAAACTAGTCAGTGAGGTTTTCCGATGCAGTCGCGGTCGGTGATGAAATCACTGGTAGAGTAATCGCCTCGATAGATCACTTGAGTACGGTGTGGCGGGCTTGCAAGCCAACAGTATTAACACTGTAAGTTCGAAAGCTTGGTACCGGACCGGCTAACCATCGTCGCCAACGCATCCGGATAAAGATAGAGTTCGTCAGTCTTCGCCTGAGATCGTAGATAATGGCCAAGCTAAATGAGGTAACCAGTAATCATCAAGACAGCGAAGGCATTCATCGAACAACGTCCGGGACCAATTCCGCATGTACCAAACAGAGTCATCATTCATCTTCTCAAGAATGATACAGAAGTGTGCGAAGATGAAAACAGCATCGGCTCTGCGTTGGGCGAGCAGAGCAAAAAAAATCCAAGGGTATTCTTGCGAGGGCTGCTGTGAAGACAGCTTTCGTAGTAGCAGTCCGATCTCCATTAGCCTCATGGGCGAAGAGGTGGCGTAATATTTGGAGTACTTCCTCATAAGTATCCAAATTCGTATTCTCACTCACTGATCCATTTATTAGGCTTGTAACTCTCTCCAAGTTCTCTTTATAGGGGCTCTCAACGTTATCTGAAACACCGTTCCAGCAGTCACTCGCGGTACAACTCATGGGTCCTCTTCGAAGTATTTGAGAGTGCGAGTCTCTGATCGAGTACGCTCCTCTAATGAGCATTAACCAGTCCGTTTGAGCCGAACTATCTAAAATAGGGGAGAGGAGAAGACGTTGCGGACGTTTCTCGCACGCTAAGGCATATTTGGCAAGCAGTTGAGAGCTTCCATATAACGCATGGCAGTTTGTCTCATCCATGAATTGTAAGTTAGCACGAAACAGCGGCAAAGCTGCGCTGTAGTGATGGCGTGCAAGGGTGGAATAGACCGTGTTTTCGTTTGGCTTCAAATATGCTAGATGTAGAGATGAAACAGCCAAAATGAGGTGTCTGATTGAAGGAGTTAGCATCAAGGAAATGAAAAGTAAGCGCGGAGCAAACGCACAGAAGGTACGGTTTGGCAAAGCCTTCTATTGGCAATTTGTCGCGCATCATAACCCTGAGGTCGTCAGTGCCACCGATGGTGAAAGCTGTGGCGCTCGTCCAATGATGGAGCAGCTCCATATCGCGAGTACTAAAACGAATGGTGCTTCGATCCAAGTAGTCAGCTGGAGAGAAGACCGGATAACTTGGAAGTACGTGGTGATAGATGCATTTGCGGCCGACCAAAGAGCAGTTTGAGCATGCCGGGCGTACTTCATCGCATTTGACTCGACGTCTCTTGCACGTCTCGCAGCCAGTGCGAACCTTGTGATGAGGTACTATCTTCCTTTTGCCGCTATCGCCAGCCATAGTGGTCCACGTGTTGGATGACCGGTGACGATCAGCTTCCGTTGTGTTGCAAAAGTCGACAAAAGAAAGATCGAGTCAACCATCTGAGTAGCATGGTAATCAGGAGTGAAAGAAACGAGGTTGAACAATGTCGGTGATTTCAATACCTGGCCACGGCTGGCCTCGAGCAGCTTTAGTAATGTTTAAGCGACAGATGCTGATACCACCACCTACAGTAGGTAGTCAAGGCATGGCCCTGGTTCTAGTAGAGATTTGGCATGGGATATGTAATATCGAAGGGCTTATTCGTCTGTGTAATTGGCACGTGAGGTGGGGCCAAACTCCCTCAGATGTTCCTCCTAGTGTTACAGCCAGGAGGCTGTGACGGCGGCTGACAAGATTGGAGTTGTTGTGCCCTAAAGTGAAGTGCCTAGCCAGACTGAAACGTCACCACAGTCTATTCCAGGTCATTCCCACCCTTCAGCCCTTCGCCTCGAAGTCGTACCTTGCAGCTTTCGTCTTGTACCTCTCGCCTCTCGCCTCTCGCTACTGCTTTTTCATCTCTACTATACCCTGCTCGCGTGCTTCGTCTAGCAACACCGGGGTTGCGACAACCAATTGCTGCCGGGCGGCGGGGTCTCCGACCGGAACTGCATCATCTCTGGCGCTTGCTTTGCCTTTCTCTTCGTTGCTGAATGTCTAATCCTCAGTTTGAATCTCCCTCTGTGTACCGAAACTATATAGATTCCTTCGACTGAGAGAACCTCACACTGTCCGCCGCTGGGCGGTTCATCGATCATGGCACCGCCGATTCCACAACCATCGCCACACACCCTGCTTAAACGATATACGTCCGTCGAAAAGCGAGAGTCTTTCTCTCTTCACCATGGTGCTAGATGGACTGAAGATGGCCTCATTCATCCTGCGGGTGCAGTTTCTTCCACTGGCAAGGGCATCCTTATCGGCATGCTCTCTGCGTTCGGATCTGCTGCTTTCCTAGCCCTCATCGTGGCCATCGTATACTTCTTCCGACACACCACCCGCGGCCGAATATTTTTGGACCGGATAGGCAGGCCAGGAGAATATGATGATGAGCAAGCATTTGCGAAGGAAGAAGCCGATGCTCTGGAGCAAATGGACGATATCCAAACGGCAGAATATCTTCGGGCGAAAGGTAGGCAGCATGCGCAATCAAGAAGCAATTGTGCTTTATTCATCTTCGCATGTGCCAATGTTTGCTAATTGCTCTCTGTATAGCATTTGTGCAAGCCAATCCACCCGAGTCTGTTCAGACCGATATCTCATTATCGCAATTCCTGGCAATCCAAGAGAAGGGCGTTTCGGCTTGGGAGTTCGAACCCGAGTTAGAAATCGCCAACTGCTTTGTCGAAGCGCGAACAGAGGTCGAGTTCTTCGACTCCGAGTGCAGCGTCCAGAGCAATCTCCCAATACCCAAACAAAATGAAGTGTACTACTGGGAAGCCAAGATCTACGAGAAGCCTGAAAACACCACAATAGCAGTCGGATTAACGACGAAACCTTACCCCCTCTTTAGACTCCCGGGCTACCACAAGCAATCTATTTCCTATGTCTCTACAGGCACAAGGTTACACAACCAACCCTTTCCACAATTACTTCCCTCCCGACATCCTACCCACTCCTCCCACCCACCATTCGCTCACGGCGATGTCATCGGCTGCGGCTACCGTCCTCGCACCGGCACCGTCTTCTTCACGCGGAACGGCAAAAAGCTCGAGGACGTCGCGCACGGCCTCAAGACGCAGAACTTCTTCCCCACCATCGGCGCCACCGGCCCTGCAACCGTGCACGTGAACCTTGGCCAGCTCGGGTTCGTATACATCGAAGCGAACGTCAAGAAATGGGGTCTCGCGCCCATGGTAGGGAGCTTAGCCCCGCCACCGCCCTACGGCAGCGAGGCCGGAAGCATATTACTAGAAGGTGGGGGCACGCCCAGGCAAGAGAGCACGCAGGATTTCTTTGGGAATGTGACGGTGAATACGGGCAATCTCGCGCCTGCTGGCCAGGGGCTTGGCCGTATCAGATCGGGAAGCTACGCGCGGACCTCAAGGAATCTTGGCCCCACGAGTCCGGGTCCGCAAAGAAGCCCAACAGATATCTCGTTGGCTCAGTTGAGCCTGATTGATAGTCGGGAGGGATTTATTCCCGATGAGGCTCAAGATGATGCTGGGGAGGGCAATAGCAATGCTGCAGCAGTTGGCGCCGCTGCAGGTGCCGCACCTGCCGAGGGTGCAAGTACAGGAACGACGGTGCTGCATCCGAGTGAAGTGGGACTGGGGTTTGAAGGCGTAGAAGCTGATGCACCTCCTGAGTACGAGAGCCCTGAGTCGCACAGTGACGAGGATCATGGTGATTTCTACCAGGGAGGACAGGAAGAGCAGAGTCCTCTAATACAGAGGCAGCGGCGGCGGAATGTTGAAGACACGCCGCCAATACCGAGTTATGAGGCTGCGGTGGGGAATGAACAGGAAGGCTCACCCACTCGGGGCCGGGAGAGAAGTGACACGATCAGGCCACGACGATGACCAAAAGGACCCGGCAGTCAGCTTGAGAAGATTTTGGTGTCACTTGGGCCGGATGGCTAGCATGTCTTGCATTGGTAAAGCGTTATGATATCATTTGTATGAACGAGGAATTTTGGGTACACATGTCATGGAATCGGAAACGCAAGGCTTTTGAGTGGCGCATTATACGGTGAAGAGGAGCGTCGACCTTTGGGACGCTCGATTTGTGAATTGCGATGGTGGCCGCTGTGGGCGTAGTCCTATATGTTCGTTGAGACACATCGTGTAGTTTAGGAGCGAAGAGACGAAGGATATGTATGTTAGTAGTACTAGTTACTCTACACACCTTCTGTCTAGTCAAGAGCTAACCCGGTGAGAGACCTATGCCGTCTTGTGTAGATTGTTCATTTGGTCCCAGATAACTTCGTCGTGTATTATACAGACATTACAATTGAATCTAGGCTCCACCATCGTACAAAAGTATCAAGCTGGATCTTATCTTGTCTAAGCAGCTTACTCGTCAAGATCCATCTCATCGCCACCCCGCCCCTTCTTTCTCCTCTCTTCCGCTCTCTCCTTTGCACCCTTCAACCACTCATCCCACGTCCCATTCTTGACTTTCTCGGCCGCAACTCCCTTCGCCACCTCTCCAATGAGCCCGACAAAATTGTGACGCCTCAGCGCATTCTCCCACGCCCAATTCCGCCTCTTGGTCCTCTCGCGCTCCAACAGTACCATATCGCCCATCTCCTGCGCTCGCAACCTCAGGTCCCGACAGCAAGCGAGAAGATTGAATCTTATCTCGCTCTCGCCATACCGTCCTATCCTCCGTTGAATAACCTCAACCACCTGCTTTGCAAACTGCTGACTGTACCAATTTTGGTCCGAGGTTTGGGTGGAAGAAGCGGGAGGAACAAGGGGACCGTGAGATATGGGGTGTGGTTGCAGACCGTCGAGCTCGTAGAGAGTATTGTTGTGGGGGATATACGCTATGAAATGGTATAGGTCGGAGTCATTGGGATCCACAGGTGGTCGGAGGGAGGGGTCTAGGGAGAAAGGCGAGGCACGGGCAAAGGAGTTATGAACTTCGCGGATGGTCGGGTCATTGGAAAGAGCTTCACCACGGAGCTATGTCACTACTGTCAGTGTCCGGGTATCTGTCGCAAGCATTGGTAACAATACCTCCGTAGGAAATCCTTGCGTGAAGTCTTTGAATAACGTCAACGTCGGTCCAAGTTCAACACCTTCATGGTCTTTATTCAGCAGTACGCTCAGCAACGCTTGTGTCCCGCAGGCGTTTTGAATTGTTTGAGCGGCGAAGAACATGTTTTCCGGGGCTTCGGAGTCGAACTTGCCATCGCGAGGTGTCGAACTTGGTTTTTCGCCGATGTATTTGAAAAGGAAGATTACGCCGTACACAGGGCTATCCGAAGGGTATGAGTATTCACAGAAAGTAGGTTAGAAAAGGGCCGATTAACCTAAGCTCCTGTATACTCTCAGCATCCAAGCTCAACAGCTCTTCAAATTGTACACCCTTGACTCCAAGCTCTTCAATCAGATATGTAAAGACTCCCTAACATCCCCAAACGCCCAGGTCAGTCCCAGAGAGTCTGGAGATGTAGGCGTTGACGGCAAACAAACCGCGTCCGACTCGATAGTATTCCAGCCGCCTTCTTCAGCCATCGTAGATGTTGCACCAGACGGCTTGTAGTTTCAGATGCTCAAGAGAGTTAGGGAAAAGCTCCAGGATAGCGGAAGCGAATAACGTTCTCGAAAAACTTTAGGTGAGCTTGGCGGAAAAGAATTGCCGACTCTGATCCGAGTGACGTGCCCGCAGTAGCCAAAGACACCTCGGACTTTCTTCGTAATCCTACGGAGTACTCCACACTGTAATCTTTGATTGACATTCAGCGGACTTGTCGCCTCGTCACGAAGTGTGGTGGCTTGGCGGATCCGCTCTAAGCGTCACCGTAGTTGGGTGAGTCAGGATAAAATCAGAAGCAATTTTCCTTCACCTTCACCTCTTCGGTCAACCATCTCTGTTCTGCCTTGCTCGATCTCACTTTGGCTACTTTCTTGAATTCTCGTCTTCAAGATGCAAAAGATTGCCATACTTGGAGCCAGTGGCTCTCTCGGCCGTGCGGTTCTCAACGGTCTACTATCCGCGGGCTTCACTGTGACAGCACTCCTTCGAGAGTCCTCACAATCCAAAATTGAGCACCACTCAAATCTGTCCATACTCAGAATACCAGACTCGATCATAGAGTGTCCTATCGATGATCTTGTCAAGGCTGTATCTGGCCAGGAGGCCCTCGTTATTACTATCGCTGGCAGTCAGGTTCGCGAACAAATGCGACTGGCAGATGCCTGCGAAAGTGCTGGCGTAACACGCATTATTCCTGCTGACTTCGGGAGTTGTGACAGTGATGATCAAGCAACGGTGGACATTCTGCCTCTCTATTCCGCAAAATACAAAGTCCGTGCCTACCTCCAGGACTTGGCCGAGAAGCCAGGCTCCAAGCTCACCTGGACGAGTATTATCGGTGGTCACTTCCTGGATCTAGGTTTACAGGGCGATTTGTTGCTATTCAACGTCAAAGGGAGAAAGGTAGACCTCTTGAACGGAGGCAACATCAGGTTCTCAACTAGCACAATTGATAGATATGGGCTTGCTGTCGCCAGGATCTTACAAAGGCCTGAAGAGACTAAGAATAAGATTATCTATGTTCAAAGCGCTTGTGTCAGTCAGAACGAGCTCCTGGCGAGCTTGAAGCGTGCAACGGGGGAACAACAGTGGTCAGTGACTGATCACAAATGGAGAGAGAAATTGGACGGGGCCCGCGAGAAAGCGGATCAAGGCGATAGGGACGCAATTGAGGAGGTAGTTGGCGTATGGGGCATAGTGGCTAGCAATTGGGAAAAGTCACGACAGCTGTCGAATGGGTTGCTGGGCTTGGAGAACGAAGATGTGGATGAAATCGTGAAGAGAAGTGTCTCTGAAATAGAGTAACATCGTTTCTGAAGTACGTGATGCTGGGGATGAGCATATTATCCACGAGGAATACGATGCTTCCGTGATAATTCATCGCCATGCATTCCAATGAGATACCATCCACCAATCATGTAAGTAAGCACCTAAGGTATCCGATGGTTATGCAAAGCAAATCGTACACATTTTAAGGTCTTGTGTTATGTAGGTCCAGTGATCTTGAAGGTGCATTGAAGATGCATTAAATGCACAACTTCTTACACATAAAGCTAAAGTGGAACGCGTTCGCGTGTCGTTTGCCCCGCGTCGCGTCGTGCTTTGACCTCATCATCAAAATATATCTTCGCTCTCTCCAAATCGCCTCCTCTTGCCAATTCTGCCATAATTTCCATTTCAATTGTGAACAACATAGTCTCGGAACCGCAAACAGTATGTTTTGACAATCAGGAACGAACAAAAATGACTGATTGTGCGACACAGTGTTAGAAGCACGCTTAGAACAAGCAGAACTGCTGAAAAAGGTATGCGAGCTTCCATCTTCAGTATCTATGTGTGATACTCACATCTCTCAAGGTAGTCGACGCGATCAAAGATCTAGTCCAAGACTGCAATTTCGATTGCAATGATTCTGGCGTTGCCCTTCAAGCCATGGACAATTCCCACGTCGCCCTCGTCTCTATGATGCTCAAATCCGAAGCCTTCTCCCCCTTCCGTTGCGACCGAAACATTGCTCTTGGCATAAACCTCAGCTCTCTCACCAAAGTCTTGCGATGTGCCCAGAACAACGACATTCTCACCGTCAAGGCTGAGGACGCGCCTGATGTTGTGAACCTAATGTTCGAGAGCTCGGATAGTGATAGGCTTAGCGAATATGACATTAAGTTGATGGACATCGATCAAGAGCATCTGGGTATTCCAGAGACAGAATATGCAGCTACGGTTACGATGCCCTCCCCAGAATTCCAACGCATCTGCAGAGATCTCAGTGCCCTCTCCGAATCAGGTGTGCTTGTCTAATCAATTGTGTTTTCTGAATCTCGGACTGACGCAAACTACAGTCTCGATCGAGTGTACAAAGGAAGGCGTCAAGTTCGCTTGCAATGGCGATATTGGCTCTGGCGCTGTAACTCTCCGAAGCCACTCCGACGTTGAGAACCCCGACCAGAATATCAAGATTGACCTGACGGAGCCTGTCGCCCTCACCTTCTCTCTTAAATACCTTAGTAATTTCTGTAAAGCCAGTGGCTTGGCAAAGTCGGTCAACATCTGTCTCTCGAATGAGGTCCCTCTCTTGGTAGAGTATGGTCTTGCTGCCAACAGTTATCTTCGATTCTATCTTGCGCCAAAGGTGGGTGGCTAGGGTCCTCAACCGCCTCAACCTAGTTATATGCTGATTCAACCTCCTAGATTGGCGACGAAGAGTAGACATGATAGGCGTAGGATGGTATCTGATCGTTCATGGAAGTGTGTCACGGCGGAGTTCGATGTCTGGTATTCGACAGGAGGTTATCTTAGAGTACCCTAGATGTAACCATGTTCGATTGTGGATAGGGAACAACTAATGGCACGATTTTCCATATCGTCTCAACATACTCTCGTAAAACTTCAGCAAAAGCACCATTTCATCGGCATATCCAGAAGCGGAGCATATTGTTGCCCATGCTGCCTTGGCTTAAATCGGCATGACAAGTGTCATAGTCTCGATCAAGAAGTTTAAAAGCATCGAGCCATGCCTCGACTATATGTAGGTTAGGCGAGAATCTAAGAATTGAGGGCGCTCATGCGCATGTATCGCGTCTTGTGCTTAATCTCCAGTGTTTCCTCCCCAAAGAAGTTTCGTCGTGATACAAAGCGACATCCTCCAAAACCCTTCAGTACTCTTGCTGTTTTTCTGAGTCCTGCACTTTTAGCAACCCTACCGCCTCGTGCATGCCCTTGTTCTTCATGCTCGACAAACAATTCTGGAACTCCGACAAACTCGTCGGCTTCCGTTGAATCCCAAATCAGGGGCAAATCCAGGATTTCCTCGGTCTGGGTGTCGCTACTCGTATAAATTGTCCCTTTACCGCACCTCACATCTATACCATGCTGTAACAGCGTGGGGATGGCGCGATGATGTATATTCGCACCACTCTCAGTCACTAGTACCATTTTCTTGAACGTGTACTGGCACTCCGCTTCACAGCCCCATGGAAAGTCGATCATGTCGACACAGATGTCCTGACCTTCAGCAGCGACCAATTCCATGGCTACTCTCCAAAGGCCTTCCGCCCGCATCATTTCTAAGACAGCCACAAACCGAGTAACCTGCTTCTCGACGTAAGCCATGCGTAGTTTGGGTTCATTCTTGGCGCATGATTCATTGCTAGGCCATGGCCAGATAGTCCGTGACCTCGCGAAAGGTGGCATGACTTGTATCCTGTTGAGCCTTGATCTAGCAACAGGGCCAATGGTAAGGAGGAATCGATAAAGTATCAACCACTCCCAGTCATGCGTGAAGCGAAAGGTATTTTCTGACCAGAAATACGCAGATCCTAGGTTGTGCTACAGTCAGACAGTGTGTCCTATGTGCGTCACTCATTCCAGTGTTACTACTACCTTCATTGTATGCCTGCGCGCATGTTGACAGAAGCGCCACACACTTTTGAATCCGGAGATATTTGAGGTCGTCTTGATTTCGATATAGGTTGAGAGGTGCGATAGGTCTTCCCGTTACGCTGCCACATGATTGATTGGCCTCGTAAATCGCGAGGGTTTTCGCGTACTCTTGCTCTTGCTTTTCTCGACGGGCCGCCAAGACCGGATCAGCCCTGATGGTGGATATGTCGGCGGTGTAGCTTTCAGGACAAAGGTCGATAGGTTTATGGTAGACGAGAGCATGTTTGTAGATGAGGTTTCGAATTTCTGAAGGAAGACTAAAGAAAGGAGATTGATACTGTATTTTGTGGTAGGAGCGGAAATTCTTGCGACGAGGAGCCATGATCTAAAACCAATATCTGTCCACAAATGTTGAATTCTATTTTTTCCAGCCGCAGCAGTAATTTCTGAACACACTAAATGAAGGAAGTAGACAGTAGACGAGAGGGAAGTGATGATTTAAAGCCCTCAACTCCGGATGACTCTACTACACGGTCGGAAGTCAGACTCACAGGGCGGTGCTCCGTGCTGTCCAACTCCTCAGTTTCGCTACATTATGTCCAGCATATGAATGGCCAGCTATACCTCGTCCTGTGCAAGAGAGACACCACCGAAGATACTATGTCCGGACCAGGTGCTGTAGTGCAAGACGTTGAGGTGACTCAATACAAAGGAACCATTGCATCTAGCTTGCCTTTACTCTTGACATTTGCGATACTGATGCAAGTTGGATACTTTGAATTCCATGCCGGTTGACATCGATCCATAAGATACCCAAGGCCAGAGTTAGGCATGAAGTCTGTCGTACCACTTGTATTGCGTCCTAAATTGGGGGCAAGGTAGAAACGACGTATCGTGGAGGTGGATCCCTAAGGTACCTGTCAGCCTGTGCAGAGTACAGTACCTAGGGATCATCGGAGGTTGCGAGCGGCTGACACCAGTTCCTTCTGTTGCGCTGTGGCGTTCTACGCAGTGTGGCACGTGTGGGCACGCCGTCCCGTCTCCGTCCCATCACCATAAGGTAGGCCCCTCTTCATCAATACTGCCAAACATGACTTCGTCTGCTCTGGCATGCAAGTCTCGTAGAAATGTCGAATGGTTATTTTGGTGCTCATCGCACCAAATTGAGCCTCGATGACCTTCACGCCGGCCTTATAACTGCCAACCATATTCTTCACCACCATTCCGTATTCGACGCCTATTCCCATATCTCTGTGAGAAATCCCGATAGTACAGATACCTTTTTCCTCGCCGATACTACGCCTCCTTCCGTTATCTCTTCCTTATCCGACATCATCGAATTCAAATTCGAGGATGGGTCCCCCCTAGACACAACCCTCTCCCTATCGGGCGTGAGCGAGCGGTGGATCGACTCGGAGCTTTACAAGCGCTTCCCGGGCGTAAACTGCGTCGCTCACAGCCATTGTGTCGATGTCCTCCCTTTCTGTACCGCAAAAGTGCCTCTCAAACCAGTCATCCCCTCTGCTGGATTTCTCGGCAGCGAAGCACCGGCCTGGGACATCGCTTCCGCGTATAGCTCAGGTATCTTTCCGGGCAGCGGTTCTAGCGGCGAGAAGCATGATCGGCTTGTCCGCAGCCAGAATCTTGGCGCCGCGTTCGCGATCAAGTTCAGTAAGACGAGTACGTCGACAGGATTCATCTATTCCAAGCTCAGCGAGAGCGTGTCGTCTGTGACTGGTGGGCACAAGGACAAGGAAGAGCAAGCGGATCCAGACTATGCGGTCATTTTGATGCGGGAACATGGCTTTACTGTCGCGGCAAGAGGTATCGAAGAGGCTGTGTACATGGCGATATACACAGCAATAAATGCACGGGTACAAAGGGAAGCGCTGCAGATGAGTGAGAGCTACTTTGGCGGTACGATCGAGGGTAGCATACCTGAAAAAGGTGGTTCAATTAAGGGCGGAAAAACAAAGGTGACGGAGGAGGTGCAGACCTTGAATGCAAAAGAGGCAAGAGATGCGTGGGAGACCGGAAGGGAGAATGGTTGGCTGGATAGGGGATGGCTGGAATGGAAGAGAGCGGTGGAGAAGAACCCTCTTTATGAGAATCAAGTCCAGAGCGACGAATAACAACTTAGCTCATGATCGATATGATGTGATGATACCAAGTTAATCATGAGGGATCTGAAATGGAGTCGTGATCAAGCTGCTAGGGCTCGTAACGATAAGCACATATTAAATGACAATGACCTATATTATTACAACAACTATCCGGCTTCACATAGCGGGTATGGGGTATAGCAAATCCAAAACAGTACACCGACTACCAGCCGTCATTATGACATCCCTTCTTGAGCATCGTGAGATGGACGACACGACTAGTAGGCTACGCCAACGTTCACCGCCCGCTCGGGGAAGTTCTCCATCTCCTTCCACTTATCAGCCCCGGCTTCGGTTTTCGTCCTCATCTGAATCCGCTCGTATTCAAGTACACTTGAGATACTCCGCCCTGCCTCGAAGCTCTTCTTCCCGCCGGAGTCGGAGTCGACCTCCGTGATGCTAGTTGCCACTGTTCGTGTTGTCTTAGACGGTGACGATTGGATTGATGAATGCGGAGATGCCGTCACTGTTGAGAAGGAGTCGCGAACAGGCGTAATGGGCGGGCATGAATATAGCGGGTGAACGTTCATGTTCTGGTGTGAGGTTTGGAAATGCGGTGGGGTTCGAGGAGGGAGATCAGTCATGGTAAGGAGGGCCGTGGGGGATTTGATTTCTAATTGTGGTAGTGGAGCTCCGGTTGGCGAAAAGGGAAGTGAAGTCCGAATCCAGTTTGTCAATCGCTCTCGGGCTGATGATCGGGATGGTGGGCTTCGCAGTGGCTCATCGAAAATATCAGCTGTGCTTAATGAGGAGCTTGACATTTGTCTGCTATGCGTTTCAAGAGGAGGTAAAGGAGGTGGCGATAGTACTTTGCTGGTATGGGGAATGGAAAGAGCCGAACCAATGTCAGAGAGGGTTTCCGTCCGGACGCGCATTTTCATCGACGGCGCAATTGCAGGAACATGAGCGGGAGAATGACCCCCAGCTTCTTCATCTTTGTCTGCGGCATCTTCATCATTTCCAGGTCTGACGTTAGCATCTGCACGACGCTCTTCTACGATGGTATTGAGCTCGCGGATGGCTTCGTCGACGTCGGAACGATTTCCACGAGATTGGTTGGATTGCCGACGGCTCAACCCAAGAGGTTCGCTTAAAGCGCGGGACCGGGAAGAAGGGGGTGAAGTTGGGTCCGTAATATCCCATCCATCCGAAGCTCTTGTGCTTTGAGTTCCAGATCGAACAAGAGAGCTTGAATGGGACTGAGGCGGTACTGTAGGCAATTGCGAGGGCAGTGTCGGAGGTTCGTCCTGAGCAAGAGATCCGTAGATCAAGCTGGAGTGATTGCTGTCTAGAATAGAAGGGGAGACGAGAAAAGAAGCCGATTCTACCGGCTTTCGTTGAATCACGAACGTACTTGTTGAGAATGTGAGGTTAGGATCAGTAGCCGGTCTTATCATTGCTGGACGAGGCACTTCTAAGTCTAGCGGTTTTGCACTCCAATCCGATTTGCTGAAGTCCGGTAGCGGAGAGAGGCGATTGTGCGGCAGGTAAATGCTAAGCTCAAGAGGCCTGAATTCTTGCCTCCTGCGCCTGGGAATCGGGACGCTGTCAACTCTTCGAAAATCGGATGGTGCGCCAATGACGAGCTGCTGGCGGGATTCGGCAGTCTTGGGTCGCCAGAATGATGCACTCGTGCGGGTCGTTACTCTTGATGCTGCATCCCATCCACCCGCCACCAAAGTTGAGAAGGATTTGGTCGAGTAGCTTGTGCTGGGTCGTGCGAGTGCAGGCTCGGCGTGAGGTAGAGAAAATCGTTGTGGTTGCTGTTCACAGATTTCCTCACGAGTTTGACGAGCTATATGGTTCAGAATTGAAATGATTCGCATGTAGTTGTAGCACCGCAGCTTACCGGCTTCTTCGAGATCCTCGAGATCCTCCTTCTCTCTAAACCTGGGCGCACAGCACCCAAATGACGTGGCCAGCCATCGTTTGCCTCCGTCGTCAACAGAGCATTGTGATCCCATGCCTCCGAGGGCCTCTTCAAGGGCACATCGCTCAGCAAACCAACGCACCCGTCCGCGACACGAAAATCAAGGCACGGAAGAAAAAAACGAAAGAATATGAATTCTCCTACTTACGAGCCGGCGGTTATGGCAGGTTAAAGATAGCGCACAGAGGTGCAGACGGCAAAGCGCATGACAGCGGCACCTGTCGAAAAGGTCATGGTCAAACTACGACTAGATTGCCAGTTGGGAGCCAGGAACGGCTCATCGACCTCGAAGCGCCCAATGGTTCACGAATGTCAGAGGGCAGACACGTTTGGGACACTGGATTTCCCAATCGCCGCACTCCACGACGAGAGGGGAGTCCCAGGGCAGGGAGCACAGTCCGCCAGTGCGAGACACTTTGGCGTTAGAGAATATCCGAACTGTAGTAGGAGCCTACGTGTGATTGGTGCTGCATCTATCTCGGTTCCTGATGTGGGTCAGCGCTTAACATCTCTTCCGTGCCCACCGTCCCCACTTGCGACGGCCCTAGCAGTTCGCCCGAGCGCTAATAGCAAATCAATTATGGGTCGGAGCAAAACACTCTTGCATCACCTGCAGATGTCCACACCGAAGATGGCCTGGTGTCCGTCGACATCATCTAAGTTTATGATAGTGTCCGCATGATTGCAGACTTCGTACAAACGCATCTGGTAGACTGTGAACTAAGATCCGCCAGTGGACGCTAATTTGGGTAATTTAATCTGCGTGGGTTGAACTGTCTGTCTTCGACGCGTGCAAGTGGAGGATTGAGGGGCAAGATTGAATGCACAATATCATGAGACCGAGGCACTGATCAGTATCCAGGATCGAGCTTCAGCAATGATTCTCTCTCAATCAGCGAAGCAATCTAAGACCTTTCTTGACCAAACGGTAAGGTTGCATTGTGGAAATTAAAATCCATCGGTGATAAGATCATGCCTTGGTCAACGGCGAATTGGCTGTTTCCCTTTCTGGCCTCTGACTGGAGTTCCTTCCTCAATCGACATCTCTACCGTTTTCCACTCTTACGGACACTTAGCTCGCACCTGTAAGGTGACCAGATACAAATGCCTTGAATGGATTGCCATGGAAAAAGCAATGATTGCGAATGGACTATCAAGGAAGTGAAATCAGGAAAAGACTCAACGTTCATGCCATGCATAAGTGCAGAGTGACGAACATCGTGTTCCTCGCGCCTCTCTGTCTTAGGCTTAATCTTATCAGTTCCTTCTCTTGTGGCGCTAAGAGACTTCACGCATTAGGGACCTATTGATTAGAGCATGGACAATCCTGAGAAACATCAGTCAGATCGGTATAGGTAGGAACTTTGTGAGCTCGTCCGAGCCGCAATGGAACTCGATGGAGCCATTAATATTATGAGGGTATAACTACTCATTAAACTTCCGAGGTGCTGCTCGACACCGCATACAGAAAAAACATCAAGGGGTATGATCTCTCGATTCAGTGGCCTGCTATACCTTCCTTTATCAACCTTTTGAAACGCCCGAGCCTTGATTTACCACGTGGCGGGAAAACGAGATGAGTAAGACAGGTCTCCTACCCCTTTGCACCCTTCTCGCTGTAGCATCAATAGGCAGCAAGATCACAAGGGGCAGATTTCGAAGAATTAGTTCTCCGTTTCGGTCTCGCTGACGCGGCGACGCTTAACCCGTTTTCCATCGACGTCGATTTCGTCAACTAGTCCATTAAGCATTACGTCTTGTTCCGGCGTATCCACTCCTTCCACCTTTTTTTTGAGGGTCTCTTCCCTCTGGCGCGCCTCTTCTACTTCCTGCCTCAAGCCCTCAAGTTCTCCTCTCATCACCTCTTCAGCATCTCTCGCATCCTGTTCACTTTTCTCGAGCTCTGCCACCCTTCCCCTAAACAAATCGTTGATAACCTCTAGTTCAGATACCCGTGTCTTCAAACTTGTGTTCAGAGCGACAATGGCGTCATACGTCTGTGGTGGTTCAAGATGACCACCAGCCCCATTGAGTTGACTCGAGGACGCCGAGAGGTGCGATGGCACTGGTGACGGATGACGAAGGGAGAAGTGAGGTAGCGATGGAGAATGAGACGATGGGTGAGGCGCCCCGTCAAAGATCGTGACTTGGTCGAAAAGGTGCTGTGGGGCAATGTTCGGATTCTGTTGGTGAGGAGTTGCAGACCGGGAGCGCTCAGCCGGCAATTGAGGGGGTTGAGACGGCTGCTGGAGCTGTGGATTGAATGATAAGGAGGTGGACGGAGGGGCGGCGGTGGCAGGCAGTCCGCCATTCGCTTCGAAGGATGTCTGTCAAAAAATAATTTTAGAGCAGCAATCAATGACGCCACACGGCACACCTACCCTTTTTTTTGGGCCTTGACCAGTCTTGACCCGGTTTCTACTCTTTATGACATCCGTTTTCAGACTGATGGGCCGTGGTCTGCCATGCAATTTGAGGAAAAGACCGCAAGCGTTGCAGAGGACGGAGCCAAGCTCATCACGTCGCCAGAGCGGCGTCGTACTGGTCGCGCAGTTCTGGCATACGGGCTACAATCATTAGTAGTGCTCTCCGACGTCGATGTTGCGCCGTTCTAAGGGGATGTTTTATCGATAGTCGATAAGACCGCTGATAAGAAACATGGAGCTCTGGCTGCCCCATCGCAATCAAGAATAATTAATTACTCACAGGTGATGAGCCCTGTCCACTCGCAGCGGTTGCTGGAACGGAAGTCGAGAAGGTCATATTTGACTCGCTATTCGTGAGTCTAGGTAGATACAAATCGAGTCAGTTCGGAATGGTACGCGGAGGTGAGGAAGAGTAGGTGTGCAAGCACGCAGGGATGCCAGCTTCGGCGGAGCTCCACTGCCCGACGCGATTCTCCTCCACCCAAGAACCACACAACTGCCCTATCCGACTATCCACTCCGATTGGCACGAATAGACGACTGCTTAACGTACCTTTCATAGCGTGGCAAGGGCGATGTTGATGCTATCGATGCCGATGCTATCGATGCCAGAGCGGCGAGGCCTGGCAGCTGCACCACTGGGCTTCCACTTCGTTGGTGATGCGAAGTTTCCGTCGATGTCGAGGAGGGCCGCGAGATGCCCTGACCTAGCTTGGCCAACTCAGGTCTGGGACTAGCTGTAGAATTGGTACTGTATGAAGACAGGCTTCGGTGATGATGTAAGGATGAAGGTGGTCTGAAATAGTCAATGGCCGGAGGCCGTTGGATTAAGGGTGAAGCCAGTGTGGATGCCGTGGTGATTAATGAAGTAGGAGACACGAGTTAACGCGTCTCTGAAGGTGTCTGGATTATTTGGCCGGGATATCTGCTGATGGCCGGTCGGATTATGGAAGGGATGAAGGCTTAAAGAATTAAGGCGTCAAAACGAACGACAAGATACAAAGGATGAAAGGACACAAATGGACGCAGTAGACTCTAAGCGACAGGATTTCTCAACGAATGTGGGGAGGTGACAAGGAGAAGGCATTATTTTGGAGGAGACTCTTTTGGCATGCAGCTCCAGGCACAGACCAGATAGGGGGCTTCTCCACAACGCAAGGATGGCGAACAATTATCAGTCTAATCTACCCGCTTGCTAAATATGACCGTTCGGCAGCGCTTATGCACGCCTTACCTTGTTGGAAGTGTTGCTTTGTCGCACCACCGTCAAGCTTTGCAGATGAACACTGTTTGAAGGTAGGGCAGGAATGACTTGCTCACGCTGGTTTGCTTACCGCAGTGAAACAGCGTGAAACAACTTGCATGTTTTGGTCTATATGTTGAGCTACACGACATGGTCTTATTGCTTCTGGCACTCACTCTATTATGCGTCTTGTCTCAGGAACGGAAGCTTCGCCGGCGAGCAACAAAAACAAAGCCTGTCATGATCGAAGATTGAGACCGCAACTAGAGCACTGGGTTACCCCGAGCATTCCCCACGACGCTTTTGCCAAATTGCAATAATTCACGGTCTGGTCGACGCAAGTGTAGCTTAGCTAGCGGCATGCGAATCGCCGAGTTGGCCTGAGATTTCGTTAATACTCCGTAGTTGCCGCCAGCTCTATAGCCAGCGCGAGCGCTTGTGGTTCCATGGCGTTTCAACCTTTGTAGACGATTGAACATTTCCGAAGCTTACCATCGCGCGTCAACGTTCGTTGTGATTCGAGCCTTTAATACATGCTCGAAGGACATCCCATTTGCCGAAATGTTGGTGGTTGACGGCACTGAAAAAGGGGCAGGGGAGATGTTGATCGGCATACGGAAAAGACGCCATGCCGGCAGAAAAATAAGGTTGTGGGGCTCTCAAAAGCGGTCACGCTTGAAACGCGGATCTTCGCGTGCAGCGGATGACAAGGATGAGCCGATGCGTGGCTTAAACGGCTCTCAACGAGCAATCCTCAAACTAAACATCAACCTGGCTCGAGATGCACCATCCTAGCATGAACTCATTAACCATTCCTTGATCTTCGACACCATGCCTAAGCCCCGAATTAATCGTAATACGTCCGGATACGCACGTATAGCAGAAGCAGAGGAAGAGCAAGGTCTCATCAGCGATTCGGACGACGATGACCCCTTTGAACCCCAGACCTCACTGTCAACACCGGGAGCTCCAAGCTACGAGCCGATTCAGCCGAAGCCAAATGGGCGTATGCAAGTCCCTGGCTCTCCCGGAAGACGGAAACTGCCCCCAGGCCAACGACGACAGAGAAGTAATTCAGGAGTGGACATAAAAGCCATCAACGCAAGGCTTGAGCGGTGGGCAGAAGAAATAGCCCAAAAGTTCAAGAGACGGAACAGAGGCAGAAGTCCTGAGGACGATCATCTCGAGATCCATCACTCCGTCTTTCAAGCACCGGAATGGATCCGGCCGGCAACTGCGGAAGCCCTAGCGTCGGATCAACTAGAGACAGCAGGAGAAACAATAACGAAGTTGGAGTTTGACGACAATGTCGAGCGAGTCCGCGTCGCCATCGAGCTAGGCATTCATCCAAAACTCATATCACAGGGTAGCTCCGGTAGCTACTTTGCCAAAGATGCCCAAGGAAAGACAGTGGCTGTATTCAAGCCCAAAGATGAAGAGCCTTATGCATCTAAGAATCCAAAGTGGACGAAGTGGATACATCGCAACCTGTTCCCCTTCTTTTTCGGGAGAGCATGTCTGATACCTAATCTGAGCTATGTTTCAGAAGCTGCGGCATACGTTCTTGACGCCCGATTACGAACTCATCTCGTACCCTACACCGACATCGTCTCACTCTCCTCAAAATCTTTTCACTACGATTATTGGGATCGCCGACAATACTACAGGCGTAGGAAGCCACTGCCTCCAAAAGTTGGAAGTTTCCAAATCTTTCTGAAAGGTTATAAGGATGCCAACCTGTTTTTAAAAGAGCATCCATGGCCAGATCAACATAATTCAGGGTTTCGGACGGATGGGGCGCCTAAAAAGAAACGGCGCTGGAGTGAGAATTGCCGACGAAGTCATGATCATGAGGAAGACCTTGACGACGATCCTACGCCACGGCCAAGTACATCAGAATCATCTTCAAGACGAAGGGAATTTTGGACAGACAGTTTGCAGCTTGCTTTTCGAGAGCAGTTGGAGAAGTTGGTCATTTTAGATTACATCATGCGGAATACAGATAGAGGATTGGATAATTGGATGATTAAGATAGATACTGTCAGGGAAGAGGCTAGTATAGTAACTGAGCCACCTACGAGCCAAGGCAAAGACAATACGGATTCACCACATTTGCAAGCTAATGGAGATCGAGCCGACGCTCAGTACAGTCGGGAGGAGCGAATGCAAGCGACGACTCCAAGCGCTTCTAGTAACGTCCGGGTGCAGATCGGTGCCATAGATAACAGCCTTTCTTGGCCTTGGAAACATCCTGACGCAGTAAGTACTTTTTCTGAAGCATCGTGATGAAAGATCTAAGAAAAGCTAATGTGTGTCGTCGCAGTGGCGGAGCTATCCATTTGGTTGGCTGTTCTTGCCTGTATCTTTGATCGGACAACCTTTTTCGGAGGCAACAAGACTGCACTTTCTTCCCCTGCTCACCTCAAGACAGTGGTGGAGCGAGACGCAATATGCATTACGGCAGTGTTTCAGTCAAGATTCAGATTTCAAAGAGCGCATGTTCGCACGACAAATGGCTGTAGTGAAAGGTCAGGCATGGAATGTTGTCGAGACGTTGAAGCAACGCGATCATGGTCCACTCGAACTAACGAGGCGCACCCGGGTTTGTGTCTGGGATGACGTAGTCGACATACCCGTTGCAGTTCCCCTCCGAGTTCCATCTGCGGAGATGCGCCGTCGTGAAGCGGACGAAATGCATAAAGCAATTGATGAGGAGGAAGTTGACATTGGCACGGCGCAAGTGCGGACAGCGCCACCGGCGACAGCTCAGCACGATCTCCTCAGCATGTCACCTCCCAATGACCCAACGTCCAATCGGTTCAACATGTCCCGCCAGACGAGCGCAAATGATATTCATGCTGCTGAAGGGGAGAATGGCACACTTTCCCCAACCACGGTCAAATCTGTCAACTGGCAAATCCGGCAAGGCGATTCGCCGGATGGAAATCTGACCTCGTTTAAGGCCCAGCGGCCGTCTACATATCGATCGAAGACACGCTTTAGTCTCGAGGCGCCGCGTCGCCAGGCTTTCAGCCCGGAGAGTCGACGCCGGCGGTTTAGTTTTGGTGGAAGTAGAGGGCCGCCTGTCTTTGGGTTGGATGAAGATGATGATGGTGACTTGGGCTATTCTGCGGCGGAGGTTATGGAGGGTAATAGGAGAAGAGTGATTGTCGAGAGGCTGGAGACGGTGAAGGCGAAGAACCCGGTATTTACTTGCTGTTAGTCGTCGGCCAGATTATTCGCCCGTCATGGCGACTGTTCTAAAAAGAGAGGTTCAACGTATGATGGACGCCTGCAATTACTTTGGAGATTGGTTGGACTCCGCTGGGAATTAGATAAATCTGAAGGGGGAGAGATACGCCTGTACTCAATACATTCTGTGATGTATATACTTGTAGTCCAGCCACCTACCTGTAGGTACCTTGCCATCCTGACATCATATCTAATGGGCACCTCGGCGTGCTGAGGTACTGTACCTACAGTCACAAAAACGCCCTTTATCAAGGAGGGTCACATGCTTGCTAGTGTACCAGCAGATTGGGGGCGTTGCGCGATAGACGAGCGGGCCCAAGCGCGTGGGGCGCGTAGCCGCATCTTGTCTTCTGCTTGATTACGTACCTAGTCTTCTGTAACTACTACTTAATATCAAATCCTCACCTCCATCACTGTCAGGTAACTGCTTGTAAGTGCCCATATGCGGTAACAACCTTTTTCGCTCGCTCAGCGACCGCGCGACTCACTCTTTGTTAAACCTCGCTCACCACCTGACCTAAGTCGTTGGTCTGGTGCGCAATGTTCTCCCCATCAACATCGATTTTTTTGCCACTTCGAGAAGTAGCGATTCTCTTTGCGGCTACTGGTGAATAACTGTGTCTGCTATTCATTATGGCAGGGCCAACTCCGGCCATGCTATTAGACCCAAAGGCGTACGCTAAAAAAAACGGTATAGCAGATTTCGACTTCTCACTTCCAACTTCAATTCCTTCATGGCCTCTACACGTGCTTCGAGTGCACCACCTGTGCTCTACTCTGACTCTGAATCTCCCCCGACTCCTAGTGTGTCTTTGCCTTGCTTGTTTCAGTCCCAAAAGACAAATTTATTGACTGTCAAAGGAAAATCTCCACAGGCTAAAGCGAAGAGCGTTGTCAACGAGCCTACCGAAGCCTCGAACTCGAATGGCTTTGATCCGAAGATGCTACTCAATCCTAAAGGAGCCCTCAAACGTGGGCAAGATGCTGACTCTCCACCAAATGACACCGTCAAGGATGACGCAACTACTTCCGAAGTCGCACCTGCAACAGGAATGAGTGGCATGATTGAAAAAATGCATAAGGTTGGAAAGCGAGAGGATGAAGCCCGGAAGCGCATCAAGACCAGTCACATGCCCGACGACGATGCAGAAGAAGAGAAGAAGAACACGTCGAAGTTTCAGGCGGCAACTGGCGGCGGCGTTATTGGCGACTATGTCAAGACCAAGCGCGAGCAAGGCCTAAACAATGCCGGTCCTCCAGCAAGCACTATCGATCTCACAAATGGTACGTATAAAGTAATCCTCAGTGAATTTCCTGAAAATACCTTTTGTTAATGTCAGAAATTGTAGGCAGTGACGATGAAGTTGTGTTTGTCAAAGATTCTGGCGACAAAGAGGTATGCCTGGGAACCGTTACAAATTCAACAATACGCGCCCATAATGTGCCTACTCCGAAGAAGGATCTGAAAGGCAACTTTTGGCCGCCAATACCAGTGACATTCTTACGAGTGCCTCTTTCAAAAGACAGTACGATTGACGTGGTGGATCCTTCCGGAAATCACTTCGGGAAGCTAGATATGCGTATAGCTTTCGGACTTGCTCCACTCTTGGACGGCTACTCAACGAATCGACTTCGTCTTTTTGGAGTAGTCCAGCCCCGAAAGAAGATACCTCATCATCAGCCGGGCCAAGCGGTCTCGGAGACTTACTTCGTCCATATTACACTTTTGGCTCCGAAGAAGATGGTTCCAGGGCTTGGAAAATTCCTAAGCCAAAAGCAGATCTTCTTGCATACCCCAAATATAGTACTGTTGAAGACGCTATTCAAATTAAATGTTGAGGTAATCAATCCCCATAAGCCGAAAGACCATACGCCAAAACCGGTACCGGCCGCTGCCTACGGCTATAGTAATGGGAAAACACTGGGTTCCAGCTCCGGTTTTGCCGTGCGCACCGCCGAGGAAATTCAACGGGATGTAAACGGAATGTTTGATAAACTCACGTCTCATGAAGATATGCCTCTGAAAGAAACTCCAGCCAGAATCGCCACTGATCTCATGACTCACCAAAAGCAAGGGCTGTATTTCATGACAGACAAGGAGACTCTAAAAGACGAAGACGAAGGCGATTCCTTCTGGCAAAAGAAACAGAGACAGAACGGAGTTACTTACTATCAAAATGTTCTCACTGGTATCGAATGGAGCCGGCGACCACCCTCGGTACAAGGCGGCATCCTGGCCGACATGATGGGACTTGGGAAGACTTTGAGCATCTTATCATTGATAGTTGACAGTCTGGACGCAGCAAGAGAATGGGGTCGAACTCCTCCAGTGAAAACTCATGAAGAAAGCGTCCAATGCAACGCTCAGACGACTCTACTCGTCGTTCCTGTCAGTACGGTAGCCAACTGGGAAGAGCAGATCAAGATGCACGTCAAGCCGAATACCCTCAAATACTATATCTACCATGGCCAGAATCGCACTCGCAATTTGCAACATCTGAGTGCGTACGATGTGGTAATTACTACTTACAATGTAGTTTCCACCGAATACGAGGGTCGGAAGAGCAGCGTGCTGGATGAGATAAATTGGTTCCGCATAGTACTTGATGAGGCTCACATCATACGGGAGACATCGACAAAACAATCAAGAGCAATCTGTGCCTTGCCTGCTCAACGCCGGTGGGCAGTAACCGGCACTCCCATCCAGAATCGTTTGGAAGATCTGGGCGCCTTGGTAAAATTTCTCAGACTACAACCTTTTGCAGAGCCAGGCGAATTTAAGCGCAATTTCCTCTCTCCTTTGAAGAATGCGGATGAGGGCGCAATCGATAGAGTCCGACTTCTGGTTGATAGTATCACACTCAGACGAATGAAGGATAAGATTGATCTACCTCCTCGCCAAGATCTCGTGTATCGGCTCGATATGTCTGACCAGGAGCTTGCTCTTCACGAAGCCTTTGCACAAGACTCCAGACAACTCATTATGCGACTGGCCGTGAACAGTGAGAAGAAAGGCATCGGAGCCAAAAACTATGTCCGGGTGCTGCGCTGCATACTTCGCATGCGGCAAGTTTGTGCACATGGATCGGACCTACTCAATGACGAGGACATGCAAGCATTAGAGGGGCTCAATCCCACCAACGCGATTGATCTTGGCGACGAAGATGAAGAAACGAAACAGGTTCTTAGTCTTAAGCAAGTGGTAGACATGCTGAACCTCTTGCGCGAAGGAGATGAAGATCGCTGTGCGTACTGTAAAACCAAAATTCGTACTGGCTCCCCTGGATTCGATGAGACGGGCAATACTTCGAAGGATGCAGACTGCATGGGATACATGACGCCCTGTTTCCACCTCATCTGCCCTTCGTGCTATCCCTCATTCCTGGAGGACGTCGAAGCCCGCCGCACCTCCGACAACTTCATGACCTGCCCAATGTGCCAAGACTACGTCCGCGCGACCTTCTTCTCCCTCAGCGAATCCGCCATCACAAAGCAAGAAGACGCCGAAGCCCGCCTCCGCTCCGACCCCAAACTCGCCAAGCGCATGGGCCGCTACACAGGGCCCAGCACCAAGACCAAAGTCCTGCTCGCGGAGCTCGACAAGGCGCGCACCTGGAGCGATGCCCACCCCGACGAACCCCCGCTCAAGAGCGTCATCTTCTCGGGCTGGACCAACCACCTCGACCTCATCCAGATCGCGCTCGAGGAGCACGGCCACACCTGCGTCCGCCTCGACGGCAAGATGCCGCGCAAGCAGCGCGCTGCGTCCCTCGCCGCCTTCCGCGATAACGCAGCTATCCACCTCATCCTCGTCTCCATCGGCGCCGGCGGCCTCGGCCTCAACCTCACGTCCGCCTCGCAGGCGTTCGTTATGGAGCCGCAGTTTAATCCGGCGGCGGAGGCGCAGGCGGTCGATCGCGTGCATCGCCTCGGCCAGAAGCGGCCGGTGACGATCGTGCGGTTTATCATGCGGAATAGCTTTGAGGAGAAGATGCGAGAGCTGCAGGAGCGGAAGATGCGGATTGCCGATTTGACTCTTATGGGGCAGAAGGGTGGGAAGGAGGGGCAGGTGGGGAAGAGGCAGAGTGGTGGGGTGAAGGTGGAGGAGTTGAAGGCGCTGTTTGGGAGTGCGAGGTGAGAGTTATCTGCAGCGAGGCCTGCATTGTGGGAGTTGGAATGGTGGCGAAGGGTTTCTCTTCTATCCAATATACTCTACATTTGGTTGAAGGATTTGGGCTTAGAAGACTGGCGGGGAGGCGTTTCTAGTGCCGATCGCCTTTGAAGATACCCGAATCAAGAGAGAGGGAGAGAAAGATCAACGACGGAAGGTAATGCCATGAAGCTCTTGGAAGGAGGCGAGTACAACGAGTTACTGTTGTTAGATAGCGTTGCTAGATCGATCAGCTACCAATCTGAGGTTTTTCTTGTTTTTATACTCGTTTCTAGATTTCCAGTTGTGCAAAAGAGGTTTTTTTGCGGTGCTATTTGAATGACAGATTGAGGCATCCTCAATATCTACCGAGTATCTCACAGAACTCCTTTGTGACCTCAGTTTTACAAGTTCCCTCTAACCCATTCTGCATATGATGTTGGCTTCCTACCAAGCAACCACTCCAACTGGTTTGAGTTTCCCAACAGCCCCCTCCTTTCGTAGTACAGAATCAATCTCTCCATTATATCCTTCATCCCGGGGTCGCAATCCTCAGTACCGAAGAGCATCTTCACTCTAGAAGCGATGGCTCCCTCATACGACGTCTTCTCAATCCGAATCGCCTTTCCCATTTCTTTTCCCGTGATGGCGATGACGTCTTCGTAGCTGTGGGGTCCGGCAGATACTAGAGGATATTGGGCATACATATGTTTTTCCCGTTGCTCCAATACTATGGCACTCGCTGCAGCAAGGTCCTTCAATGCAATGAAGCAGAATTGGACTTTGGGGTCCCACGGTGCGGGCCACACGGGACTTTCCTGTTGCGCAAGTGAAGCCACAGGAAAAGTATCCATGAAATGTGTAGGCTGCATGATGGTGTACGGAAGACCTGACTCCATCAGATATTCCTCCACATAGCGCTTACAATCATGATTCAACAGCTTGCTCAATTGAGTGTTAAGGACAGAGCTATAGAGAAAATGTTTGAAGCCGCCCCTCCCATTTTCGAATTCTTGGACCGCTGAGTCGACGACGTTTTTACAAACGTCTGTTTCACGGGGATGTAGCGATGGCCCAACAAGGTACAGAGCGGTAGCTCCGGAAACGAGTTTGGAGACGGCGTGGGGGTCACCAAGATCGGCTTGAACAACTTCGGCGTACGGATATTGTTCACGAAGACGATCGAGAGATGCTTGAGAATTCACTTGGAGTCTAAGACGCTTGAACTTTTGGGAGACGAGAGGGATGAGGTGGGCGCATTGCTTCCCACTTGCACAAGTGAGGAGGAGTAAATCGTTTTGAAAGTCAACTGACATTTTGATGAGGACACTGAACTACAGGTACTCCCCATCATGGAGAAGTGTTTTATACTATGCACTGTGCCGCAATCCGAGATGTTTGTCATCGTCGAGCCGCACGAGCGCGCCATGAAAACTCCGAGACGACATCATTGTGACGGATTTAATGGGAGTATCCAAGCTCCGTGCTGCTATTCAGTATATGAAACATAGAGTTCGCACTCCATGCTAGCTCTATGCATCCGGTGATTTGCGTTGATATTTCATCCTACATTTGATAATCCAATTAGACTACGGTTTCATGGTCCAAGCAATGGTAATGATGTTCCTTATGCCTTTTCTATCCACATAGGACAGGGTGTAAGAGGTGCGGGAAGTGGCCTCAAGATGGGAGTCACGAAATCAGTCTTTGGAAGCTCTGATGAATGCCACAGAAATCTCGTTTCCAATCCATTTTGCTGACCCGGCACTCTATGCGAATTCTTGAGAAGCTGGACCTAGAAAGGTTTCTTGCCTAGAATTGCATTGGCAGTAGGTTATTCGAGGTCACCTCAAATTCCTCTTGTTTCCGCAAGCCCTTTAGCTTGTAATTTACTACTGCCGTCACATAGGGACGTGATAAGTCCAAGTACCAAGGATTCAAGAAATGTCCGTACGGTTCCCGTGTACTTTGTCCAAAATCTGGTCATTTTCCATCAGTACGACGGTCGTACGCTCTTCCCCGATATCATCGCCAGTTCCTAACTCCTGATTCCAAATTTTGGGCGTGACCCGCTCTAAACCCATATTCGCCACATGCGCATTCCATACTATCTGTCTTACATTTCCTTCCAGAGTAATATTGATGAATGCCAAAGGCAATTGACTTCGCGCCAATGCATCCCGGACGCCTGGAGTGGCCTCCCCTCTTGCGACCAGAAATCCAATCAGTCTACCATGATTGGGTCCCCGAGGGTCGCCTGCAAATGCACCTTCAAGCTCCCGCACCCAACTTGCCAGCGCTACTTTTGCGTTGCTTTTGCATGATACTAGGACGTTGACTGGATGAATGAAGGTGGGCAAAGACCAAGTACCTAGAAGGTCGATGCCAAGGTCGTCTCGGCCACCCTGTCGCTGAAGATTTAGGAAAAATCGGTGCAAGGTATCGACGGCTGTGTACTCGTATTTGGTGCCTCGATAGACAGTGCTGGCTTTGTTGAGACCTGTTCGGTCTACATAGGCTTCGAAAGAGCGAAGGTCTTTGTGCTCCCCTTCTCTAGTATTGCGGGTCGAGGAGCTCTTGAATCGGGAGTAGCTCGATGGTGGAGCTCGAAGACGGTATGTGCAAGTCAGAATGAACGGACGGCCGTAACGCATGACCCAGAGGAGCGCATTAATGGGGATGATTTGACGGGGAACGGGCTTTTAGGGTAATTTGTTGCGACCGGAGTGATATTTGTACGGAGTACTCCGTACCTTATCGCATGCATCGCATCACATCGCGTCTGCGCGTCACAAAGCTCTCGGGCCGAGCCGCAACAACTTATACTCCAGATACCGTAGTAACTTATCGTATACAACTTGTTAGAGCTTCGAGCCCATCTGTTCCTCAAGATCCCCCCATTTCATTGCCCTCTCTCACCCGTGACGGTGAAGACACCTCCACCATGGCCGATATCCTCACTCAACTACAAGACTGTCTCGATCAGGTAATTCCCAACTCTCACACGTTCACGCTCCCCAGACAAACCAGACCAAACTAACTCCACCGCCCAGCTCGTCACCCAAATGTACGCCTCAATCCGCTACATCCACCTCCACCACAGCTACGCCGCGATCCCCTCGCAACCCGACCAGAACCCGCACGCGCGCAGCACGCAACCCACCTCTGTCCCTCCTAGCGCCGCACTCCCCCCCGAAGCCGGCAGCGCAAACGGCAACAGCAGCACAAATAACGCTCTCCCCACCACCAGCGCCGCATCTCCCACCACCGAAAGCATCCCTGCGGCCCAGCAGCAACAGCCGTCTCAACAAGACAGCGCGCAAAACAACGCCACCAGCAACAATAATAACAGCAGCGGCGGCAACAACATCGACGACCCCACAGGCATGCTCCCCGTCCCCGCCGCCGCCTTCGACGCCGCGCTGCGCGAGCTGGCGCAGGACCTGGTGCTGAAGGAGCAGCAGATCGAGTATCTGATTGGGGTGCTGCCCGGCGTGGGGACGAGCGAGGCGGAGCAAGGCGTGCGGATCCGGGGGCTGGAGGAGAAGCTGCGGGAGGTGGAGAAGCGGCGAAGGGAGGCGGTGAGGAAGAAGGAGGCGTGTTTGGAGCGGTTGGATGGGGTGATTGGGAGGGTGAGGAGGATTTGAGTTTGTGGTTGGGGTTGGGATACTCCCTGCTTTGTGCGCGGCTGTGGGGGCTTTCGGGGGTGGGAGGAAGCAGGCTGGATTGGCGCTACAGTTGGGTTGGGGATGGAGATGACTTCTGCAATGCTTGAATGAAAAACTAGGGGGATGATTATAATACTACAATGGCGCCCTTCGAAGAACCTTTTACATCCGATCGCCTCGTGTCTGGCTCTGAACGCCTAGGACTTCACACTGAAGAGAAACGCGTTGGTCCTGGAACCTCGTCGTTGTATCCCAGCGCCATCCCCATCACCAACTTTTAGAGTCCGAAGCGCCAAGTCCTTGTGGGTTTAATAACACAAAGCTGTGAATCGCATCTTCCATAAACTCTGCGTAATAACTCTGGCTCCTAGGCCTTCGCCCTCTTTGCAAGGTAATAGGTGATCAGGTTCAGGCTACCCTCATCCGCACTTCCCACCACCTTCCAGAACTCTTCTGCGCCAGTTCCATTCCCGATCTTCTCCTCCGCTCCGCCTCTCCGCCGCGCAATGACATCGTAAAGCTCAACACAGAAATCGGTATCCGCCCGACGAACATCCGGCTCGGAATCTTCAAGGAACTTCACCGCCACCTGTCCCAATCTCTGACGCAAGCCCGCCGAGAGCGTGAAAGCCTCTCGAGTATCCCCCGTGTCGCGCGGCTTGAGGCGTCGAAGGAGCTGAGCGAGGATGTCGAGGCCCATAGAGATGAGTCTGGCGTGACCTGTGGAATCGGACAGCTCCTCCTGCTCTTGATCACTATTTACCGCTGCTGCCTCTTCTTCCCCATCTTCGCGAGGGGTGGAAGAAGAAGAAGCCTCGGAATCGACGACCTCCAAGACGGCGTCGATGCCTTCTATAGGCTGACAGATTCCCACTAGTTCTGTGGCTGAGCGCTCCAGCTCTGCTGCAAGATGGCTCACATTATCGCACTCCTTTCTTGCACGCAGAATGGCGCACAGAGCCTGTGGGCAGGTCGCCTGTGCGATCTTCCGTGACGGTTGAACATGAGCGAAGCCGGAAGCCGGATGTGCTGCATGGGGTTGCGCGATCAGTGCCGTTGCTATAGCAAGAGCTTGACCTTTCAGGTTGACCGCCTTGGCAGGCTGGGGGCTCACGGAGGAGAGTGGAATCTCGATGTAAGACGTCAAGGCGAGGAGCAACTCAGCGAGCTTGTTGGTGGATCCTTTTATGGGTGATGAGGCCGCGGATGCATCGTTCACCTTGGTCGGACTGGAATCTTGGCCAGTAGGGGCTGCGGAAGGGATCCAAATGTCGGCATTCGGGCTCTTCACGAGCTCTTGCAGTCTCCTGAAACCATGGGCATCGAGTGTACGAGCCTTGATGCGCTCGATTCCACTTGCCAATAGGCGTCTTGCACGAAGCGTTTCGGCACGATCTTGAGGAGTCTGTGACCCGAAGCCATTGCTGTGGTGTGTAGGAGTCATCTGGTTGCCATTAGCTGGGTGCGGACTACCAGCGCTGCTGCCCTGTTCTGGAGTAGGGCTGCGACCGTATCCTTGATCATTGATAGGGAGCTCTTCTAGAGGGTTCTTTTGAGGAGATTGTGGTGTGGATCTGTTCCCTAGTGAAGAAGGCTTAACGTTAGGTTCGTCTTCAAACACCTGCACCTCGTCCATCTGCCGTACGGGACTACCACGACGGGATGGAGGATTGGACATATCTGCTGAGAGACCGTTGACACGTTCGGAAGAGAGATTAGGAGAGTTGCTCATAGTGGATTCTATCCGGGCTCGGTCTGGACTGCGTCGAATCCGTTCGGGAGAAGCAGCAGAAGAATGAGTTTGCGAAGGTGGGATCCTCATATTGGGAAGCACCATTGTAAAGCCGTCGTCCTCGGCGTTTGACGTAGTTGCATCGTCAGCAGAAGTCGTATTGCTCGAAACGGGTTTATTCCGCACTGGCAATTCTTGTTGGCCAGCGCTCCGCATACCTCCAGTAGGCATAACCACAGTAAGATTATCGTGATCCGGAGGACTGGAGATGTCCGCAACTAGGTCCATCCTAGACCTACTCTTGGAAGGACTAGGACGTGGGCTCGGTCTTGGACTCCCGCTGGATATAGGTCTCTTGCTGGTGGGACTTGGGATGCTTGTTTTCTTGGAACTCTTGCTTGGACTGTCTGCCGGGCTCTGATTATTTGGCGTGTCGGGTCGAACGCCATTCCGACGAGCATATGGATCTGCTGTCTTGGGTCGCGTAATCTCTGGACGCCGAGGTCGGCGGACTGGACCCGACATGAGTGACCCCGTTGCTGGTACGTTGGAGGAGGATGGGACAGCAGCCTCTCTGCGACTGGTTGCTGCGGCAGAAGGCGGACGACCGGTGTTTTTTATTGAAGTGCTCGAGGGAACGCGGTTGTGGCTGTTCAGGGTTGGTTTGACTGGGGAAAAGGCCGACATTGCAGAGTTAGGCCGCTCAGGAGCACGTTTAGCTGCCATTTGCTTCTTCTGTGCCGCCATCATTTCCTTCAAATTAGACCTGCTCGCAGTTTGTGACGATCTGAGATCTGGTCTGGGACCTCTGCTACTTAATACGGATGACGAGAGAGAGGGGGCATTTGGATTATTGGAGTCCTTTTCGAGAAGCTGTTGAGACTTAGGGTCGAGAGTGGACATGATGCTATATACTGTAAGCAACAAGGCATCAAAGCGTAGTGATTGGCAACTTACGATTCTGCCTTATCTGGCCACACTTTGGCAAAGATCCAGTAGGTCGCCCTCATGCCTTCCCGAACCCGAGGGTTGGCATCCGCCAAGCCTTTCTTTATACATTTCTCCGCAAGGTCTAGACTACCGGAGCTTTCGAAGTAGCCCTTGTTGTTTTGCTGTCGCTTCAACAGCGTTTTGAGCCAACCCGGAGCGTACGTCCTTGTATTCGCGTTCTTGTCTTGGCAAGCGAACCAGACATGCTCCATCAGACGCTTGCTATATGTGGCGTGGGAGAAGATGGCATCTGCCGTGGTATTGCCATTGTCAGCAGCAATGTGCTTTGTATTTGCTGTCATTTTGACGAAGTTCTGGAGTAATACTTCCACCATCGGATCGAGCGAGGATCGTAAGGTCCGAGAGAGTTCTTGTACTAGCTGACAGCCGTTTGTCGACATCGTTGTTCGCAGAGAGTTGGCCACCTTCAGTATTCCCTCTGACAGGCTTTTGATGTTCGTCATGAAGGGGACATGGTATTCGACTGGAGCATTTCCTTGCGTAAGACGCCGAATCTTGAGAACGCCTCTGTCTCTTTGCATCCAATTGTGTTCTGTTTCCTTGCCTTCAAAATGGGGTGCCATGTCGCGGAAGTGATCATCGAGCTCCCGTGATGAATGGACATGCAGTGGCTCCAACAGTGCATCTTCCTGGGAGGGGGGCGCAGCCAATTCGCCCATGACGCTATCGCCGAGGCCGTTCGTCGGATTGAGGTGGTCAAATTGGGGAAGGGTCTGTGCGGAAGCTTTGAGGTCCGGCTCTGGAGGCGGTGGAGGAAGGATACCAATCTGGGCTAGAATTTGTTCTGCGATAGACTTGCGCACGTTGTTGTTCTTGATTTGTTTTCTAAGGTCATTCTTCGCATGTTCGGGAGCATTGCGGAAGAGCTCTATGACGACTTGCTTGGCGACCTCACGCACGCCACCGTCATGTTCTTCGAGATTGGCAACCAGGTAGGGTACAAAGGATTTGAATTGAAGGCTGTGGTCGTTACTCATCTGGGCTACGTTAATTGGGGAAGGTGCGCGGCGTCATGGAGGCTTCACGTACCCTGCTCACCCATTGCATGCCCGCTTCTTTACCGCGCACGTTGGTGCCTGCAATTGCCGCATCGCGAATACACTTCTCGACATCTTCTGCGTTGTACTGCCATAGCTCAGTGAATGCTTGTGATGCTGCTACGCGATGGCTTTCTCTAGGGTCACCAAGCCTGTCAAGTAGAATGGGATGTAGCTTCGATCCTTGCTTTGAGATGACGCCAATCTGGTTTTGAAGTCTCAGCCGCTTGAGAATGTGCTGCAGCGTTGAGAAACCCGAGGAAGCGAGGTTGGATGAAGTTTGTTGTGTTATCGCGATCTTGATGCATTCGAAGATGGGAGCCTGGGCTGCATCCGGGACGCGTGAATGCTTGATATTGGACTTGATATTATTGAATGCATTTAGTTTAGCATCGACAGCCACCGAGGACCTTCTCAGGATAGCGAGTAGGTCTTGAGCCTCCTTTTCCATATCTTTTGATTGTTGAGGGGTGGGTGGGGTTATTGACAGGGAGACATGGGGTGGTAGTAGCTAGGTGGCCGTGGCTTAGGTAGTTAGTGGGAGAGAGCAACAAAGCGAGCGTAAGAAGACGCGCCAGAGCAACGGCCGCGCTAGTTACGGAGTACCTAACCTTGCTCTAGAGTCGCGTACTACATCATTGCAATCCTTCATCCATGCTTCACAATCACAATGTACGCAAGGAAGTGACACAGCGAGGACCGATGCATCTCCAATTTACAACGCATCGACTCCTTCCCTCATAGCCGCCTATGCCCGTTATCCCCTTCACCCTCCAACCTGCCATGTCTCCCGTTCCACCCAAACCCCTCCCCCATCAGCTCCCGAAGCCTCTCTTCCGACTCGAGATCACCGACCTCTCTCATCCAGGTGCTGTTGCCTTCCTCTCCCACATCGACCTTACTGCGATTCTTTCCGACGCCGTCAAGAATGTCATCACAACTCTCTATCTTCATTCCTCTGCCATCCCAGCCGTGCGATCCATTACGCTGATCCTCAAACCGGAGGGTGGCGTCGCGAGCACTACAGGTCTCGACTATGACGACGAGCATAAGCGAATTACCTTCTCCACCGAGTATATCAAGCATGTCGCGCACCAGCGGGTAAAGGAGGAGATCCTGGGAGTGGTGACACACGAGATGGTGCATTGCTGGCAATGGGCTGCTTTTGGCACTGCCCCTCCAGGCTTGATTGAAGGCGTGGCCGACTGGGTGCGTCTTCGCTGCGGTCTATCACCCCCTCACTGGAAGCAAGAGCCGGGTGGGCAGTGGAATGCGGGCTATCAACATACTGCTTACTTCCTTGATTACCTGGAAGGGAGGTACGGTTCAGGTACGGTGCCAAAGATTAACAGCGCCCTGAGGGAAAAAAGGTATGAAGAGGGCGCCTTCTGGAAGGGTCTACTCGGAAAGGAGATCGAAGCACTCTGGGACGAATATGAAAAGCATCTGAAGAAGGAGAGAGATGTCGAAAAGGAAAGAGAGGAAGAGCCGGTCATGGTAAAGAGAGAAGATGCGGATGAAGAGCTCACAGCCAGGTCAGGTGGCGATGAGAGACGCGTGGAGAATACTGTCGTCAACACCGCCAGTTCTGAGCAGGACAGCGGCAAGTAATAGAACTGGGTCATCTAACAATTGCTACCAGCACTACTGACTCGTCAAACGTGCTCACGTACCTAGGTTATCGTCCTTGGAATAGAGCAAGGGAAGCACAGTAATTGCCAGAGCGGACGGGGCAATCTCGCTCATTTATTTGAATTGATCTAGCTGCGCTCAGTCCCTTGCCATGCCCCTTGTTAGATGGCAACCTTTCACATCCGGCTCTTTCTTTCCTTCAAAGGCCACTGCCCGTGACCATACCCAATTCCCTTCCTTATGTTTAGTTCCGTCTCTTTTGGGCTTTCAATGGCACCGACCGGCCGACTATGGCGTCTGCAACATCGCGACTCATCAGATGGATACCGTGTAGAATTTAGGCACTGTGATCAAAGGCTCGCCACAATACCACAAAAGCCAAAGCTCGCCGCCAGCAAGAATCGACGCCTGCAAATGTCGCCAACAGCTGAAGGCTGACGTAAAGAGAAAAAAGGAGCACCCATGTTCTGTTGATAAAAACAACAGCCATGTTGCGAGGACACTGGGGTATGCTATGCTACGCTATACTAAAGACTATCTACGATATTTCAGAACGCTCCAGCATTTTAGAAATCTATTAGCTCGGTCCTGAAGCAGGAAATCATCAATGAATGCAGATTTGTAGAGAGAAGGCTGGGAATAGATCACACTCTATATGTAGAGTGGAGATACGCTGCTTTCTCTGGGGGAAGTCTCGCGACGAACGCGTTAAAATCGGGTATAAGATTTTGGTACTGTATCAATACCTAGATAGAGGAATGTCAGTACACTTCACGTTGTCGGATTTCAGCTTGAACTTGCCCTTCGGAAGGTCTCTATGAATCCTTCCTCCTGCAGACCCATGCTGGTCAGGAAAAGTCCCGGGGCACTGGCTAATTCGTTGAAAAACTCCAGCAAACAGGACTCCATGGCTTGCGGGTTGCTCATCACAATTTCAACAAACCCCTTGAGTGCGTGGCCCTTTTCGTCAGTCCAGTCAATCTTTCTCATCGCTTTCAGGAATGGTGGAGCGAAGGTTGCGAGATGGGGCGCCAGCTGTGGTGCACAGCCAATGCCGAGCCGACCCAATGCCAAAGCTGCGTTCTCGTTGAGCGATTCCGGTATCTGCTCGTTGAAGAGGATGACGACCAGCTTTTGGAGCAATGCCTCGACGTAGGGAGCCATCTCTGCTCGTTGCCGCATTGCAATTTCCCCGCAAGACCAGCAGGCGTTGTTGATGACGGAGTAGCCAGTTTCTTCAGCATCGGCACGGACTTGCTGGAGGTCGAGTTGGGCAATAAGGGTCTGGAGAATGTTGGGCAGAACTGGCTGAAGTTGCGAAAATACGTAAATAGCACAGTCTCCGAGAAGGGCATACGCTGACTGCCGTACGTCGTTATTTGAGTCCTTCATGCAATAGATGAGAAGTTCAAACATGTTTGGAGACGAAGATGCAACTAGCTCTGCCGATTTTCGC
This sequence comes from Viridothelium virens, assembly GCA_010094025.1. Taxonomy (NCBI): domain Eukaryota; kingdom Fungi; phylum Ascomycota; class Dothideomycetes; order Trypetheliales; family Trypetheliaceae; genus Viridothelium; species Viridothelium virens. The sequence continues at coordinate 135,981 of ML991771.1, forward strand.
TCGTCCAGGGCCTGGATTATGGCCGACAAAAGATCGAGAGAGGTGACCAAGAAGTCTTTGTCTGGCTCATCTATTGCCGGATTTCGAGTGGCAATTTGACTGTCTTGAAGATTCTGGGTGATGATGCTGATACAACGGGTGAAGATGGGTTTTGCGAAGGGGGCGAAATGATCTCCAAGTGCTGTGGCGATGTAAGAGAGGCATTCAAGTAGAGGAAACATTTCTCGGGACTGGTCAGACACTTTCTGCCATCGCCCAATGAGCGCTGGCATGAGCATGTTGACGAGCTCTGGTTTTGCGAGCGTGGGGCCGACATGTTCGGCGAGTGTTTGCACGCAATCGTAAAGGATGAACATGTTCCGATCCTTGTATTTGCCAAAACATTGTACAAACTGCTGCACAATAACGTCGCAATATTCGACGAGCTGCTGTTGGGCTTTCTCTTCCAGACTGGCGAAGGCAGAAGCAGCGGCCTCCTGTACCCGTTTGTTGTTATCAAGCATACGCTTCAACATTCCATCCATGATCGGTTCGAAATATTGTTGACGGCCCGCTTTATCCAGGCGTGAGGCCCATTGGGAGTAACGACCTAATGACCAACAAGTAATTTGTCGAACAACCGGTTGGGGGTCATTCAGGAGAGAGATCAGAAAATGGGTGAGTTCGGGTAGATGCGGGAAGACAACTTCCATGCAGCCATCTGCAATCGCACCAAGTGCAAGCACTGCCGCTTCTCGATTCGGCCATTCCGGATGATTCAGATTTTCCTTAAGATATGGTAATGTGACTTCGAAGACCGGTTCGTGAAACACGGAGGCCAGAACGTCCAATGCAGCTGCAGAGCATTTTCGTAAATTCCACTGCTCTTCTGGGTCTCCACCGTCATCGTCATCGTCATCATCATCCTCCACCTCACCTTCTTCAACATCATCTTCATCATAAGCGTATCCGTACGCAGCAGATTTCACCTCTCCGTTAGTGGTTTGGGCCGAGTTGTCTCCATTGGAGCCACCCGCCAAGCGCGCCGCCTTTGATGTAGCAAATTGTGGTTTTATGTCTTGTTCTCGGTCTTCCTCCTCAGCGTCAGCTGATTCTGCCTCCAACCTGAAAACATCATCTTCGCAATAGACCATGCTTTCCAACAGGACCGGTACCACTTTTGGAAGGTAAGGTTTGAGACCTTCCCGAAGCTTCTTGTCTTCGCCGATGCACAACCAGAACTCTGCGGCATCAAGGGCGAGATCTCGATCATCACCTGACCGTTGCTGAGCGACCATGTAGTCGACCAGTCCGTTCATATGGGGCGCGATTTTCTCCGGAGTGATATCTGCAATGTGTATGAATGACCGACAGACATGTTTTCGGACTTCATCGCTTGAATCACTCGCGAGCTGGAACAGACGCTGAAGTAGCTGATCTAGGTTCGAGATCAGTGCAGCGGGCTTCTCGGGTATAAAGATGTTGATGCCGGCTAGAGAATTAGCACGGACCTTGGCAGTAATGCTCGTGGTGAACTCCAGAAACTTCGGTATGATAAAGTCAAGAGGTCTTTGCCCAGAATATTCTTTGTCCAGAGCACGCCTGTTATCTTCGCAGGTCTTCAAAAGGGCACCTGATGCTCCCTCCTGGGTCTCTGGAGATACATTACCACTTTCATTGCCGACCAATGAGATGAGCTCTGAAAGGACCTGTGGCCAACCCATGATCCCGCCATGCCGTACGACCTCAGTAATCACGTTTCCTGCAAGGTTCCGGATCTGTGAATTGGGATCCTGGAGGCCAAGTAATATTGTAGAGCGTATGTAGGATCTGCTTTGTTCCGGAATGCTTTTGTATGACCTTTGTACATTGTTCTTCAGCATGAGAGCTGCCGCGCCTCTCGCTGTCTGATAGCCAGTAGCATCCATTGCCAGCCCAGCAGGCGGTTCGCGGCTTGTGAAAAGAAAAGTTAGGTAATTATTGATGTCGGGGGATTTTTTGGCTTGGTCCAGCATCTTTGGAAATCCAATATCGTTAGTCGGCCTTCCCAAAGCAAGATAGAGGAGCGACTGGTCTGTAGCAGTAGCCTCAAGGACGAGAGACTGACCTTTTCTGCGTTCTTCTGTGCGTTGACATCATGACCACTGAGCGAGTCCTTCAGACATTGTGTAAGCTGCCCCAAGGGGCCCTGCTGAGGCTGCCACTCCATGATATTTAGCTCGATGTCTTCGGGGGTGTAACAAACGTCGACTTCAAAGATGGTGTGACGCTGGATAGTCTAGTCTAGTCCGTAGTACGTAGAAAATAATGAACGACGGTGCGACGAGAGAGAGTGCTTCAGGCGAACAGACAAGACACCGAGAAGACCTAATGACCGTGATATGAAGTCAGCAATCACGCGCCAGAATTACTGCACTTTTAGTGAATGCAGAATGGAGAGGAGGGGGGACCAAAGATACTCACAGTAGTTTTAGGTCTCATCTTGCTTTCTTTGTCATCAAGCTAGAGAGTCCGGCTTTGGCGTCACCTTGAAAGTGTATGCAATATGTTTGACAGTCCAATGGATGCTGACGACCACCTATACGGATGTCTGCAGTTAGGAGAGGGCGCAGTTGGACCTGTGTTCAGGTGGGATAGGCGTTGGGTGGAGGCTCGGCCTTGAAGCTGGCGTTTGGTCAGGCAAATTGAGGAGCAAAGAGGCGATGGACGGAATTCAGCTTGGCTCCGGTATTTTGGATCTCAGGCTTAATACAAGACAAGTGAGTGCGCGAACGGCCACAAAAGCTGGTCTTCCAGGCTTCGTTCCCCGCCAAACTCAAAGCGGCGCTTGGTTGGGCGGCTGCGGAGAACAGAACAGCAGCACCATCGACTCCCTTACGCTCTCATCTTCGTCACTGAAACGCTAACTACTGGAACCCCCATTTTCTTTTGGTTAAATCCTCATTGAGGCCATGCATGTTAATGGCGCATCGTGAGCAGCTCCGTCTTGCAGCAAACATGCCTTTCAGCACAAATTTGGAGCTCGAATCTGTGGTAGCCAATAACCACGCCAACTCTTACTTGCCATGTGTACCCCCGGTGCTCCCCATCGGTGTGCCACCATGCTTCCATGCTTTTGACCACATGTTGCCCACTCGGTTTCTTTTCCCTTGCCGCATTGCATTGCCACTGTTACAATGACCACGTGCAAGTTTCTTGCTTGAGGAACGAGTCCCCGCCTGACTGTGGGTTGACAGCGATTTCGATTACTCCAAGTTGATTAAGCTGGACCAGGTAGTGAAACTTGTAAAGCAGAGGTGCGCGAGGCGCTACATCAAGTCCGCAAAGCACTATATATATATAGCGTGGCTGGCCAGCATGACGTTCTACTTGTGAATAACCGTCTCAAATTTCGCTGTTTGGGTACTTCATCGTCATTATCCGTGAGGATCATCGGAAGAGGGACAGCTTTTCGATACAGACGAGTCCACGAAATTCCATACCTATTGATGCAAGCTGTAGATGATGGATCACCTTTCATTACTGATTCAGAGACATTAGATAGGTATGTATAGCTATGTCATGCTGCTGACGGTAAATGGTCACGTACTCCGTATCGTTCTACTTCACGACACCTAGTCTTTAATCAACACTAAACATTCAGCATACGAAACAGGTAAAGAAATACTAAATGAATGACGAGATAAGTGGCCAGGCATGGCAGCATCAGATTTCAAATGAAGTATTTGAAGGTTAGTTCTCCTACGTAGTCTTTGAGATGCGACCCAAAATACGCTTGATATTGGTTTACGTAATCTGCTTTGCTTCAAGGCTACTGTTGGGAAAGCGAACCATTAAGCTATCGCGGCAGAATGAAGAATTAATGGTTATCGAGATAGAATTGCCATGCGGTTATTTGGAAGAGGTGGTACCTAGGTCTCAGCAGCTTATTCATAGGAAAAAACATACCATAGAGATGGGACTTTTGGCGGAAGGCAATTGTCTCAATGCTTCGCACTTTCTCCGGTCAAGTAGTCAAAATACTGTATTCCATACCTGCGGATCGCTAAAGAGCAGAAAGTCAAATATGAAGGCGAAAAGTTGGCGCGAGATTTGCCCTAGTCCTACCTTAGTACCCCCCCTGCCCTAGCCGGTAGTAAGCTTAGAGACGCGGAGCTTCTCAACTTTCTTTCGGCCGGAGAAGAGGTTGCTCACGCAAAACAACATCATCCTAATCCATCTCCCAATCCCGTAATCAATTACTCTGCCCATCGCATCCCCATAATGCTTTCGCGTCAGATTTTTGGCGCTGTCCAGAGGAGAGCCTTTTCTGCCTCTGCTAGTCAGGTAATTGTCCAACCCAAGCTGTGTTACTGCATAGTGAACCCGAGCACTGCTGATTGCTCTTCTAGGCCTCCAAAGTCGCTGTCCTCGGCGCTGCCGGCGGAATTGGCCAACCTCTCTCACTACTTCTCAAGCTCAATCCAAGGGTCAGCGAGCTTGCGCTATACGATATTAAGGGTGGTCCTGGTACGGCTCCAATTGCAATCTGACCCTAATGTTGGGAAGGCGAAAATTGATCCACTACAATAGGCGTGGCCGCGGACGTCAGCCATATCAACACCAAAAGCACAGTAAGTAACTTCTCTGATTATCTTGTCTACCGACTGATTTGTCGTAGGTCAAAGGCTACGATCCAACCCCAACAGGCTTGAAGGAATGCTTGACCGACTCGGAAATCGTTCTCATCCCTGCCGGTGTACCTCGCAAGCCTGGCATGACCCGCGATGGTACATTCAATATTCTTGAAGTCTTTGATTCCGTTACTGAACATCTTTAGATCTGTTCAACACCAACGCATCCATTGTTCGCGACCTTGCCAAAGCCGCAGCCGACTCTGCTCCCAACGCCAACGTCCTTGTCATCTCCAACCCGGTCAACTCCACTGTCCCCATTACCGCCGAGGTTTTCAAGTCCAAAAACGTGTACAATCCAAAGAGGCTTTTCGGTGTCACCACTCTGGACGTGGTCCGTGCAAGTCGTTTCATCTCGCAGCTCAAGTCCACCGATCCTGCAAACGAGAACATCACGGTCGTTGGTGGTCACTCGGGTGCCACGATTGTTCCTCTCCTTTCGCAGTCCGGTTACTCTCTCGAAGGCTCCACACTTGACGACTATGTCAGGCGCGTTCAGTTTGGTGGTGACGAAGTGGTTCAGGCTAAAGGTGGTGCTGGATCTGCTACTCTCTCTATGGCTATGGCCGGCGCCCGATTTGCTGAGAGCTTATTGAAGGCCGCTCAGGGTCAAAAGGGCGTCATTGAGCCGACCTTTGTTGACAGTCCGTTATACAAAGATCGCGGATGCGAATACTTTGCCAGCAACGTTGAGCTCGGTCCCAATGGCGTCGAAAATATCCACCCTGTCGGCAAGATCACGGATCACGAGCAGAAGCTTCTCGATGTTTGCTTGCAAGATCTGGCAAAGAACATTGAAAAAGGTGTCAAGTTCGCGAAGGAGAACCCGTGATGGCCTTGTATCTAAGTTGAGCGTTCATGGGGGTAAGCACGATGGCGATGGTCAGCTTTCAGCACATTCGTCAGCGGAAGATACACTTGGGTGGAGCTAAATTTCAATCATCTAGATCTCTGCCGTAGCGCGTCCTCGTGTTTGTAGATCTATCTAGACTTTACTCATTGATCTCCCTGACATCCTGCACACGTCATCCCAAGCTCTCTGGATTCTCAATTAGGTACTGAGTACTTCAAGCTCGTTAATTGTTGAAAATAAGGTCTGCTTGTTCTCATGGGCATCCACTTTAATCAAGAAGGCTGCCGGCAAACTCGCATCGATCAAACTGAGAATGAGGCAAAGTCATAGTGGTATTGACCATAGAGGTAGTGTAAAACAGATATACTATTGGAAAATAAGCCCGGTGAGGGAGTGACTTTGTGCCACATCACAAATCGGGAAACCTCTGTGCCGCTCATCATACCTACAGCTTCAAGACAGATTTTGCGGATAGGCTAGCAAATAACCGTCTCTATCCACCTCTTCAATTCGTAACTCATTCATGAATACGCAAACCCTGGCAATAGCGTTCGCTATGGTGCAATTCCTGCGGGCGACTTGAGAACGTCAAAGTTCTCAGCTTGTCGTAGTACAAGGCCCAATAACAATATCCTAAAGGTATGCCAAAAAGGGTTGTATGTTGAATGAACCACCCCGCTTCAATTCAGAAGCTAAGGCTAGCTCTCCATCACATTGACGCCTAGGACCAACTTCGATGAGCAGATCCAAAACGGAATACCACCAGTAACATATATAATGTATCTCACCATATCATATGTGAAATGTGCTGTGGAGGTCATCCAAGGTCGCTTTTGGGATGAACACCAACAGCTTCTCTTGGATTGGCGGGTTTGTTAGTCCATCCAATACCCTCGTATTATTAGGCATGCCGCTAGAAAAGATCGTATCGTCATGTCTTATATTTCTTCAATGCGAAGTTCTTTCCCGTCGGGTACCTATCTTGCAACATGTCCACGACGTCAAACACTCGGCTTGTGCTAATCACAGGCATCAATGGATATATGCAAGAAGTCCACCAATTGCCGGAACCTGCGGCCACTGACTTTCACACAGTGCCTCCTGGACTGCAAAGATTTTCCTCGACCATGGATTCTCAGTTCGAGGCACAACTCGAATGCTCGACTCGGCGAAACAGGTCCAAGACGTCCTGAGAGATTATGTAGATGCCGGTCGTCTTTCTATCATAGAGGTGAAAGATATTACGGCCGACGACGCTTTCGACCAAGCAATTCAAGGTATCCAGCATTGCCCAATTTGAGCCCTACGACCCTTCTAAGATGCTATCCCATATTGCGTTCACGTTGTATTGAATGCCCTGACAATGGCTGAGAATCTTAAGGCTGTTATGCTGTCATTCACGTGGCTTCTCCCATCTCACAGTACTTTACCGATCCCGACCCCGTCATCCACACGGCCAAGACTGCCACGATCTCGATCCTAGCATCTGCTGTGAAATATGCTCAAACAAACCCATCTTCATCCTTGACCTCCGTAGTCCTCACTTCCTCAACTGCCGCCATCATGTCTCCAAAAGACGGCCCTCACACATTCACTGAGGACGACTGGAACACCCATTCTCCCGCCCAAGTCGCCGAACACGGAAAGAACACCCCAGGAATCCAGATCTATCGCGCGAGTAAGGTCGCCAGTGAGCGTGCATTCTGGGACTTTCGCCGGGAGCACCAAGAACAGATTACGTTCACGATGACGACCATCAATCCAACCTGGGTCATCGGACCGCCGCTGGTTCCCCCAACTTCGCCCGACAAGATCAACGAGACCGTGCTGTCAATCTACACAGTCCTCTCCGGACAGCCAATTCCGGCGCCGCTGGCTGGCTCTTCTGCGTCCTTTGTGGATGTGCGCGACGTCGGACGCATGCACATGCTTGCGGTGCAGAGGGCGAAAGTGGCGGACGGGCAGCGGTATATTGCTTGTGCTGGATTGGGCGCGGAGCAGGCGATCGCGGATATATTGAATCGGGAGTATGTGGGGACAGACGGGAGTCGGAGTGTGTGGTTCAAGGAAAAGGGTAGAACCATGGAGACGGGGACTCCTGGGAAGGGATATAAGCCTGACTATACCTGGCCGAACCCCGCGGGGGTAACAATCGACGGAAGTAAAGCAGTGAGGGATTTAGGATTAGAGTATATTGGATATGAGAAGGCTGTCTTGGACTCCGCGAGGGCTTTTGAGAGATATCTTTAATCTGTAAAGGAACGGAGAGATGATGTAGAGATTGATTAAAATAAGAGTCTTGCAAGAGGCTGTGGTACAGGAATGAAGAGAATATTGGGCTTTGCAGATGTTTGAGCTGCATGTTCTGACGGCCCCTCAGAAAATCTTGTATACTCCAAAACCATGCACCGATGGAAGTCGAAACCCAGCACTCTTTGAATAATACAGTCTTGCTCTTACACCGCTTCCTCATCCAGCGTGTTCCACGATCTCGCTGACCATTTTACCATTCTTGACGTAACTGCGTATCTGCTCCGGCAAGGGACATTCCCGGTAATCGTCTTCCTCTGCTTGGGGTGGAACATTGATGTTGACAGCCGTGCATTTAGAAGTCAAGACCTCAGTGTTCAGGCTTTCAGGGCTCAGATAGACGGTTGCACCATCGACCTGATCAAGCATGACAGTGGGCAGACTCCCAAGCACCTGGTCACGCATGAGCAAGAGCACAGAATAGATGAGTCCCTTTGATAGAGCTAGAGACGTACCTGAAGAGCGAATTTTCCACAGCGAATCACGTCTACTGAAGAAACAACGGAGTCGACGATGAGAGAGAGACCAGGAGAATTGTCTATAGAGACGGCGTTGAACTTTCCTGTGATCCGAAGTGTGGTATTCTTGCACTTTGTAATCAGTATAGAGTGTTGGATTTGTGCCTCAATCTCAATGGGCTGTTGCTCGTTCTCAAAGTTTTCCTGATTGATATAATTAGTATCCAGAATCCATTAAGGAATCGACATTACCTACCACCAACCATTTATTCCCATCCAGTTCTTTCTTTGGGGGTTTCTTTTGTCGCATGGCTTCTGGTTTCGGCTTCTTTGGAGGATTCGGAGATTTCCGTCCAGTGGAACTGGAGCTATCGCTGCGAACAGGAACGGGCGCATTGGCCCTTAGGGATGGATTTTTGTGTGTCATCTCGCTTTTATCAACTCTTCTGAGCCCTCTTGTCACATCTTCTCCTCGATTCAGTTGGTCAAATACAGCTCCCATGTCTGGCGTAGCTGACTTGGACGCAGCTGGCTGCGAAGGTGGTGGATTGTCAAAGGTAGGAAGAGGCGGCGGCGGTGGCGGCGGTGGAGGAGCCCCAGTACTGCTTGGAGTGGGCCCCGATGTGCCATTAACGGTAGGCTCAGACTTGCTGTTCTTCAGTGCTTGGGAGGGCTCGATCCCGTCTTTATTCCATGTGAGACCTGCAACATAGTGGTTCTTGATGAAGCCAATCAGAGATTTCCAGATCTTGTAGTACGACTGCACCCAACTGATCTGAGTCTGGTCCCTGGAAAATGTAAGCGCGTGATCACCGAGACCTTTTATCAATTCATACTTGTCCTTGTACTCCTTCAGAACTCTATTACCGTAGAATTGTGCTCCACCAAGAACTTCAGAGACGAAGTCCGCAGGCTTTGGATCTATTGCCACCCAGGAGAGTGCACCGATACCGTCTGCTACCATTGATATATGATCCTTCAACTTTGGGTCTCTATTTGCTTCCCGTGCCTCTGTAACTCTTTGCATGTCTTGCTGAAGCTCCTTCAGGATTTCCATATAGAGCGACGAGGTGACTTCCGGCTTTTTGGCTTGCGTGCTGATCAGCAGCACCCGCCGTTGGGCAGCAAAAGCTCGAGAGACTGAGGATGCCTGTATGAATACTCCATCAGAATTTATCCCATGGGAACGAGTCAAGGCATCTATGGTGCCATCACGTACTTGCTCGGCAATAGGACCTCCCAACTCTTGACTCAGATTCAAGAAAGCTTTCACGTCGCTATTTATTAAGGAGTCAAAGTCTTCGATCGGCTGTGGAAGGGAGCTTGTCTTCGAGGGGGTCGGAGTGATATTTTGAGGAGTGGTGCCAGGAGCCTTGGCAGTCGATGGGGCGGAGATCGATCCATTGGTAGTTGTAGAGGGAGGAGGCTCGAAGGAGGCGGCAGACGAAGCGATGTCTTCAAGTCGTGATGTGGCAGCTTCAAGCCTAGAGACAAGCCTTGTAAGCAGAGAGTCGTTGGAGCTCTGTAGCGTATGTGCTTTTGAGATGTCCTTGATTACGTTTGCCATACTTGAGTTTGGCTTTACTTTTCGCTAAGCAGGACAAGATGCTGAAAAGACTGACCGTTTAATGAGGGTCGTCAGATTATTCATGCCGGTAGACCCCATGACTGTGGATGATGCGGAGTAGCTTTGTCCAAGCAAGGGGATAACTGCACGACTTCCGACGCGAGCGAATAATGTAGTAATGTTTCGAGGGGACCGCAAGGTAAGGTTTCCACGCTCGCTGGGCTAGGAAGAAGATCGCCTTGGTCAGACGGGGTTTGGCAAACTACGGGACTTAGGAGCTGTAAGCTGCCCGAACGTCCTGCATAAAGTGGTAGGAGATGTTGAGACAGGGTCCGTGTCGCGCCAATTAGAGGACGGATCTTTTCAGCGAATGATTAGTATCATCATCTCAGTACTCCATAAGGTAAGTTTCCGCGTCCCCCAGTTTCCTTTCTCTCCGACGTATTTTGGGACAAAAACGCCTAGTTGTCCTACGAGCACGTCTCTATGAGTCTCTCCCTTATCGCGCCAGTTTGGCTACGCATAGGAGTTCTGCGTAAAGATCAACGCTATCCGTAAGAAGCTAACTTAATATCCGCTAATTGCAGCCGTCTCTCCTTTGCTCTCTCTTTGCGCGTGACCGCCGGTCGGTCAACTTACTTCCACATCTAATACTCAAGCTACGAAATCCCGAAAAAGTGTTTCTGCCTAAGGCTGGAACAAGCTGGAGTGGGTTTAAGTCGCAATCCACATCGGGGTTACCGAGAATCGATGTTTGAATATCAGAAGTGGGGTGATACCTAGAAGGGACGGCTCCACCGTTCGCTTACTTTCAACCTGTAACCCGTTCAACACTTCTGGTAGCAACCTCTGGGGCGGTTCATGAATGTAGGCTCTTCGCTTATGCACCAGGGAAACGCCTTCTCCACGGACGGCATGGGTGTGCAGATATATAGCCGGCCGGGCGGTTCGAGGGGCGACTCGAGGAGCGCGTTGCAAGGTCTGCCACTTAGGTCCAGCAATTCTATGACTGAGACAGAGATCTCAAATTTCGGGAGAAGGCATCGATTGATCTGCTGCTGCACTGCGCAACTTCGGTTGTGACTGTGCGTCGGGTTTTACCCTTTTCTGGCCGAAGTACTTGCTTTGGTTATATCTAGTCCCTCAGCATGCAGATCTCCATGCAGCAGGATGCATTTTCCAAGGAAGCGTCATCGCCATAACTATGCCACGTCGAAGGGAAAGTACTTTCTCGCTGGTCGTGCTTAGCTTTGTTTTCTATATTCTTTCAATCGACGCCCAAGAAACCGTCTTCACTCTATATACGACGGCAAACTGTACATCGAGCAAGGCGCAGAATTTTACCCCAACTGCTTCGGGATCTTTCAGCATTCAGGCACAAGGTCTGCCCGTGCTGAGTGTCAAAGTCCTCCAGTTCGCCCCAGGCTGCACTGGTAACTCAACAGACAGGCTATTGAGAGGCTTTTTTTTGGTTGGCTAATACCCTCAGCGACTATCTATTCGGACCCCTATTGTAGAGACGATGCCACCGACGCTGATTACTGGCGCTGTGCCTCGTATGGGGGTCGGCAGATCCAGTCACTAAGTACGGATCTATGTGATGTTGCGCTTCCCAATCCTGACGCTTGGCCAACCTCACCAAACGCCTTCTTGAGCACTATCTCGTCATCTGAGGCCCGGACGTTGACTGGGTCCCCTAAATATCTAGTTTCCTCTCAGCAGTCGTCATCATCGATACTTGCATCTTTAACGAACCATCCACCGCAGGAAACGTCAGAGTCGAGTGCTTTCGACGGAGCTACCCTTCAGCCAACCAAAATGCCAGACATCCAAACAGGTAGCTCACAGACTTTAGCTCCATCCAGCGATATATTGTCTACGGCGGGAACCTCGACCACGGACAATGCCAACAGCGATAATTCAGGCCGTTATGCCAATGCTTCAAACCTCTCAACCATAATCGGCACTGCCGTTGGAATACCCGTTGGCCTCCTTACGGTTATAGTCACAGTGTATTTTGGCTGCAAAGAGCTGAGGACGAAAATGCGCAGAGATCAACGGGGATCAGAATTGAGTTTGGTTTCAGTGCATGGTCACTCATGATAACATATTTTGTACCGCGGTATTATTGTGGCAATGCTGGTTGCACTACAAATCTAGCAAAAGCCCGATTCCTGTTGTGGTCACCCAGTGCGCTTTCGGTCCAAGCTCGATTCTAGGATCAAAGTCACTTCAATGGTTGTGGCTTGGCTATATCGTTAGGTTTGAACCAGGATTAGGGAAAACCTCTCTTGTCTTGCCTGTCTCCTGGTCTGGGAGATTTGGCCGTAGGCAATGTCTAATTAATGGGCTCTCTCCCCTAGAGTGTGGAGTTTAACAGATGGGTAGTCAAGCTTCACTGATAGTGCTGGGCAATTACATGGCAATTGTCTGGCCGAGGCTTCGTGTTCATTTCCTTCAACTTCAGGCTGTCAGCAGAAGTGGTCTCATATCATCAATGTTTATTTTATTCGATATGTCCTACGGGAAGATTGGAGGACGTTGACCATCTCTTGGTCAAATGATAGAAATGACTGAATTCTGCCCCTCAAGCTAGCTTCATATTACCTGGCCGATCCGTATTAACATAAAGAAAGATACCATTTATGTCGTTGATTGTTTCTCACGAGCGCTGGAATCCGACTCCTCCGCCGCTTCTTCCTCGAGAAGCTGTGCCTCGACAAGAGGACCCTTGTAGAACTTGCGTCCGCCAGCCCACCAATAGATTAGCGCAAAGATGAGAATCAGTGCTAAGAATGCAATCGCGTAATTCATCGTATCTCCACTGACGGGTCGCTCTGTTGGGAGTATGAAGATAATCGTGACGAAGAAGGTCCAAATGCAAGCCCATGCATTCACGAATAAGCCCCATTTCCCCATGTTGAAAGGTCCAGGAGTAAAGCTTTTGGAAAGGATCTTGCAAAAGATCGGAATACAATATGACCAGTCCAACGCGATTGCAGTCACATTGAAGACACCAGAAATGGCGGCGTAAGATCCAAGTCCGATCAGATTGATGAGGATGCAGCAAAGGACGGAGAGCCAGACGGCGTACAGCGGAATCCCCGTAAATTTGTTGACTCTGGTCCACACGTTGGGGAATGGGAGGAGACGATCACGAGAGAAGGCAAAGACTGTTCGGCCAAGCGCTTGAGTAGCAGTGAAGCAGACAAACTGTAGGATGATGAAGGCACAAACGGTATAGACGACACCGCCAGCAGGACCAAGAGAGTTAAAGTAGATTTGCGCAACCGGTTGTTCCAGTGCGTTGTCGAGATCGGCCGGATCTCCCATGACAAAGACAAGGACGATGTTGAAGAGGAAGCCCGTCACATAGGTGAAAAGCATGGCAAGGAAGATGGCCCAGGGTGCTTTCTTTTCGGGCTCTGAGATCCTACAGACATACCGTAAGTAATAGTCCTTCCATAGTTGGATGCCTAGTTTTGAAGAGTAGAACAAGACTTACTCTTCAGCAATGTGAGCAGTAGCATCATAATCCGTCATGGTCCAACTGACACTGAGAAAACCGAAAAGCCACGCCCACCCGACGGGCGTCCAGCCACTTGTCGAATTCACGTCCCCGAAGGCATAGCCAGCGTCATGGCGATTCTCCTTTGGAGTCTTTGCGAGGAGCGCAATCGCACATGTCACCAAGACAAGCACATGGAAGATGACGTAAGTTTTTGTGACCTTCTCCATCCAGTACGTACTCAAAGAATTAATCAACCCGCAGATGACGGTCAGTCCAGCCATGACACCGATGATCTGACCAGTCGTGGCCACGTAGTTGAAGCTGGCGCCATCAGCTGTTTGAATTTGTCCAGAGCCCAGACTGACAGCCGCGAGAAGAAGCTGGGCAGATCCATACTCGGAAGATGCAACACCTGCAACCTGACCGAGAAGATTGAGCCATCCAACGACCCAAGAAACTGAGGGGACCCATTTTGGTGAAATGAGTCGTGAGATGGTGTAGTACAAGCCACCACTGGTAGGGTAGGCAGAGACCAGTTCAGCGACACTCGCTGTCATACGTTGTCAGCATGAAAAGCGAATAAAAGCATTTTAGCGAGAGGCGAGAATGGCAGATGGAGGTACAATCGGTGATCAGATTTCTTGAGTGCAGCCAACCAATCCGCTTTCACTAAGCTAGGCGTGCTTCGAACAGGCTGCATCATTGAAAGCGCGCGTCAAGTCCAGCGTAGTGTTGACCGAGGCAGGCAAGAGTCTGCTTGGTCTTGACTGGAGAATCTCTCCAATGATGGGTTCCTCTTGGGAATACCGACGAAAATCAAGAGGGAGAAAGAAATGACGTACCCGCTATGCACATGCAACCCACACCGCTAATAGCCCAGCACCACACTGCAGAGGATGCACCTCCAGCGAACAGCGGATATGAAAAAGTCGTGCTGATTGTAGCAAACAATCCACTGATGCTGACAGCAAAGGAGAACGTTGAAAGATAGCCAAATTCTCGTCGAAAAACCTATTGTCACACAGAAAAATTGTCGCGTTAGGGCATTGTTGCATTGGGCGTTGTTGCAGACGCATTCAAAGGGGCCGTAGGGAGAAGGGTCAAGTGGAGAATTTTCTTACGGGCTTGTATCCAAACTGCTCAGCAAGGGCGCGGTCAGCTTTGCTGAGGTCTTCGATTTGGACGGTGTTGCGGCGGCCATGGCTATCCTGGAGTTCGATGGCACCCACACTGCGCTTGCGCAGGTAACTTGCATTGCCGTCCGGCCTCAATTCGGAGGACATGATATCTTGAGTTTCCTAAAAAGGACCAAAGAGTATAGATGATGAGGGCCTATTGGCGAATGCTTCACCTCCACTTCCGAATTCGTGCAAACCGCCTGATATCAACGCAGTACAAGGTAGGATCGTTAGTCGCCTGCTGCATGTAGTTCGCTAGCTAGAAAACCTAGAGTCGCAACTGACAACACCTTTTCCTCGAGGCGAGCAGAGTCTGTCCTCGTCGCAGTTGAAGAGGAAGGAAGAAATGCGAGCGCAAGGCCGACTCAGATAAGGCCGGGGTATGATGTTCTGGAAGCGCAAAAGTTCTCCCGAGGCGGCCATTGGCAGGACTGGCTTCCCACCCATCATCGTCAGATGTTTAGCGATCGGCGCCTCAGCCTCTTAGTGATGTACCGTAGAGTGGTAGCGTCCTTCTGTGGTGCACAGACGCAGAACATCAAATTTTTCAGATGGCCATTGCCGATTGGCTCCAGTAGAGCAGCTGACGGGGCGAAAGGTCATATTCGTCTTTGAATGAATGGAGCACCCCAATTCTGAGTGACGACGAGATGAGGTGAGATGGATCAATGAGCTGAATCGAGACACTTTGAAGTTGGAGATAAGATAACCAGGTGGTGAGGTTATGCCAAATCTGGGATCTTCACGAGGATTTAGAGCACGCGAGCAAAATTGAAACAGTGCAAAAGAGACGGAGAGACTTTCCCCACAACGGACTTACCAACCAATTTAG
>ML991771.1:751441-1027589 GCA_010094025.1 Viridothelium virens
GGAGACAATTGTTGACCTGCTGATGGAACCCGGAAGGACGGATGCCAACGTGGAAGAATTGGGAACCTTGACTGCGATGACGACGAACGATGTCCTACACACTTTACAAAACTTGAACATGCTACGCTATTCGAAGAATCAGCATGTCATTGTTCTGACAGATGCTATCATTGAGCAGAGAGAGAGGCAAAAAGAAAAGGAGAAGATTAAGGGCAAGAAAAGTATTGACTCTGAGCGACTCATGTGGAAACCACCGGTGTTTACGGCATCTTCACGCACATGGAACTGGTGATACTTATGTCTTTGGCCTCAGGTAGGTCCTTAATGAGCACAGCGATGATTGTATTTGATAGTGGTTCTGAAGATTCAATGATACCCAATTTATATTCTCTCGGCCGGATCCACACAATTTGACTGCTGAATATTGACCACCACGTCCTTTCGAGTGGAGGAGCCAACATTTTTATTGGCGCATTCAAGAAATCTATTCACGTCCTTGGTTCCGAGGGGCCAATTCGTAGGGTGTTCGGCCGATATATACCTTACGGCGGCTGGGGGGTTCCTCAACTGGTGATTAATACAATGTTATGTCGACTATACTGTTATGACCTTGTTGGTCCATGTTAACACCGCCTTGACATAGGCCAACATGGTCATAACAGTTAAACTGAGGTAACATGGTATTAATTGCCAGTTGAGGAACCCCCCAAGCGCGGTAAGATACGTTTGAAAAGACGAGACTCTTCTGTTTCGAATGGCATCTATTTCGGGACATTTCACTAAGGGCATATGACTAACTTCGGGTCAACGGATACTGGCCGAACGACGCGGAATGAAGGCAAACGGTTGAGTTTGCCGCCAAAATCCGAACGCTACCTAGCTAGTGTCACCTCCCAACGTGCGAGCTCTGCATTTCCCCACCGCCTCTTCCCACTAAACCGAGCGCTTAGTCTCTAAGATGCACCCAATCCGATGCTGCTGCTTCATTCCAGAATGCTCGTCAGGATCATTACCTTTGCTACCGTTTGTGCAGATTTTGATGTTGTGGATGCAGGTGGGTGGGTGTTGTGGCGTTTCTTGCGTAATCCAGGCCACATTCCAAACGGGGGAATAGCTCCTACCTAACAATGCTGGTTTGCAGCTGCATCACAGTCCTGGAATCGCCCTATTTCTTGCATGACATCTCGCTTCTGGAAACATGCATATGGTAAATGTCTAATTATTTCATTTTCTTTCGTTTTCTTAATAATGGAAGCAACCCTTCACCCGGATGGCCAACCTGCCATAGCGGACAGTTCTGGAGATATCACCCGCAATTCTTCCTCTGCAGCAAGTCCCGGATATTTGACTCCACCTGTCGATACACCAGAAACACCCCGACGGAAACATGTCGCATGGGAGCGTCTAACTACCCCTTCGACTCCTCATGCTAATTTCTCCTCGAAAGGAAATACTACTCCGCAAGAGACTCCGTTTAAACATAGTCGCAGGAAATTGAGCAACCAAGAGATTGAAGAGGATCTGCGAAAGTCAGTGATTGAATATTTTAGCCGAGAAGCAGAGCCATCCGGAAAGACCATACCAGGGGAATCAGCTACACAATCTCAAGAAATTCCCGTGCTGAAACGAAAGCCAAAGTCCGCACTTCGTAGCGGAACTAACACTCCACCCAGCTCCAGAAGTCCACAGGTTCTTCCAGCCCATGATGAGACTCCAGAACAAGAAGAGGGTAAGGCGCGCTCGGCAATTCAAGCCCGAAACAAAGCCAATAAGCTACAAGAGCATTTGGGAGACGGCACTGAAGAAGAACTGAACACATCCGATCGGCAGAAAGATCGCCATCGGTGGAGTCGTGGAAGTTTCTCAAATCTCTATCACGACAGAGACGATGACTTACTGGAGTCTGGCCAAATAACGCCGTCATTTGGAGACGATCATGTTCCTCGACCTGCAAGATTCCGCCTGGGAGGCCTTTCTGCACATAACATTCTGAATAGGCTCGCGAACTTCAGTACGCCATCCTCTCGAGCTGGCTCACGGGCTGGCTCAAGGGCCGGCTCTCCCGAAAGACCGACTTCTGAAGGCGATGGCGCTTCAAAGTCCAAACTGTCCAGTCTACCGAGAACGTTCAGTGAGCAGGATATCGCTCAGACCTTTAACAAAATCGGCCAGAGATTGATAAATCCTAAGAAAAAGCGTCATTCGCACGAGGCAGATCTTAGGATTAAGAAACATGTGCAGGAAACGCTGATGAGGCAGCGCTATATTCTTCTTCTCTGTCGATGCTTGATGGTGTACGGAGCGCCTACCCACCGTTTAGAGGATTATTTGAAGATGACATCTCGCATCTTGGAGATTGAGGCTCAATTTCTCTACCTTCCCGGCTGCATGATTGTCTCCTTCGATGATTCAAGGATGCACACCGCGGAAGTGAAATTAGTGAAAGCAAACGAAGACGTCGATTTAGGGAAACTTCGGGATACCCACAGCATCTACAAAATGGTCGTTCATGACGAGATAGGCGTTGAAGAGGCTATGAAGCAATTGAACCTGATTCGGGAGAAACCGAAGAAGTTCAAGTTGTGGGTTCTCATTCTACTTCACGGAGTAGCAAGCGCAACGGTTGCCCCATGGGCATACCAAGGTCGTGCCATTGATCTACCCATCGCCTTTTCCCTGGGTTGTCTCCTTGGGTTTTTGAGGCTGTCCTGGGCCGCCAAGTCCGATCTCTATTCCGCTGTGTTCGAAATTGCCGCCGTTGCAATCACGAGCTTTCTTTCGCGTGCGTTCGGTTCCATCAACGGTGGTCGTTTGTTCTGCTTTTCCACATTAGCTTCGTCATCAATTACCTTGATCCTCCCAGGGTACACAATTTTGTGTGCCGCCCTAGAGCTGCAGTCCCGCTCCATTGTTGCTGGCTCAGTTCGAATGGTTTTTGCGCTTGTCTATTCCCTGTTCATTGGATTCTCTTTGACTATTGGCACAGCTATCTATGGAATCATAGACAAAACCGCTACCTCGTCTCCTCAGTGCGAGAACCCAATGCCCGCGCATTGGGCATTCTTCTTCGTTCCCGTCTTTACATTCTGCTTGGTGGTCATTAACCAAGCGAAATGGAGGCAAATGCCACTCATGCTCATAATTGCATTCGCTGGTTATATCGTCAGTTTCTTCTCCGCAAGAGCATTTTCGGAAGTTTCGGCAGTAAGCTCAGGATTGGCCGCCATTGCCATTAGCGTAATGGCAAATGTCTACAACCGATTAGCTACTCGATTAGATACGTGCGTTTCATTGGCCAACGCGTCGTTGACGAAGACCTTCCTTCGAAGGGGTAATCCACAAGTGGCCGAATCGGCGGTAGAACCGGATCTCGAAAAAGAGGCTGGTTCTGTGAGAGGAGATGGAGTAGCCTGTAGCACTGGAGACGTGGAAGGTGGGCCTCATGATGACAGCAGATCCCTATTCTATGAGAAGGAGCTTGATCTCCCTGAGGAGAATTGTGTCTCAACGCCAGAAATACTTCCTAGGTTCGAAGGCACCGACGAGGCACCTAGTAATAGCAGTGTCAATTGGGGACCTCTTAAAATTGATGCCGACCGGAACACGAAGACCACGGGAGAGAGCAAAGACTCGCCAGTAGGTCGAAACGAGCGTGTTAGCTGGGGTCCTTCCAGGATTGATGACGCCCAGAATAACAAGAGCTCTGACTCCAATAAAGAACAGTCAAAGCCTCGCGTTAGCTATTCTCTTGCTGCATCGGCGATGCTTCCCGCAATCTTCGTGCTCGTTCCTTCAGGCCTATCCGTTCAAGGATCACTCGTCCAGGGCATCTCCACCGCGGATCAGATTGCAAACCTCACCTCCAACGGCGGCAACAATGGCACAAATGGCTCGGGGATTGTGACGAGCTCCCAACTATCAAACGGAGCCAACGACCTGCAGAATAGCCTGGCGTTCAGCGTCGGATACAGCGTGATCCAAATCGCCATAGGTATCACGGTGGGCCTTTTCATAGGCGCCTTGGTGGTGTATCCCTTTGGGAAGGGTGGTAAATCGGGCGGGACAAAGAACATGAGGAGTGGGCTGTTTTCTTTCTGAGGTAACCGTTGATTCTTATATGGCTTCGTTGCGTATACCAATAATACCCAAATCTGAGATTACTGCTTCAAAGGCTTCTGGCGTGTCGCCACACCGTAGTACAGGAGTTGAGAACAAATTGGATGGCTGATACCCTGGGTGGTCCTCTGGCGTTCGTCGTCTTTCAAAGTGGCTCGCTCGCAGCCCCAAATTTAACGGCTGGCTCTCAAGCTTCGAATCAGTGCGAGGACGGATGTCAGGTGGCTCGCTGTGTATGTTGTACAGCTATTGAAGTCCTCGACCATTGCGGGAATGAAGCAACAAACCTGCTGGGCTCCGTGCACTTTGGCGACGCTAAAAGTGCTGTGATTCGGGCGACCAATGTTTATGTTGACCACTTGATAGCCAGGAAATGGACTGCCCTGTCCAGCACAGTGCAAACTGAAAGACACACTGCTTTCGGGACGACTCTGGTACCTGAGTACCCTCTCCCGATTGAGACATTTTGCGTACATTCTCTCTCGTAGTTTTGCGCAATGCTGTATAATGCAGCTCCTAGGATGATGTTCAGATCTGTACGAAATAACCTGAATGGATAGGGACGTTAGAGCTTGATCGAGGGCAATAGTGAGTAGTCCATCATAGCAAAGCCGCTCCTTGGGTTTAGAGATGCTCCCATTCCATCCTCCATAGAATAGACCGAAATTTCAAGTTATGCCTAAGCATCAGGCGTAGCACAAACATTTTTTGAGCGATTCAAACGTGGTAGTTGAGACCCACTCTATTGTACTATCGTAGTCGTAATTCCGCGAGACGGAGCCTTTCCGTCCCCCACGTTTTCACATTCCGCGTTCTTCACGCGGGGCTTCAGGGAGCTTTAATGAACTCTAGGACCTAAAGTATAATGAGTAGGAGGTATTATAGAAGAAAGGGTTTCTAGCGCTTCCGCCGCGCGAGCCCAAACGTGGGTTTCTCCAATACTCTGGTGCTCTGGTGATTTATAGCATTGGGTGACACTGTCTTTCCCGAACCTGGCAATTCGTATAATAGCATCTCTCTTCTCTGAACTTGGGCCTGTTTTTCGACCTCACCTCCACATGCACTGAATCATTTTCTCCGCTTGCGAAGTCAATCAGGGCCTTCTAGATACAATGTCATCGTACATCTTCAAGTTTCTCGCCCCCTACTACGACGCCCACCCAATCCTCCTCCCCACCGTACTCCTCCTCTCCCTCCCCCTCGCCTACCTCCTCTACAACGAATACGTCCGCTACCGCGCCCGCCTCCCCTCCTTCCCCGGACCTCCCAGCTGGCCCCTCGTGGGCCACATCCCCCACATCCGGTCCAACGCCGCAGAAACCTACCGGCAGTGGTCCCGGCGCTACGGCGCCGTCTACCAGATCCAGCTGGGCAATGTCCCCGTGCTGGTCGTCAACAGCGCCGCAGCCGCGCGCACCATCTTCGGGGGCCAGAGCGCGGCGCTCGCGAGCCGTCCCGTCTTCTACACGTTCCACAAGGTGCTGAGTAACACGGCGGGGACGACGATCGGGACGAGTCCGTATAGCGAGAGTTTGAAGCGGAGGAGGAAGGGGGCGGCGAGCGCGTTGAATAAGCCGAGCGTAGGCACGTATGTGCGGCATTTGGATGTGGAGACGAGGGCGTTTGTAGAGGAGGCCCTGGAGTATGGGCGGGGTGGGGTGGAGCCGGTGGATCCGATGCCGATGATTCAGCGGTTGAGTTTGAGTCTGGCGTTGACGTTGAATTGGGGGACGAGGATGGGAAGTCGGGATGATGAGATGTTTCGGGAGATTACGCATGTGGAGGAGGAAATCAGTAAGTTTAGGAGTACGACAGGGAATTTGCAGGATTATATCCCATTGTTGAGATGGAATCCCTTCAATGTAGGAAGTATGAAGGCGCGGGAAATGAGGGATCGGAGGGATGTGTATTTGAAGAAGTTGAATCGGGATCTGGATGATAGAATGGAGAAGGGAGAGCATGAGCCGTGCATCCAGGCGAACGTAATACTGGACAAGGAGGCAAACCTGAACAAGGAAGAGTTAACAAGTATCAGTCTAACGATGCTGAGCGGAGGATTGGATACAATTACGACGCTCGTTGCTTGGAGTGTTGGTAGACTGGCAGAGAGACCAGATGTCCAAGAGAAGGCGTTGAGGGCCATCAGAGAGTTCTACGGACCGGACGAGCCTCTCTGCGATGCGGAGGATGATCAGAAGTGTGCATATATTGTCGCACTTGTGAAAGAATGCTTGAGGTCAGTTCACTGCCTTGCTCAATTTTTGCATGTACTGAATAGAATCCAGATACTACTGCGTCCTTCGTCTAGCATTACCGAGGGCAACCATAAAGGATATCACTTACGAGGGCAAGCTCATACCAGCGGGCACGACCATCTTTCTCAATGCTTGGGCATGCAATATGGATCCAGAAGTGTGGAGTGATCCAGAAGTCTTCAATCCTGAGCGATGGCTCGAGACTCCTGACGCACCACTCTTCACCTACGGCCTCGGGTACCGCATGTGCGCTGGGTCTTTGTTGGCGAATCGAGAACTATACCTGGTTTTCCTGCGTATGCTTAGTAGTTTCGAACTCGTGAAGTCGGATAATGTGGACACAAGGCCAGTCGAAGGAAGCGCAGACCCTACGAGCTTGGTGACCATGCCAAAGCGGTACAATGTCATCTTCAAGCCGAGAGACGAGAAAAAGCTAATATTTGCTCTGAATGGAAAGTGAGCATCTTGAAGTATACCATAGTCATTGAAAGTCTATGTCGATGTCATGGAGACATCGGAATTGTGTCACACAATTGCATGGACAGAAGTAAGAGACTCGTAACTCTTCCAGGTTTCGTCCTCCCCACCATTATAGGAGAAACTCTGCTGGGCATCATTGCCTCTGGAGATACGGTAGTAGTGTGCCCGAGGTGAAAAGAGACCGATGGGGATATTGATTGATACTGGGCTTCTCCCTACCCAAACCGTCTCCAGATTGTTGCTGCTTTATCAACACCCTCATAAGTCGGACCAGGCAGGATTTCTCTCAGAAAGTCATTAATACCCATACCCTTGTCCTGACACTCTTTCCATTGTCTTGGATAGCCAAGACTGCATTCCTCAAACCTGACATCGTCTCTCCAATCTGTTCGGCGGATATGGAGATGACCGCTAACAACGACCTCCGCATTGAAGTGTCTATGCCAGTCTTCCGTCTGCTTTGTCCCGCACCAGATGCTGAATCGAGGAATGAGTCGTAGGTTCACCAAATCCTGGCGTAGCGGCCAATGTCCAGCAAGGACGACCTTCACGCCCAAGCCATAGTGAGCGACCGTCTCGGTAAGTCGTGCCGCTGTCCGATTTACCAATACTTCGCACCAAGCTTCGCGCGTTGGGTATGGATCTGGATGAAGCATGTACTCGTCCGTAGCTTCTATGTTTTCCTCCCTTGCCCATGCAACGGCGTCCTCCAGCTTGACATGGTCGGGCCGAAATGAGTAGTCGTAGAGCGTGAAAATTGGCGCAATCAGATATGGTACGGCTTCTCCATTCTTCCCTTCACACCACCAAAATTGGTAGGGATCCTCCGGGGTAATAACGCCAAACGCGCGAGCAACTTCAATGCTATGTAGATATTTTTCTTCGCCCTTCAAACTTCCACCCTCTGCCTGCTCCTCTGCCCTCAAGGAATAGAGTTCATGATTTCCCGGTGTCCAAAAGACTGTCTGAAAGCATTCTTTGGCCTTGGAGAAGGCGATGGTGAGGTGTTCGGATGATTCGCCAACGTCGCCGACAAGAATGAGGCCATCGTTCGGCTTTGGGGCCAATTCCTGAAGTGCTTCACGGTTTCCTTTGAAGGACAGATGGATATCTCCTATGGCATACAGCTTTCCGAAGGGTCTCGGTGGGGCGTCAGGGATGGGAGGCTTGGGAGGAGCGGATGGCTCGTCAAACTCAACAGCTCCTGCTTGCGCGACAAGAGGGTCGGCCATCGGGTCATGTATTGAACGCGGCTACCTTGGATTCTCGACGCGCTCGGTGCTCTCTGACCTGCGAACCATGACAACGATCAGTACCCAGAGATGCAAGGGCGGGGTGGTAAGGTAGAGTGCTGTAGTCAGCGCGAGCGCCATCTGGGTACGAGGGGTTGCTTGGTGAACACCGCAACCGCCCCCGTTCTCCGTACAGGCGTGCTGATCGACGGACGAAAACAGTCTTTTGCTTCCGCTTCCCCTTGTACAGTAACTGAGAGTCTCGAGGTAGACTGAGTTCAATTTCCTACATCACGATCCAGTTGACATAGCAAGATCTATATCATAGGCATGTAGATTAGCTTTTATCAGGACAGATTTTCGGTGTCAATTGCTCCATCTAGGTACATTTAGGGGACCCGCACAAATCCGCATAGACCTGCACAGGCGCAAACTACTTTCACCTCATATCGAACCAACCAAAGGAGGCAAGTATATAGGTAGTTTTACGTTCCACCTACAATTATTAAGACACTAGTAGTCGACGCAAACCTTGCTTCAATACGGGAGAGTGAGTCCTATCCCCTAGAGTTCGGACTCCTATCCACAACGTGAATATTGATGACAAATGAGAGATATGTACGCGTGTTTAGGCCTTTCCTAAATGGCAAGGTAAATCTTCTTCTCACGAAGAGATAACCTTTTCTTTTGATCATCCAGTAGTTGCTGATCATCGTCAATTATACGTGTCTGATTCCAGCTATTCCCGATCGAGGAAGTTATGGTGAGTTTAATTTCCGGCCGTGTCAACCCATGAAAATACCTAAGATCTCATCCCATTTGCCACTAAAGCTACGGCAACCTGGAAATTTTTAGGTAAGATTGGAATCTGAACAGTAAAGGGCATGTAGAAGCCAAAAATAAAATAAAAAACATGCGGCGAATCGTGATTGCAGCGATGACCTTTAGATTGAATGGCCGAAGTTAACTTCAGTCTAACGCGACTCCCAGCTGCGCCACCCCCGCAACATGTTCGGAAGGGAATTTCAAAAAAAAAAAAAAAAAAAAAAAGATTCTAAATCTGCTCAGCAATCATAATCTTTTTCAGATAGCGCGCTGTGCGAAAAAAATCACTGAAAAACTTTGTGTATTGCCAAGCTTCAAGGGTTGTAGACTGGCCCTGACTGGGCTCCTCTTGACATGAAGGATCCTGAAGATAGGGTCAGCAAGAATACCCAACGATAAATCCTTGCTTTTAGGTCTGATTTTAATTACGACAGAAACTCTGAGAAGGCAATGGTATAGAAATGGTATTGAAGTGGTATTCAGGCAATCATAGCTGAAGAAATATTCAATCATCCAGGCTCATCGCAAATCGCCCTACCCTCCCAGCAAATGCACACATCTAAGATAAGAGATTGAGGCTGAATCACGCTAGCTCGTGCTGCGTCTATCCTAGCTCATGGCGGCTCAGGATGCGTCCAAGTTTGCTCAGTCTAGCTCAGTGTGGCTCAATGTGGCTCAATGTGGCTCAGTCTGCTGACTCAGCGCTCATGTTGTGACCCTGCGTAAGTCACGCCCAAAGGCAGAAGTGGATTTTGTATGAGGTTAATTTTCCCTTGAATATTTCCCGCTATCCCAGTGCGCCATCTAGCACGCGACTCAGGCTCCTCCTGCGCGAACGACATTTAGCACTTTCAGAGGACCATCCAGACCCTGTCCCTCGGTCAATGGCACTGCCGTCTTTCGTCACGAAATCATCAAGCATGAGCCGAGCTCCAGAACACTCAAGTTTGCATCCTAGGACGTCCGAGTCTTCGCGGTGGAGCCTATAGCAAATCATGCCTCATCCTTCTCGAATATATCCCAGCGACGAAGAGCTTGGGAAGCGCAATGACGATTACAGACCAAAAAGAGTCAACTCGTGGTTGGGATGGAGGACAAGACTTATGCAATATCGCAAGAGGAGGATTGTCGCTCTCCTTGTGGCGGGCTTTTTCACATGGGTGATATGGACAAGCACATTGGGGTCCTCGGGAATCGGCCCTCTCGGTCATCAGGTTGGCAAAGTGGCGAGGATTGTTACGAATATGCCCGAATTACAGGATGATGGTACCGATCCAATAGAACCGACTGGACCACCACCAAGAATCACGGATGAGGAAGCGCTTCGAGCTGTTGAGCATTATTTTAGTGGCCCTATTCGGTTTTTCAGACTGGCAGACTCTCTACATGCAATCTCAAAGACATATGGACATCGAACAAGCAACAGAAATGTCTTATTCGCAGCGGCAAACCTCAAGAGCGCGGGTACTTTGCTGCCAATGGCATGTGAGATGGCAAAAACCAAACGCAATTTTGTACATATCGCGATAATGGGGAGGGATGGTCTGACGCTTCAAGAACTCAAGGAAATCAATGGGATCAATGACAAGGACTGCTCCATGTACTGGCATGATGCGAGGCCGGACTACTCGAAGTGGAGCACGGATGGTCGAATGAGTGTCAGTGTCTCGGCAGGTTTGAATCACATGAATCAATACATGCATCCTCAAGCCCTTTTCATTGATGGCTCAAGTCAAGAAGATGCCTACTTTTCCAAAGCAATCACCACAAAGGCGAATACTTATGACATTCCCATTATCAAAATCCCAGACGGCAAGCTGGAAGACTTTAGATGGGCTACGAGGCTAGATAGTGGCTCGCTGAATGCGTGGTACAAACCAGTTGTCGACATTCTCGTTCATGCTCCGCCGAAGGCCTCCGGCTCCCTAATTCGACTACTAAGGTCCTTGGAGAAAGCAGACTATTCTGGTCTTCCACCACCCAGGCTCACCATTGACCTTCCTCCTGATGCAGAGGAATGGACGAAAGATTTCATCAACAAATTTGTCTGGCCGCCACGGTCAGCGGAAGAGCAGAAAGACCCTCGAAAACGCAACGAGTTGCGTCTGAACCACCGAATTGCTCGAGAACGAGTCTCCCCGGAGGATGCCTCTGTTCGATTCATCGAGTCATTTTATCCCTCTAAAACTTCCGACTCCCATGTATTATTATTGTCCGCCCAGGCGGAACTCTCTCCGCGATGGTATCACTATCTGTATTATACTATGTTGCAGCATCACTATTCCCCTTACCAACCGGTTAAACCCTCACAATTGGCTGGTATCTCGCTTGAAAATCCTTCTCTTCATCTTGACGGTAGTACTTCCTTCAAGTCGCCCGCGGTTGCCGACGTTCAGGATGAATGGTATTCTAAGTACTCCGAAGACTCTGCCGTGCCTTTCCTCTGGCAAGCTCCGAATGCGAATGCGGCTTTGTATTTTGGTGACAAATGGGCTGAGCTGCAATCGTTTCTCACACACCGTCTAGTTGCGTCTAATCATGCCAAAGCTGCTGGCGGATCCTCACAAAAGAAGAAACTCATATCTTCTACCCAGCCTGCATGGACAGAATACCTCTTAGAACTCATGCGCATACGGAGCTACGGGCTCCTGTATCCAGGCACCTCGGATTCCTCCGACGCGCTCGTCACCGTGCATCGTGACCTCTCACGACCAGCAGAAGAATTCGATAGGCCACCTTCTGATTCGGACTCAGCTGACGAAAGCGACTCCAGCGAAGCATTCGTTCCCAACCCCGAAGACAAAGGCATCCTCCTCGCTGCCGAATCGCTCCCCTTCGGCGATGCCCAACCCGCCAGCCAGGCTGCCGCGCTCCCACTACATGCTCTCCTCCCTTTCGACGGCGAGCTCCCCGAACTCCCTCACATTCCCATGCTCTCCTACGACGGACACCTCGTCAAATCTCCCTTCGTCGCCCGCTCCGCCGAAGACCTCATCGAGGAAGAATACGAAGCCAGCCTCTCGGAAGACGACCCAGACGCCGCTCCCAGCTCCAGCCGGCCCAGCTCCGCCGCCGTGCTGGCCTCGCGATTCGCGCGCACCTTCCGCACCACCATCGGCGGCTGCACCTCCACCGACGCCACGCGCGTGCGGAAAGTCGTGTCGGGCTCGGCGCGCGACCTCTTCTGCTTCGACGATGGTACGGACAACCAGTTCGAGGATCCGAGCCGTGTCGACAAGTCTGGCGAGCCGATGCCGCCGGTGGACCCGAAGGATAGCTGGACGCGGTGGGGCGAGGTGGACGAGGAAGCAGAGAAGGCGAAGAATGAGCAGGCAAGGCGTGAGCGCGAGGCGAAGGATCGTGCGGACGGGAAGGGGATTAAGTGGCAGGATGTTGGGAAGCCGGGCTGGGATCGGCTGCCGACGGTGGAGGAGGCGGCGGGCGGGAGGGCGGGGGGGGATGAGGTTGCTGAAGCGGTGCAGGCGGCGAATGCTTAGATGGGAGAAGAGGTGGATTGTGGCGTCTTTGAGCATCGTGTGGTATTTCAGCGAGCATCGTTTCCTGTTGCGTTGTTTGTCAGCAAGAGTGTGACTGGAGAGGTGTAGGAGTATGGGCGATTGACTCGACTGCGTTTGGGACAGTCTTTAGTGAAGTAGTAAATTCATCGGATACCTTGTAGCTTTTTTGATATTCGTATCGACAATTGTCGTTGAACTACAGACGCAGGTAGACCTGGAATATATACTCGCTAGAAGCAAAACATGCTGATCAGGGTATATAAAGAGCCACCGTAAGCCATTTCCATTTGCAAAATCGCCATACACGTTTCTCTTTGCTTCATCAAGCTCTCTTCGTCCTCTTCCTAGCCTTCTTCTTCTTTAATCGAGTCTTCCTCTTCTCCTTCCTTGCCCTGACCTGGCTGTCCTCCTCAAGGTCTTCCTCCCCCTCGTCATCCTCCACGTTGTCCTTTTCTTCGTCTCCTTGCTCCCTTTCTATAGCCTTCCAATTCACGATCTTCCCTTTCTGCGGCCCCTTTTTGCCATTACCCTTCCATGCCCTCATACCACCCTCCCACTCTCCTCTCACATGCTTGAACAGATCCATCGCCGCCTGCGCATCCTCCACACTACTGTGTTCTCCTGTCTGGATCTCTCTTCCCAGTACCTGCTTCGCAAGTTTCCGCAACGAGGGCGTGCGTCCCCCAGCCAGGGCTCGGAAAGGTGCATAGCGCGATGTGTCGCGGATCAAGGCGTGCGGATGCGAGAGTAGAAGGGCGGAGAGGTCGTTTTTAAGGGCGTGGCCGATGAGGATGCGGTCTTTGAGGAGGGCATCGAGAGTGGATTGGACGGAGTAGAGGCTCGCCAGAGGTTGGTTTTTGAGGTTGACGAGAGATTCGGCTTTGGCGGCTTCGGCTTCGGCTTCGGCGGCTTCGCCTTGCCCAGTCTGAGGGTCCGTAGGAAGGGTCGGCCTACGGGTAGGGTTAAGAGCAGATGTTTCTGAGCGACTTCTTTTAGGCTTTAAATGTTCGGGCTGGATCCCGCTGATTGCGGTTCGGTAGTCTGTAACTTTTACGCCATCGGATGGAAGGACGTATGTGTCGTAAAGAATTGTGCCATGATAGTTAACGACGGACACTCTTGCGAGTACAGAATCGGCATCTGGAGTCGACCCTACCCCTACCATCTCACAGTCTAGAGCGACATACTTTTTGGCAGCAGTCGAGGAGATAGAGGCGGTAGAGGTCGAGTTCTGCGAGTTGTGCCTTGGGAGAGAGCTGCTTAAATGATCCTGTGTATCATTTTGGAGATCCTCAGTGCTGCCGAAAGAGACAAGATTGTTGGACTGTTGCATCGACGTAGATCGTTCCGTTTTGAACCTCTTCGAGGGCGGCGCTGATCGTGTAGTGGTAGTACTTATTCGTTTGCGTAGGAAACTGGGTCCATCATTGGGTCTTTTTCGCTTGATGGGTTCGTGAAGAGGTTTATTCTCTTTCTGGAGCTTCTTCTGCAGCGCCTTCCAGTTGCTAGAGAGCTCCATAGATCTGATATCCGTCACCGAGACATTCTGTGTCTCTGTTGGAGTAGTAACCAAGATCGAAATGCCTCTCGTGCCCCTCCGATTTTAAATTCCAGGTGGTCCAAGCTCCTACTCTAACTTCTCGTACAAAAATCCGAAAGCATTATTGTATTTCCCAATACACCTCTCTTGACCTCTTTCTTTAAGAGCCTCACTAGATATCAGAGTCGGTCTACGAAGGAAAGGAATGGTGTTGGTGAACTTTCAGTACTGAGATTTTTGCTGTTCTGAGAAACCCCACCGCGTGGAAAGCAACACTTCGTTGTACCGATGGAAAACTGATGTACCTTCTAGATGATCTGAGCTTGCTTCAGGGCGAGCAGTAATTGTTTACAATGATGGTTTACTGTTAGGCCAAACTTCATATTAATTCCAAGCAAGGGGCTCAAAGACTTTCAACAAGAAGATCTGCATCCGAAGTACCCTGTGTAGCGACCTTATCCACATCTGTTGTAGTCGAACACACCCTTCATTCTTTATCTCAGGATTCCAAAAAATTTGACGTTCCCATCAATTCTATTCCAACCTGCCCTAAGTTCGTTTTCTACTACTGTCCGAAGGCGACTTTGTCGATCATTACTATGTGCCTCCTCCGAGGAATATATCGTACGGCTTGGGTTAACCAAACTCAGTGTAAAATCGTCATCGTTGGTAGAGATATCGAAGCTTCGGCCCAGTGTCACAGAACAGGGGCCACTTATGAAAAGATACAGTACTGATCTCTATCAGCAGCCCTAACATACTATCACCCTTACCGTGCTTGTATGCTTATTATCTGTCGGTTACAAGAAGTGGATTTTTTGTGATGAATAACGAATGTAAATTTCAGAATAATAAGTATTTGAAAGCTGTGGATTTATTTGATTGAGACCGACCATCCCGAATTGGTCCTTAGCATGTTGTTCAGACAAGCGAGTTCCCCTTGGATATTGGCTATTTATCGTGCTTCCAAACTAAACTCAGTTGTGCCGTTCTTGACCGTACACGCCATTTCGCACAACATGAAAGGACTGCTAAGGTTCTAATGGACCTAGCGAGGATAACTTCCACTTTCCAATTATAGTCATTTCGGTCAATTGTGACGCGTATTCGAAGGACGGCATTGCGGAAGCTGGGCTTGGAAGAGCCTAGGAGACAGGCAATTACTGAGAAATGGTCGCGTCCTTTGAGATTTGGAGTAATAGACGGAACTCGATGGTCGAATCGAAAACGTGTAGAAGATCATAAGTCCCGCGTAAGGAAGCGTTCGTGCTGACACAAGGATGTTGAAGAGCTTGGAAAAGCTGCCTTACCGCGGTCGGTGGGTTCCTCAACTGATGATTAATACAATGTTGTGCGGCGTCAAAATAGGCCAACAAGATCATAACAGTAAGGTTGAATAATATTGTATCAAATACCAGTTGAGGAACCCCCCTCCGCGGTAAGGTACGCAATTGACCTCTACATGCGTAGAGTTTAGGGTGCTTGAGCACCACCGTTGATGAATGAGTGGAAATCCGTGCTTTTCATAACTCCGCCCACCACTCTAGCCTCGCCCTTCGTGACTCCAACACGATAAGACACAACTTGCCCCTTTGGAGCCGGTTCAAGTTTCGCTCCATCAACGCTTCCTTGAAATACTCGTGAGCGGTCTTCCATCCTCTCAACGAGCCAATCGTATCCTTCTTCTGAGTGCACTCTGGACTTGGGTTGGCCATCCGATGTCGTGCTGGGCACTTCCTCCGTGAACTGATGGGAGTCTTTGCGCTCCGCCATAATCGGTCGTGAAGCTTGAGAGCTTGTTCGACGAGCACCTCGATTAGCACCACTGACTGACTGTGGCTCAGATCCTTTGTTGTTCATTTGTGGTGAAGAGATGGAAGCAGTGTATAATCGCAGCGAAACGGCTTCCAGGTTTGATATGAAGAATTCAAGGTCGTTAATCAGAATGTCAAATTTCCCTTTATCGCGGATTGCCCAAGAAGTTGAACGCCGAACCAACGAGATATTGCAACAATGGCCCAGGAGTCGACGTCCGGGCTTACCTTGGATAGCTCGAGCTGGGCCGCTTCGGTACAGCGAGGCCTTGAACCTCCATTTGCGGGGTAGCACACTATACTTGCTTTTCAGCTGCTCAGCATCACCAAAGATACCAGCAATACCCTGCAGGCTTTTGTGAACCACATCCTTTTCACTGGACCATTGCTCCCGTACTTCTGTATCTTCCTGGCCTCCGTTGTTCACATCGACGGTCCGGCCCCAGGTGTCCAGTCGAGCCTTGAGCAAGGATAATTTCAAACAAGCTAGCTCGTAATCGCACTCGTAGCTCTTACTTAATTCGAAATATTCCATTAGCTCGACGCAAGTTGAGAACAAAGAAGCCAAAGCAACAGCTCCCAGCGCCAATCCAACAGGTTCTGCCATTGCAATAGCCTCAAACTTGAAGCAAAAGACTTGAGAGGGGGGCTTCGGGACACGGCGGCCGTAAACAGGGCAAGGCTAGCCTTCATGTACCTACAGCGCCCTGGCTTTGGCCAAACACAGCCATCGAGACAAGTAGGCCAGCACATATCAAGCGTCCCCAAGCATATGCACCAAGCTGAAGAGAGCAGTCGAAAATGCACGCGATTTTCCGGCTATCGCGGGCCTGCGCATCTTTCCTCGTGAGGACCCCTGTACCCTAGTCGGTGAGCTCGGCCGCCCTTCCTGATAAAACCAGCTGTAGTACCGCGAAGACCAAAACTGCTGCCTCGCCGAGCTCTGTCGTCGTACATTGAAAAAGCACAACAGCCAACCTTCGAATGTGATATGCCAGTACGCGCTCGGCACCGCTGAGATCTCGGTAATGCCACTTTGCTAGGCGTCGACTGTACCTGTGCAGTTGCGCTGAAAGCGCACCAAATTGCGCGGCATCAGCGCCATATGACCGGTAATAATCATTATTACATCTTCGGAGAGTCATCCAACGTCGAAAATATAGAAGGCAATGCACGCACCTTTCTAGGCCAAGTCCATTCGCCGTCTCCCGTCAATCAAGCCTATTCGCTGCCGCCAAGCATGGCAACTAAAGTCAGAAGCAGCGACGCCGCGGACGATCGGAGCTATGACGAAGGAAGTGGTAGGTTCCAACATCCATTTTCTTCTCTCCGAGCCGAGGACCCAGTGTGCTAAGTTTTTCATAAAGCGTCCAATTCTAGCCAACACAATGAGAGTGTGTCTGCGCTTGCTCAAAGCCTCAATGAGCTGGCTCTGGATCCCGTTTCATTCCAAACCCAACCAGAGGTCTACCCTTCCGCGACAAACGGGAATAGGGTGGAAGAAAGGCGATGTGAACCGAGGGAAGAACATTATAAAGATTGCAGCAATTATATCCAGAAAGGCGACATTGTCAGAATCTGGCGCCCCATGAATACAGACGTCCATCTTACTACATTTTTAGTCCTTAATATTCAAGGCACCAACATGATTTGTCTCAGAATCGTGCATCGGGATCCTCGTGAGGTGGGTTACGGGTTCTCGAAGGACCATGCAAAGCTCAAGGTGGAGAAATATATTCATGGTGCACCCGACTTGTCGCCAAATCAGGATTCCGACTCGTGTCGTGCTATCATGAATGAGTCGCAGGATATGAAGGAAAATTGCTGGATCAACCTGCTCATTCCTGAGAATATCGACTCACGAAAAGAGTATAAGTTTGTCCGATGTGGTCAACTTGATGACGATTCGTTTGAGCGGGCTAAAGCGAAGCATCTTCGACTCTACGCAGCGAAATTACGATAAATGAGCGCGGAGATCCTCATGTCCGACGTCGAGGTACTACCCACTGCAGTCATCGGAAAGGGCGCGCGGCAGAGGGTCCAAACGATGAGCCCAGTCCTTCGACTTTCGGTCTGGATCTGAGTCGACAGCGGCTCCGAAGTCCATATTAGGGCTCCGCTCGTAGAGTTTTTCCTTTACTTTTTTTCTCTGGTTGTACGACCATGGTGGTGGCTCATTCCTTGTAGGATATTGGATGGATTTTGTTAGGTGGAGTGCTGGGATAGCTGCGTTAACAACAGGTCAGTTCGCCGATCGCTTGCGGTTTGGAATCGGTGCAGAACCCCTAGACGCGTGGGAGGAAAGCCATAAGTAGCGATGCGTACCTTCATGATCAGCCACTTACCTAAATACACGTACATCTTTGAATCGTGAGGACGTACTCCGTAACGAGGATATGCAGTTTCAGCCTTGCGAAGACGTTGAGACAAGGTTATTTAGCCACCTTGCAAGTGCGGCGCTGACATAGCCCGCCAAGGCCCCCTGTTGATGATCACCTACATGTACCGACCGCAGCGTCAGCGCATCTATCACCTAAAAAGGTACCCTTTGCAAATGCCCTCCACTTACAGCCTTGCACCCTAGTATTCACAGGTACCGTCCGTCTCTCTGAGTCAATGTAACGTACACATCCAATAATTCAGGCCAGTACTACTTGATCCGGTGTGCTATCTATTCACCGATAGCTTAATCAACCTGAGTGTGGGAGACTGCATTTTGAAGAAACCCGACCGTAGAATGAACCCGCTGATGAATCCTTAGACCGACTGCTGGAATATCCTCGTCTACTGAGATGCATTGGTCCTACAAGATCTCCGCCTGCTGCGGGCCCCACTGTCTTAATGGAATTCAGTAGCTCTGCGAGTGAACCAGGTGATGGAAATAAATTCCGCTTTACTTCAAGCTGAGCGCCTCCTCACTAATGTCAAGGTCGGTTTCTCAGGATGACGGCATAGTGAGAAAGTCGAAAAAATATGAGCAATCAAGGGATAAGTGGCGAGTCCTCTACCATCTCGAACACCCCCCTGAACCAGTGGCATATATTTCTTCAGAAACGTCTCCAGGAGGCTCATGCTTATCCTATGCATGCTCTGTCGAAAAGTGTTGTTTATTACACAGTCCGAACTCAGTACTACCATTTGTTACTCATTGTCATCCTGAACAGGCAAAGGTACATTGTTTTCTTGTCCCAGTGTTCGCTATCTGTGACGTTTGATGGACTTTCTTATCCCTTTTGGCTCCCGTAAGACACAGATGATCTGTAAAAAGCTATGCCAGTTTGTGATAACCCTGGCAAAGCCATTCGGTATTCTGCAAGGGCGATGCATAGAACTCAGATGCGGAAGAGCCGGAGATCCCTTCCTGACGGTTGAGACTGTTTTACACATACGGTATATCACCGTGACTACTATAGGTTTGTCATAATCAAGGCATTCCCTACTCACACTCATCATCAAACAAAAGCCCACTTCGAGGGAGCTATGCGAAATTGACACCAGTCTTTCTCGGATGCACGGAATGTGACAGTTCCGTACGCATGCATTGGCGATGACGTATCCCAGCCATAATTACATATCGATATGTAAATATCTGGCTGATTCTGTAATGACCACAGTCCAGTGCTGCCAATATGGATAGCCCAAAACTATTGACGTCTCCAAGTCCCATCAGATTTGAGCCAAACACCAATTCCGCTATTACTTCTACCTTTCTGGGCTTAGTGCATCTCCGGTGAAAGCTTCGGAAAATTTGGCTTTTCACTGGGGCATCAAGCCTATTAGAAGTGGGAGAACGATTGAAGGTCCACGCAAAAGAGTTGTCTAAAATTACGACAGCCCTATTATCCCTCTGTAGAACAGGAGTTAGAAGGCCCTCCGACGTCAATTTCGGCCACGACAATTCCTACTTACCTTACCGCGGAGGGAGGTTCCTCAACTGGTAATCAATACAATGTTATTTCAACTTTACTGTTGTGACCTTGTTGGCCCACGTCAACGCCGACTTAATATGGGCCAACATGGTCATATCAGTTAAACTGAGATAACATTGTATTGATTACCAGTTGAGGAAGCCCCCTCCGCGGTAAGGTATGCATATGCCCACCCCCGTCTGTTCCACCAATGAAATTGACTGGCGAGAAGATAACGGATTTGAGCTGTGATTTGCCATGGAATATTGGAAGTTGATCTAAGTGTCTTGCAGTCTCGGGCGCTCTCCCACTGAAGCCTTAAATAGACCATGATCAATTTGATCGAAACTGAATTCCTACTCATCATCCGATCTCTTGAGACTTCTGACTGTCATCTGCATAGGGCTTGCGCACCCTCAATTGACCAGACCGTTGGCCACCGATATCCTCTTCAATCTGCACTGCGCTAGACTTGGCACCCTGTAGACGCAGAAACTCGCGACAGCGGCGCCCATCCTCGGCATAGACGTCTGCAGGGTTGTTGCCGCACCTTCGGAGTGCTGTTTCAAATACTTCGTCAATCCCATGAGTTATCGCATAGATTGCTGGCGTTGCAACGTGAGTGATAAAGAACGGTCCTTCAAACATGGATTTATCGAACATCCACCTGGGTGGTATAAAAATATGATGAATATCCGCTCCCAGCTGTATCAGTGTCGTTAAGTTATCGATGCAATACTCCAGCTTGGAAAGTTCCTCGACCGCGTCATCATGATACAGAAATATGCCGCGCAAAAGTGCTAGAAGAGGTGACTCCCAAGAGTATATGCTAGAATAAATGCGATTTGGAGCGAACCCAACAACAGCAAGAAGTCGTACTAAGTGTGGTCTGTGAGAAAACTTTCTCAGCGCATCGTTCGGGTTAATATGATCCGGAAATGGGAACGCATTTCGGTGCAACGTGCCGAACCATTCTATCATGAGCTCCGAGTGAGTTGACCATACATCATTGTACACGCTATCCATGTAGTAAGCTGAGTAAAAATCAAGTAGACTCGTGTCACTGGAGCTTGCGCCGGCCGGTAGGAGTGTCTTAAGCAGATTTGATGCCTGGTCGATATTGACCACGGGGGAATCGTCAGAATCCGAACGGAAATGAGCATAGAGGTATGGGAACCCAACCCAATGGTCTATGATGGAAACGCCGGCGCTATTACATCAGTGGGCAATTTCCTCGATATATCTCAGAATACTTACTCATTCGTTCTTGAGGTGTTCGCACCACTGTTGATGAGAATATGACAAATTTCTGGACGGCATAAAAATGCTGCAGCCTGGCCTTCCAATCAGCCCACTGGAGTTAGAGTCGGATAAGACAGATGGCTCACGTGTAAAAGTGTATTCCCCCCTTGGACCTTGATCATTTGGACCTGCTAGACCATTGTCTAGGAGAGAGCGAAGGCCTTCGACATTATTGTCCCGAATGCAATCCCAAACTTCAGCGTTGTCTGAGATGATTGGGTACGTCGTAACGAAAGGACAGAGCTGATAGTATCCCTCAGCGACATGCAAAGTCGAGTAGAGCAGGGAGACGCAATTCCTACGTAGCAATGGACATGAAGGCCAGAAGTCAATCGACACGACCTTGTGTCTTGTGTGCCGCTTTCCGACATATCTGATGCATGTCTCAACCTTTACAAGGATCTTTCCCAGCCAAGACCACTTTCGATGGTACATCCAAATGGACTCTGTTTCAATTCTAGATGCGGGCCAGTGTGATGCAACGATGTCAGAGTTATTGGCATCTGAGAGTGGCAGATGTTGCGGATCTGTTGTCGAGTAATCGTTGGGGGTCGCTTCAAGGTGAATGCACCTATCAACAGGCTTCAGACCAGCCGGACCGGAATATTTCGGAGTAAGTCTGCTGTCGGACGCTTCAAGAAAGCCTGGATATTGTACAAGTCCCGCACTGAGGTGATCTACAATACTCTGCAACTGTAAATTGAACCGTTCACGACGATCTTGAGATTCCGTGATTGCTTCCGTGACAGGATGTAGCAAGCGTTGAAGCTCCCACCTAATGACGTGTGAAATTTTCCGCTCGGAGTGGTCGTTGAGAGTAACGCGGGAAGAAGTCGCTGCTGATGTCGTTGCTGTCCAACCGACAAGCTCCAAGATTTTGTCGAGTTTTGAGGAGAGTTGTTGATTCTCTGAGACCGCAGCTCCGGAAAGACCCTGGCTCGAACTTTGGTGAGCGTCAGCGAATGCAGATACCGGCAGCTGGGAACTTAGCAGGTTCGATGGTTCGGTGCCGATAGCCTCAGATCTTGATGCGAGGCTCGTTGGTTGGATGGGGGGTACCGGAAGTCGATTGATACTTCCTTCGTTAGTGATGGATTGAATTTGTGAAGAGTCAATTCCCAAAGCTTCTAATTGTCTCCCTTGCACGTGCTGACGGCGACTAGGCACGATCACATGTCAGCCATACCAGTGAGAATCTTTGAAAAACATACAGCATGACTACAAACATTGCAGTCTGTAGGCTTTCTCTCCAGCTCTCAACCTTCCTCATAAGACTGCATACAGTCTTCTGATCCAATGTCCATTTGACCCTTGATCACAAACGAGTTTTTGTGTCTAGAGGGAGGATTGCTCTGATCTGATCGAGATCAGTGCGAAGGCCTCGCAGAGACGAGGCGAGAAGGAGCAGATCTCCGTGTGCATCATGGTGTTGATCAGCCTGACCATCGATTACGAGGGTAAAATGCAGATAGTGCAGGATCGATTTTAGATTGTTAAGGACTGCCAGAACGTGAGCATTTCAACGATCTAAGATTTAGACGAGGGACATTTACTTGTGACATATTGTTGAACTTCCTGGGGTGCGCCTTGCACGTTATCGAAGAGTTGATACAGCCTGATGGTGGACTGTAGGGCTGTACCAAGAAGGGCCACCGACGATGAGACTCCCTCAAGGATTGTGAGTGGTTCCATCCGTTTACTAGAACAGTCAAAATCTCTTGGTTAATGATGAGGCGGAAAGAGGCAGGCCTCTTCTTAAAAGTCAGCCGCCAAACGGAGAAGTGATTGCAAAGCTCGCAAAGTCCACTGCCCGAGCCTCCCTGTACTTGGCTGAGAGAGCTGCACGTCAGGTTGCAGAACATGGAAGTGGAGAACAACGCGACATCGCTACTTCTCAAAGTAGTGTTGAGAACCTTGTAAATTCTTCTACCTCGGGCGGCTCATATGCGTAACGAAAATCGATTTGGTGGTAGAGCTGAGTCGTAGGTCAAAAGGAGAATGAGATTGCCCATGAAATGTGGAGAGCCTACGTAAATTCCAAGATTTTTTAACGAGCCCATCAATCAACCAATCACTATAATTGGCACTTCACTAGCCTGATATATGCAGTGTCAGCTATATTTGTGGATTTCAGCTCACGAGCAGAGAAGAAATCGGTACCTAAATGCACTCCGTAATCTAAGTACCGCATTCTGCTGAGCACGGGCTACCAGAAGCATTCGAAATAAGGATAGCCAACCATGCAAGTAGCCTAAGCTTCTCCATGAGCATTCTAAGCCGTGGTCAAAGAACCTAAGTTGTAGCTGAGTGAAGCTTGAGCCAGTAGCTGTCATGCTCATCATAATTTAGTAGGACTCGAGTCTTGAGCAGGCATTATTCGTTGAGTTTGCGCGCTGTAAATATACATACATGTTGATTATGAAGACGTGCCAGTCGAAAAAGGTCGCAATATCGTCAAGCTCGATACACAGCATGCACGAGCGAAGTAGATTGCAATAAGGTACAGGCTGAGATTCTAGGAAATAACAAGTTTCCGCACTCTCTGAGAGTTGTAGATCATTTTCTCACGGGACGGTCTAGGATCATTTTGATCACGTGCCATCGTAGCCACCGTACCAGTCAAGCAAGCCAGACAACTCTGGAAAAGGCGATAAAAGTCTTTTGCATAAGGTCTCACTGACAAGGGAAGGAAGCGAGCAAGTTTCAGTATCATTGTAGTACCTAATTATCAGAGCACAGAGAGTTCATGTAAAGCAAGTGAACCAGTAGTCCCAAAGACATCACCGTCCTCCAGCATCCTTCCGATATCTGGTACCAGCTACATCATCGGAACAGCAGCCATCTCGATGGTTGCTCGTTCAATGATCAGACCATGCCATTAGTGAATGGCCTCAAGCAGTGCCGTCCAAGAGGGGTAGTCGATATGGCTGCGAATTCGACGAAGGCGCCAGTGCAACCTTCGCGCAGCCTGCATATGAGTGTTCGTGTAGTAGGAGATGTTATCCGACAAGAGCGCCAAGAGTGCGTTCTGAAAAGAATTTGATTTGTGATCCTTGTGTTTGTGCGCGTGAGCGCTTGGCGATTTGCCAATGAAAAGAGGAGGAAAAATCAGTGTCGACCGTTGAGCTACTCAACGCCCATGTAATTGTGTGTACTTGTCAGGAAACCAGTGCAAGCAATAGGTGAATAAGGTGAAACCGGTCATCGTCGCTCGATGGTGTTGTGCATGTGTCTACAATATCGAAAATCCAGCGAAGAGAGAATAGCAAATCGTACAATGCAGTGTCGATAAAGAAAAAAAGACAGTTCAGCTTCCATTGTCATGGCTACTCAGAGTGATGATGTTGATGATGGGCACTTTGCTGAAAGCCTTGTCGATTGCACATTGTCGTTATGTGGTCGTCTAATTGCGTGGAGTAGCCTTTGGTGGTCTGGCCCACTGGGATTTCCTCTGTGCAGTCGGGGTCTTTGATGAACCCTTGGCACCACCAGCACCTCGAGGAGCTACCTTTGGTTTTCCATACACGAGGGTTGTAGGCTTGAGATCTTCCGGCTTCTCGACTCGCTTAAGCGTGCCGTCGCGCCAAAGCACGGGAGTACTCTTCTCATCGCCAGGCAGCTTAACGTACAGGACCAAGCCAAGCTTTGCATCATAAATTTGTTTTTCAACAGCATGGAGAATTTGCATACCGACGCTCTCGGGATCGACGGCACGTGGCTGATTGACTTTGGTGTTGCGCCAGAGGCTGAGTAGGTTCATCGGCTTCGGGTCTTCAACCTGAACTGCGCCTGTCGTTTTGGGAATCTGGACGGTCGGCAAGGATCCAAATTCACGCTCTTCCATGAGATTGTCCACAGGGGACTTCGAAGTCACGGCCGATTTGTCATTGACAGTAGAGCTGACAGGCTCGACGCCCGGAAGAGAGATTGAGACAGCGCGTTGCTGGTTCATCTGACTGAGTGGTTCTTTGGTGGAAGCATCGGGAGCTACCACAGAAGCGCGCTGAGCTGACGGAGTAACCGCAGGCCGAGCTGACGGAAGAGCCACAGGCTGGGCCGATGAGGTATTCGCAGGCTGAGGTGAAGTAGTTGTAGTCTGCTTGTTTCCGCAAAGCTTGTTGATACGGTCTTGCCAATCAGTGGTATCGACGAGTGCAACTGCTCCTGCTGGCGGCATATGTACCGGCATCTGGACAGCTGGGGCTGCCTGCTCTTTGGTTGGGGCGGGCTCTGGTGCTTTCGTAGGTGGCAACTTGACTACGATGGTCTTGGGAAGGTTGACGCGCGGCTTCTTGATGTCGCCGTCGTATGCCGGATGATCAATAGAATCTGGTGCCGGAGCATCATCGAGAACCATGGAAGGAAAGAAGCGTGACATGCGAGTATTGCCAATAAGCTGTTGGGGCATTTGCTGAATTGCCTGCTCGGCAGCGAAAGTGGGCGAGGTCGATGGCATACTGACTTTCGGTCCCAAACCCGGAAGAGGCTTTGGCAGCTGGCCAGTGAAAGCAGGTGGTGCTGTAGAGACCTCAGGTGGAGGGCTGGCCTCACGTTCCATGCGCAGTCCTTTCTGCTGAGCTGCTACAGTCGGTTTGTTGGACTTGACTGGCGCAGGTGCTGCAGTCGCTTCATCAGACTTGGCTGACGCAGGTGCTCCACCTTGAGACCTTGCATGATCAATAGTCGTACTCTTTTTTCCAGAGCTGCGCTGGACGAAAGTCTCTTTGATCGCTGGACGTCCGGGCAGAGTTCCATTCTTCCTCATCTCGAGCCACTTGCGGCGTTTGACTTTGTCCTCGTATTTCTCTCTGTCCAGAAAGTACATATTCTCCACGACTTCAGGTGGCAATTCCTGAAAGTCGTCATCATCGTCGGTAATCGAGGATTGGACTTTAGGAGGTGCGATCGGACCAGGAGTGGAGACTGAGGCTGGCTGACTCATGGCGCCGTTGCTTTGAGCGATGCTGTTGGACTGAGGAACACGGTGAAGAGTATTGGGCTGCTGTTCAAAAACTTGGCTTGCAGGCATACCCGAAGCGGGTGGGGAGGCTCGATTGGGTGGGCCAATTGGGCCGGGACCATGTTGCTGATTGGTAGCTGGATATTGGGTGAAAGGACGGGCGTGGTTGTTCTGAAAACCATTGTCGAAGGTGCCGTTACCAAGGGCGCGACCTTGGGTCGGGGCTCCCCAGACTTCGGCGCGAGGTGCAACAGTAGGCATGTTGCTAGGAGACCAAACACTGTGACTTGCACGAGTTGATTGAGCTGGGCTCCAGGAAACTTGATGGCGTTCCCTAGGTGATGGCTGAGCGAAGCGTGACTTATCGAAGTCGACAAATTGAGGTCTTCTGCTCGAGTCTGGCACAGGAGGTGGATGCAGATTGATTTCTGAAAAGTTGCTTGATGAAGTAGACGCCGGTTGTGGCGGTAATGGTGTTGAGGGTGAAAGTAATTGAGAAGAAGGTAGGAGTTGCTGACTAGAAGGTGGAAGTTGCGGTTGCGAAGTATGATCGGGAGAAGGTTTAGGAGGAAGTCTCTCGTCGCGGGAAGTAGTCCTATTTATAAGGGGCTGGGGCGGGTGCACTTTCATGGACCCGTACTGTGTGATCTCCCCAGAGGAGGCTGGTAGAGGGGGTTTGGGTGGCGAGGGTGCTATTGTCGAGGTCGTTGCTATTGTGGTTCTGTCAGGCTGGGTCACAATAGCTGTTTCAGATGCTCCAACACTCGGTTGCTGCGGCTTGTCTTGCGCTTGCTCCTGGGACCTCTTCTTCTCAGGCGCGGGGCCGAGTGATTCAAGCTTTCGTTGCAATCGTTCTCGTTTCTCTGCCTCTAATTTCGCCTCTTCTTCCTCTCTACGTTTCCTGGCCAACTCCCTCTTCTCACGCATCACCCGCTTTTGCAACTCGGCCATGTTTTCACCAGGCGGACTCACTGGCATTGCTGCTTGTGACGTCTTCTCTTCTTCTGGTGATGCAATTGACACCGATGGCGACGATAGTGAGGCCTTCTCAATAGCCGGTGATGAGTGTTGCGTCCATTGACCGCCACCCATCCTTTGTCGCCCAGCCACCGCATTTTCTATCCCATTCACTGACGGTGATTGTCGCGCATCATCAATAGCAGGTGGGAAATCCTGTGGCCGGCTCATGGACATGCGCCGGCCAATTTGTCCGCTACCGCCGCTCACTGTTGAAGAGGTTCGGCGCCGCCCCCAAGTCATACCATCAACTTGCGCACTTGAGCGTGAAG
The DNA here is from genome assembly GCA_010094025.1 of Viridothelium virens. Taxonomy (NCBI): domain Eukaryota; kingdom Fungi; phylum Ascomycota; class Dothideomycetes; order Trypetheliales; family Trypetheliaceae; genus Viridothelium; species Viridothelium virens. The sequence continues at coordinate 778,681 of ML991771.1, forward strand.
TTTGGAATGCGGGTGAGGGTTCCGCCGGTGATGCATTGCCTGGTTGTGAAGGTCTTTGCAGGACTGCTGGCTGCCGAAAGCCTTGTTCATGCCTAATTGACCCCCGCCGTCCTTCTGGCACTGGTTCGTACTTGCCAGATTTGGAGTCATAAAGTTCTCTATGCCCACGTTCGTTCTCACGCCAGGATCTATCAAAGTCATCTGCGGCGATTTCTCGAGCAGGAGAAGGCTGCAGTGGTATTGACTCAAAACCATGCGGATTCGTCTGTTGAAATCGCGATGGCTGGGGCTGTGGAGGAGGTTGTGGATTTATTTGTACGGGAGATACTTTGTCAATCGGTGGGAGCTGCGCCCACGGTGACTTCTGAGGAGCACTCGCTGTCGGTTTAGCAACTAATGATGGTTTCGCTTCTGGTATGCCCTTCAGCACTAAACCTGCTTTTTGTTGATTTCCTCCACCTGGCTTCAAAATTGTCTTTGCCGTGCCAGTCAAGGAAGAGCGCTGCGCCGAGGCATCTGTAGGCTTTGATGGCTCCTTAGTAGGTTCTTGTAGCGCTGCAACCGGTGTGGATTCTTCAGCAGGTGTCGCTTGGTTTTCAGCCGGTACTAGCATCGACTTAGTTCCATCAATCCACTCAACCGTTTCAGGCGCCCAATCATCTTCATCGTCGTCAATGTCCGCCCATTTCGATTCCTTGCTATTCTCGTCTGCCTGCAATCGCGTAGCCATATGGATACCGTACTGCTGCTTCAGCTCCTCGTCGGTGAATTGTTTGGGGGCGGGTGGTGGGGTGGCTGATACATCATTAGGTCCTGTTACGCGATTGTTTGCTGACGAGAAGGAGGTAGACATACGCCTATTCTTGTTCCACACCTGAGCAGGGTCAGGACCCTTGCCATTGGTTTTATTGGTCTTGGGTAACGAATCTCGAAGCCCGCCTCCAGACTTGGCGACCAGCCGCGGCCTCGGCGTTTGCTGTCTAGACTCACTTAGAGCCCCAACTTGTGAAGCTACATCCTGTTAATCAGATCCAAATGCAATTTACCCCGTGTACTTACATTTATCTCCGCCAGTCTTAGCTGCTTGCCCAACTACGGCAGATTTTGCAAGGAAATTCTTCGTGACTGACACTGTCTTGAACGACAGAGGCTTCTTGACCGAGTTCGATCGAACATGCCCTAAAGCGCCCTGCTCCCTTTGCTCAGTGCTATCTGCCTTGCTCGTGTCTGTGTCAGATCCGCCACTTGCATCCAGCGCATTTGGATGCGCAGCTACCTCATCGACGTTCAAAGCTTCCCCAGTATCACCGTTTGCCAGAATGTTTTGCTCGATGGGCTTGGTAATGTTGGTTTGGCCAGCGTTAGGAATGTCAGGCTGTGGAATATTGTCCTATAGACAATGAGCTTCATTCATATCCATGCCAAAGCGATCTCATTCTTACAGCTTCCATGCGCCGAATTTTGTGAGGTACTATTCCGTTGAGACGGGGCTCAGTCGAGGGTCCATGCAGGCTTTCCGAAGGTACGATATTGACTTGAGAGTCCGATGACTCACTTGTTCCGGAGGTTTGAGTGTCGAGGCTGGGGTTGCCGTGGCCGGCGATGCTGGAGATAGTTTGGTTCGCATTAACGTCGACGAGCGAGGAATCGCCCATCGACTGAGATTGGTCTACCACATCGTGGTTTATCTGCTGTGCCATAACAAATTCCGGAGCTATTATGACGATACCAGAATCGCGGTCAGAAAGAAGATCTTTATCAGTTGGTGATTTGGGTGGAGTAGACATGTAGGCTAGCTGCCAGGCTCCGGACGAAGCCGTGCAGATGCTTGCTGTTATGTGGATGTAAAATTGAGAAATCACAGTACCTAGTGTCAAAGTTTTGAAGGCGCCACGGTCTGAGAGTGCGGTGTCTGCCTCGTTGCGCGAGGAAATCGCTTCAATACGTCAGTTTACGTGGCGGGCCGGTCGTGACTCAGGCAAGCGCGGCTCGCGAAGTGTGATAACCAAGCAAAGAATCAAGGTGGGATGCCTGAGTAGACCTCAAGCAACTGCAAGAGGTAAAAGAATTTCGACCACGCGCGGTCTGTGGATAAGAGGGAAGAGAAGTAGTGAAAGGAGACGGGGTGCGGTTGACTCTTGGACGTTTCGGGAGAGCGCCAAGACCCGAGGGAGCTGTCCGGAGTAGGTAGTACTACAAATTCATGACCTGAGCGGTCCCGATCGCCACCATAAAGTAGATACCTACATATTAATAACAGCAGCTATGTCTTTTGCGCGTGTGACTAGGATCTGCCTCAAATAGCACAATCGGCATGGATTCTCGCAACTACACCAACATCCTGATTTGAGTCGCTGAGATATGGAGAATCGATTTGGGAGCATGCGATCACCCGAGCACGTCACAATCATGACCAGAAACAGTGGGGCACAGCGGCATTGAATTGCTATCGTCTTGACAAACATCAAGAGAAGGCTCGAACAAAGACTTGCTTGGATCTATTTACAACGTATCTGTCCTACCCAGAGCCACACGCCTGAAGATCACTCAGCACACGACTCTAGTGTGCATTGTTCTTGTGGTGTCCTATATTACCGTCAGTAAACACGCCAGACAGTTAGACAGATAAATTTCACGCACGTAGGTGGAAATAGTAGTTGAATGAGTATCCGAGCAGTGTGATGCCACCAATGAGGTGGAGGAGAGCTGTGTTAAATCAGTAGCTGCACAACGCCGAGTACCGAAACGCCAGTATTTGCGTCCTGTTCCAAGACTTACGCATTGCCGATGGATTCTCTCCCATATACCGATGCTGATACCATTCCAACGGACCCTTTGGTTGGCGTTTTGGTGCGGGTCCACGAGGAAGTTTCTCATAGAAATTTACAACGCGTTGCATGCGGACAGCATCTTGAGCACCTCCGATAGCCTTGACAAAGTGAAGTCAGTATACAATATTGGTTACGCCGATCCTGCAGGTATATATGGGTATCCGCTTTCGGTCATTCACTATCACAGCCAGAGCTGGAAGGTAGGGGAGAGGTGAGAGAGAAAAGGCCGTGAAGCCACAGCGTCCGGGGGATCTCGTGGAACTTACGGAAGGAGAAGCGATCTAGTCTCAGTCAGCGAAATTGCCGAAAAATAGCAGGGCAGGCCAATGTACGAACCTTTGGTGGAATAAGGGTTGAGAGAGCCCGGCGGGCAATGTAACTCATCTTGGACGCTATTGGCATTGTCAGAATTTCCTCCTATCTCTAGCTCGGCGAAGAGTCAGGGTCAGCAGGTCCAAACATACTGGTATCAGCCGAAAGTCCGTTTCAATGTTGGTGTTGTGTTGAGCGGGCAGTCTCAGAAGACTACAACTGGCGAAGTGATGGCACTCTTGAGGCAGGGTGCACAGACCACTTCATGAAGCAAGCCATTGAAATCAACCTCATCCGTATCACGAATCGCAAACTGTATTCTCCACAAAAAGCATGCAAAGCATTCCTCGGTCCATCGTCCTTCGGGGCCTTAGAGCCAACAAGCTCTACACTCCCGTCAACTGCCACCGGTCATTCTCGACTACAACACTCCAAAGAGCGGAAGGAGATCCGGCTGTTCAACCTCCACCGAAAGCTAGTTCAGAGGATGCTCCAGCTGTAAAGGCTGGAGAGTCTGCGATGATAAGACAGCAAGGTGCTTCAGAAGGCGAACCACGGCATACTCCAGACTACAATGTTGCGGTGGATTACAGGACATCGTATGACGCAAAATAATTAAGGCAACCGGCAAGAGCGAGGCTAAATCAGTGTAGAGCATTTTCGCCAATTCCAATGAGGGTTATGGACGGCAGTGAACCTGGAGATGTTGTACCTGCCGCTGTGCTCTCTGGTGCTCCAACAGATCTCCAAGCGCGGAATGTCAGGTGAGTATCCTACTTAGCTCATGCCTCAACACAAGGCTTATGCTCACCTTGCGTTCTCTAGAATCTTCAAGCCTACCAAGACTGCTACTCAATCAGGAGATTGGCACTCTCACCACTGGCGTATGGATTGGGATGTTCTTGGCAAAGGACACCGATGGGAGAATCCACTCATGGGGTGGCAATCTTCTGCGGATGCGATGCAGGGCACACATCTTAATTTCAAGAGCAAAGAAGACGCCATCAATTTTGCAGAAAAGCAAGGGTATGAATACTACGTGCAGGAACCCAACGAACGGAGAATTATTCCGAAGGCATATGCGAATCAATTTGTACACAGTCCAAAGAAGTTGAAAAACATTCGGACCAAGTAATGGGAAACATCGTATACTTGTACATATAAAGTCTATACAAATCGGACAAGCCATCCAAAGTACTACCATTCGAGGTTCTAACGCTATAATTCCCCGGCATTTTGCAGAGGTGAACGGCTCTTCGAGCGATGATTGTATGGTACCTTACGGCGGCTGGGGGGTTCCTCAACTGGTAATTAATACAATATTACCTCAGTATAACTGTTGTGACCATGTTGACCTATGTTAAGGCGGTGTTAACAGGGACCAACAAGGTCATAACAGTAAAGTCGAAATAACATTTTATTAATTACCAGTTGAGGCACCCCCCAGCCGCCGCAAGGTAGTTTCGCCATTGTCTAAGCGCGAACCGATTTTCCGATCGTTATTGCCGAACTGAGTTGGGGCAGCTCTCGTTCCTGGTGTTCCTTGCCCATTTGCCATCTTCTCCATACGCGATTTTGTTGAAAGGACCCAAGATCCGAGAGCTTGAAGCGCCGACTTGAATGCTCGCGCCATGATAACTGTGTCGGCTTGGTAAGAAAGATGACAGTGGAATCCTGGTGAACAACCATAAGATACTTACCAGCCAAGAGGATGACAATTGGATATCTAGAGAGGCTTATGCGTTTTATCGGCAATTGACTTTGGAACAGCTGGGGATCGTATGTTGCAGAGAATACGGAGGCGGTCTTGGAGTCCTTTTAAAGGTGACCTCTTTCCGTTTCGGCTTCTGTATTGGGTAGGAACCGACCCTGTAGACGCAGAAACAGCAGACATACCGGTTAAAGCCTTTGAAAAACATGCAGCATGACTGCAAGCATTGCAATCTGTAGGTTTTGGACATGATTCGCACTATACGCTTTCAATCAGCAACATGCCGACGATTTCGCTGGATGATAGTGGACGACGGCCCCCAAGTGATGAGAGTACGATACCGCGCGCTAATAGGCGCCAGATTGTTACACATATGAGAGTCTGATTGGTAACACAGTACGGAGTAGCTACCTAGGAAGCTAAGTGGACAAAGAGAGCAGACATGGGCTTTTAACAGTGTAGTGTACCTTACCGGTTGAGGAGATTCCCCCCGCCCCCCGAGACCGCAGCAAGGTATGGAAGCACTGGAACTGGAAGGTAAAGCGAGAAGGGTAGGACGCTTGGGGCACATGATGCACCTATCCTGTTTCGTGACAAGTCCTTCACGAGAAGGTAAAGTCTCTAATTATCATAAGGTAGGACGTCTTCCGCGACATGCGCCTTGCTGTGTCAAGCTATGCTTGCGGGGGAGGTTCGGGTGGGATTGAGTCCCATGGTACATGCTACCATATACATTCTAGTCTCCCTACCTAGGTAGACAGAGCGATATCTACGGACCCCCTAACCTGACTTAGACCTTCATTCACTGACATACGATCAGCTACTGTTGACCCACAAATTCAGCGCAGCCCAATCTGCATTTCCATTTATGTCAGACCTATGTCTGCAAATATGTGTGGAGCATTATGCATATGGCAATTCTTTCCCATCAGATACGCCCGCCACCGACTTGTTTCAAGGATTATAATCATGGCGACCCAAAGCATGCACTCTCTTGAGCCAGCACCACAAGCGCTGCTTCCTGGTACATTATTTCCTACCTACAGAAAATTGTCGGTCACGTGACTCATCTAGTCAGATTTAGAGCATGGCGATGAACTCTTCAATTATACTCGAGGGCGCTTCATCACAGATGAGGCAAATGAGATGTCATAACGCCGAGTTCGCTTTAACGTCAATGAGCTAGGCCGTCGAGCCGCCGAAGTCCTCGGAGCGAAATCATGCATTCGCATTGAAAAGTACCCTGACGGCATGTACAACAAGAGTATGCTCCTCACCATGGATGATGGCTCTCAGGTTGTGGCTAAAATTCCGAATCCAAATGCCGGCATGCCCCATTTTACCACCGCGAGTGAGGTTGCGACAATGGATTTCGTATGTCGTGCCAGAGTCGTTGCGTCTGGGGACATGATTGACACTTCGCAGGCACGAAATATTCTAGAAACTCCTATCCCCAGAGTCTTAGCTTGGAGTTCCAAAGCCCAAGAGAATCCTATTGGTGCAGAATATATTATCATGGAGCGAGCTCCGGGAATCGAGCTTGAACGGTTTTGGCCAACTATGAGTATCAAAGACAAACTCGCTCTTGTCAAGAACATTGCTGGTTACCAGAACGCCTGGGCCTCGATTTCCTTCAAGAAATTTGGAAGTCTTTACTACGCAAAGGATCTGGATGAAGCAGCCGAGAATGAGCCTTTGTACGTCGATGCAAATGGAATCAATATCACAGATAAGAAATTCGCCATGGGCCCATCTACAGGACGCGAATTAATGGACAATGGAAGAGCGAACATTAGCTTTGACAGTGGACCATGTATGATTTGCAATCCTACAGCAAGATCTTCTAACTAAAAAATCCAAGGGCGCACTTTAGAGAAATATCATGCTGCGATCGGGCATCGAGAAATGGCCTGCGTCAGCCAGCTTCCTCGCCTACCCAAGTCTCCAATAACCCTGTGCGGTCCAGGAACCTACCAGCCGACCAGAGAAAAGAAACTGAGAGCGTTGAGCTGTTATCCTACATTGATTAAGTTCTTACTCCCAAAAGACGAAGCCGTTTCATCCGCACATCTCTGGCATGGTGACCTACATGTTGCTAATATATTCGTGAACCCTTCCAAACCCACCGAAGTTGTGGGTATTATTGATTGGCAATCAACCGAAACATCTCCTCTCTATTTCCAAGCTCGTCAACCTCAGGTAATTGATTATGATGGCCCCCCTGTCCACGGTCTGGAACGACCGCAGCCTCCAAATGATATGGACAAACTTGGCGCAAACGCAAAGAAGCAGGCAGAGACCTTATACGTTCAGCAATCACTCTGCTCTCTATACAACACCCTTATTCACCATCGAACACCACGAGTTTACGCTGCGCTCGAGTTCCAGCGAACCCCGAGCTACTTACTTCTGCTTCTTGCTCGTAACCTCCTCAGCGATAGCGAAGCAACCTACCTCTCACAAGTGATCGAACTGGAGGCAGTATGGGACACGCTTCCTAGAGCCGAGGGCTCGACTTATCCACTTGCGTTCTCGACGAAAGAGCGGCAAGAAATTGAGGCTAATGTTGAGGATGTGGAGCGGGGTATGGAAATGATGCTCTCAATTAGAGGAAGTATAGGTGAATTGTTTCCCGAGCAAGGAATAGTGAGACCAGAACGATACAGAGAGGCTTTAGACGCGTTAAGGCAGATGAAAAGCCAAGTCATCAAGGAATTTGCTAGCACTAAGCAGGAGGAAGAGTTATGGCAAACACCATGGCCTTTTGGAGCTTAAGCATGTCCAAGCTGGGATACTCGACGCGACACTTGACGCGACGTCTCCCACCAACGACCAATCCATCACTGCATCCTTCACACGGTCGTAAGAGGTGATGCTGACGATGATCCTAGAAAGCGGTATCGATTTTGCATCAGATTAAGCGCATGGCGTCTACTTCAACCTCGCAGGTGTGAAACGTATGGAAGAATTACGCCCTGCGAATAGTACGTACAACGGCCAAAAGCTCATTCTGTAGATAGTCGGGTTATCTGGCAAAGGGCTGGCCGAGTTTGGGGTTGAGATCTTTGACGCAGAAGTTTGATGATAGTGATCCTATCCAGACAGAGAATCTCTCTCCTACAAGTTGAAGACCATCTTCGCCAGTAAACCTTATGCTGCATGGATGCCTTAAGGCTCGCTCATCAGGAGGAGATAGAGGGGAAACCGTGATGCTTGGGTAAGTGAGATCTGAAGTGAGAATCCGGCCCAACTCGAGCTCATAGCTGTGATCTACCTCAGATCATCTGCCTCACGGGTCATGTACCCTGAGGGGCCCTAGGAGGTAGGTAGGTAGGTGCTCTTCAGATATAAAAACCGTCTCAGCCTATCTCCTCACTCGAAACTCCACCACTACTCCCAGATACTCTATTGCGTTCCCACTGCTTAGCTACCCTGCGAAGATCTTTTTGCTGAGCTTCTCCTAACTGATCTCTCTTCAGCATGGCCCCGGGGTATTTCCCAGCTGAGATCGTCGTTGAGATCTTCAAACAGCTAGACCATATCCGAGACGTGATCAACCTTTCCATGGCCTGCACTAAATTTCAAGCGATCTGGCAAGACAACTCTCGCATTATTGCAGATATTGTCCTACCAAAGCATATTCATTTTTATTCTACTGCAAGAATTGTGGCAGAAGAGGAAGGCAGGCTGGAATTGCTACGCAGGCAGGAAGGATCAACCACCATGTCAACCGCTCCGACAACTGAGAACACCTACGAAGTCACTGTTTCTTACCTCAAGCGTGTACTGTTCAACGACCACAATGCGGACTTAGCGGTCATGTTTCTAAACGGAACATTTCCTTATTATGGGCCCCGGATGCCGAAGGGCTTCTACAAACCTGATTACTGCATAGCCCATTTGGCTATAATCCTTTGGCACCTAGCCCGCCCCAGCGAGAGCTGCTCCTGGCTCCTCGGCTACTTTACGAAAGACGAGTTCGATCATGCCATGCATGTGTTGTTCCATTTCATGATGACAATCGAGATGAGCCCCGATAGCCCACGTTGGTTATTAAGAGGTCTTGCCAGCACTTGGTCGATGGATGAATTCAAACGGGGGTGTCAATTTTTCAATGAGTTACAGGATTCTTCTTGGTGGAAAGAGATACAGGGAGGGTATGGGAGGAACGCCTAAGGCCGTGAGGATACGTGGTGCTGGAATGGATCACTTGGCATGGTTCGATGATTTCCCCAAGTCTTGAAATTTGGCCCATATTAGATGATTTTTCAAATGAACCCTCAGCCCGTCTCTTACTTACACGGGCCTTTAAGGTAGTTCTGAAGTTGAAGATTCGAAACTCGAAGCACACATCCTGGATGGCAAACCTCACTACCCTATATCTTCGGATCCCACGATTCAGTAGAGTAGTTTGCAGGTAGTAAACCTTTCTCTACCTCAATTTTCGAAGCAATATCTCGTAGCATACAACTCATCTACTGGTTTGGTGCGTTCTGGACTGTGTGAGAGAGCGTGAATCTACTTGTTTTCGCCATCGCGGGTGTAACTTCTCCTTGCATCCCAGGCGTATCCGGGCAATGCAGAACTGACGGTATTATTCCGCCTGCAAGCAACTGTCACCTGCCGCCACTCTTGCCATCCTTCAATAGGACCTGTCATCGACATATGTGAAGTTGTGAAATGGGTCCGTCAATTTTAAGTTCATTGCTGTAGAAAGATAGCCCCAGCTTGAAACATTGACATTCTACTTGCAACCACGAGCCAGCCGACTGCTGGTAGAGCTTTGAACGCTATTTAAAACCTGTCTGACCTGTCACTACTACATTTGAGGAAGCTGAAGCCCTATGCCATCCCCATGCCCATGCCGAATGTCCAAAAAAGGACTGGGTTTCCCCCCTGATAATTTATCTGGGACGATGTGAAGCGAGAGGTGGAACGTCAAGAGAGCAAACAAGGCATTGGGTTCCTACCCAATACAGAATTCGAAACGAAGAGAGGAGATACCTTAAAGGTGTTGAAAGTTGATTCTCGGTATATGTAGGTATCTAGGTTGAGCTAAGTGTAGCTTAGAAGTGCCATTTATTACGGCTTTGCACATGAACAGCAAAAAGTTTACTAATGTCAACTCATACTTGTTCACGTTTGAGTAATGGTATGCGGAAGCAATTACCCAGTTCTGCAGGACGACCATCGCCAAAGCAATGTCTAACACGTCCTCGCGCCAATGACTCCAAATTATCTCGTCACAGTCGCTCTACAAATGTTTCCGTGCACGTCTTGCACGATGCTTCCTCGCCATATTCAGGTTCATACTTGCAGTATTACCACAAGTCCCAAATCCCGCCTGACATCCATTCCCACAATAATCTCCTGAACTCCCACAGTACCCATGAGCAGAGCAGCAATTGCCCATTATCGACCCCTGACAAGTCTGTCCCGCATTCCCGCCACAAGCTCCATCCAGGGAGACCTTCGACCCACCAGCCGCTGCCGCCGCCGATGACGACGGAGCAGCAGCAGCAGGACCGGACACAGCCGACGACCAATCCGAACCCGTCGGTGCAGACGCCCCCACCGTCCCACTAATCTTCGCCCACACCGCACTCGCACTCCGACTCAACTCGCCCGTATCCACCTCACTCCCCTCCACATTGCCCTTCCCCAGCAGCACCACCCCCATCGGACTCGGACTCGGCGACGGACTCAGCGTCTTCGGCTCAGGCGTCAGATCCCGCCCATACCCCGGGGGGCCCTGCAGCGTTGCGTCGGCGGCGGCACCGGCGCTCTGACACTGCGCCTGGATGGCGTCGCAGCGCGCCTCCCAGATGCGGCAGCCGAAGGAGCCGGTTGGCGGCGCGGCGGCGTAGCAGGATCGCGCTTGGGCCCAGCAGGCGGCGGAGGCGTTATAGCAGCCTGAGAGGGTGGTGTAGGGCGGGAGCTCGGTGCCGAACCAGTTTGCGGCGATGAGGATGGTGGAGGGTGGAGGGAGGCCTTCGGACTGCTGTAGTTGCTGCTGTTGGGCTTTGGCGTCTTTAGAGTCGGAGGTGGATAGGGTGGAGATGTTGGCGATGGCGGGGCCGGGCAGCGGATATGGGAGGGCGAGGGGTGTGGTCCAGATGTCGAAGTGGACGGGGGGTGACATGGGCTGGATATAGGAAGGGATGGAGACGGTGGAGGTGGGCTTGCCGGTGCCGGTGGAGTTGACGAAGAGTTGGGCACAGCCGACATAGAATTGTGGGTTCGAAGGTACCTTATCGGCTTGATGAAGGGCGAGGAGTTCGGGCCGTGCAAGGTAGTAGCCACCTTCGAGGGAGGAGGGTAGTTGGACGTAGAAATGGCCAGCGTTGTCACGAAGCTTCTCGGTACACCATTTTCCAGCGGTCTCGTCGTAGCCATCATCCCAAATCTTGAACCAGCCGTCGCCGACGCCCGTATCGTTGATAGCGGAAACGACTTTCTTCAAGTAGACAGCACACGGTCCTTTATGTGATATGTCGATACTCTCAGCGGAGCTGTCATCCGGAATTGCGCGGTATTCGAAAGTGATGGTAGAGCCCGCATTGGCAGGGCAGACTTGGGCGACACCATCCTCTCCGTTATATCCACAGGCCATCTCATTGCCTAAGAGATTGTTGATTGGAAATGTAGCATTGTTGGGAACCATAGGCATGCGAACGCATGTTGCATTGCCTTGGTCTACGCCATCGAGGTAAAAGTTCGTAAACAAAGTATGTCCAGCAGCCAGCTGAGCGACTCCCAGAGCCGCGAGAGCCGATTTGAGAATAGTAGTGGAAGGCATATCTTCGGGAGAAATCAATGAAAGGATAGATGCCGGAACGAACTCCGATGAAAGGAATGTCTGTACTTGGTCTAATGGGCGAAAGAGGATTGCTAATTTCCTAAAATGCCTTGCCAATATGAAGCAACAGGAACAAGAAAGTAAAGGTTTGGGAAGAAAATGTAGCTCAGGTGCCGGGCTGCTGCATTCTATTGTTTGGCAACGCAATCACGCGGAGGGCGTCAACAAAGGAAATCTCGTGTTAGCCACAACCAAGAACACAGACTCTGCTGTGAATGTGAAGGGCAAGGAGATGAAGCCGTCGCATAAAAAGACTTTTGAAGTTTGCTTGACCTACGGTCACGCGAAAGTGGATCTGGAAGATTTGCATCTCACGCTTTTCGGTCTTGCTATTAAGTCCCATAGTATTTCTAAAAGCTGTCATTGCCACATCAAGAATGTACGGTTTGTGGGATTGACGGCGGCTATTCAAGAGGTTTCACGAGCTCAAATGTTGTTAGGAAGCGGAGGGATGTTCATCTTTCTAGAGTAGATGGAGGGACAGAACAAGGACGGACCAATCGCTCAATCTCACAAATCCGAACTTTTGATCAACCTTGTCGATACTAGGATGGACCTTTTTCCCATGAGGATCGAGCGCTTTACACGATCTTACTCAATCATCACCTCAGATCATGGCGGAAGAACTTCCAATAATGGTAATCCGATGGGTCCATATCCACTTCAGGTGTGGGAGACGCGACTTCTTAACTGGACCCACTAATTACCGAGCAGCATCACCATGATGATGTAGAGTGGCAAACTGGACTGATAGAGGCAGGGATTACAATTTTTTTTTTTCTACATGTTCTTTGATTCTATTACCTTTGCTCAAAGCAGGCGCCGAGACACCGCGTAATTATGCATTGCTCCGATGCATGTATCCTTGCAATATCAATATTCGAGCCCTGGTATACTAGAAAAAAGGCGCCGAAGTGAGAAGACGCAGTCCTCAACTCCATGGCAGTGATGGTATATTGCAATGAGAGTCCCGTTTGTGCTTTATATTGTTACCCTGAACTACCTCGCTTGCTAGACAAGAGAAAACTACAGAAGCTCTCAGACTGCTGATTTCTCGTTCTGCTCCTCACGCTCCCGGGTTTCTTTCTCCTGTTGCAACCGTTTGTGGACATAGTCAGCAGCATGGCTCTGCGCGCGTCCATCGGCTCCTGTGGCAATGCTATTGTTCCTGCTTGCCTCGCGGCTACTCTTGTATGCGGCCATCGAGTTGCTACGGGAACCCAGTCCGGGGAGGTGTGAGACCCTGCGACCACCAACATTGTCCATGCGCGCATCCTGGAGTTGTTGGGCAAAGGGAGAGCGCTTTCGAAGTGTCGGACCTTTCCAATAGATGACGTAGACAGCAATGATAAGGAGAGTGGCAATACAGAAGAGAATTGTGGAAGCATACTCAAGGTTGCGACCCTTGCTCTTGCCAATGTTGGTAAAGAATGGTGTCGCTGGGATGGTAAGGACACCGGCAAGGAAGTCACGGGACCATCCGTTTCCACCTGTGGCGGAGGCGGAATAGGGACCGTACGCGCATATCATGTAGTCGATCGTTGCCATGTAGATACTGTAGTTTGCAATACCAATGACGGCAGCGAAAACCATGGTTCCGATCCAATGGACTGGAGGCCCAAGAGATGTCCAGGCAAATCCAATCAGGCCAATAGGAAGGCAGGGTGCCGTGAAGAGCAGGAACCACAGGCGAGATTCGTACTGAGCTTGCTCGTCTTCGGGCTTTTCACGACGTTCTCTCTGATTACGCCGGATGGCTGGGATGAATAATGCCCAGGCAATGAAGTAGCCAACCAAGATGGGCAGAAAGGCAAGCCCGAGTTGGTAATCATTGAAGTTCCATTGCTTGTACACAAGGGAGAAAGATTGAATAAACATGAACACAAGCGCATCACTGAATCCGGAGAGGAGGGAGAGCGTAAGCACAATCGGCTCAGTAAGGAACATTTTGAAGGGGCGGATCCAAGTGATAAGAATTTCCCTCGGACTGAGTCGCTCTCTCAGGTCGGAGAGCTCGCCTGGACCGTAGAGATTAGGATGAGTACCGGCTTTGCGCCTCTTCTTTGCAATCTTATCCATCATGATTGTGGCTCGTGTTTCTGGAACAGTGATGAAGTGGAGGATCTGAACAGCGCCACCAAAGATCAGCTGAATCCAGATATTCCAGCGCCAAGGAAGGAACTGTTGAACAAAACCGCCGACGACAGGGCCCAGAATTGAGCCGCCGACTGATGAGAAGACGATGTAGGCGACAGCATATTGCTGATCTTCCGGCTCGAACACGTCTGCAATCATACCAAGAGTGACGGAACCGCCAGCAGATGAAATACCGCCGAGAGCCCGGCCGACGAGAATGGTGCCAAAATTCTTGGCTAGAGCAACCGGAAGCTGCCAAATATTGACGAGGAAGAGGGAGAGCTGCAAGATTGGCCATCTTCCGAATTCCTCCGACCACGGAGCCCAGAGCTCACATCCAAAAGCATAGAGGACCAGGAAGATCATTGCGCCGCATCGTGCCGCCTGCTCGCTGACGTGGAACTCCTCAGTGATGCCATCGAGTGCGTTGGAGTAGAGACTGGTGTTGAAGTTCATAGAGACTTGAACAATAAAGATGACGGTCAGGATCCACCACTTCTTCCAGCTGGGAAAGCCAAATCCGAGCTCGTCATAACAGTCGTCTTCGGTGATTTCAATCTTATCATAGGTGCCTGCTTTCTCCAGCTCTTGCCCATAGTGGGAATTATCAACGGGACGGTTGTTGGCAGGATGTTCCATGGCAGGATCCTGATTAGAGATGGCCTCGAGATGGCCGGCCTCAGCCGCAGTATCTGAAGAATGTTCTGATGGTTTGCGCATGTTCGCTGGGGCAGCTGCGCCTGGCGAGGGTTCTCTCGAGGCGCTCATGTTGTAAAGTTATCTCAAAGCTAGTGGAAGGTGTATGTGGACATCTAGAAGGTAAGATTACCGATATATAAGAATCAGGTCTCTCGTGAAAGTGATGGTGAAGAACGACAGAAATCTAACAGCCGTTGATGTGTTATGCAGAGCAAGCGGGACGACGCTGGGCGTAGAGGAATCCACAAGACCCAGGCTCGGAAGGTAAGGAAGGTGAGGTTAACGAGGCGAATCTAGTGTTATTAAGACAAGGCGGGGAGGGAAGGGTTCATATTAGTTGTTAGGGTAGTGGCCGGGGGGACAATGAACCTTGTCGTCCTTGGGCGGGATCGTGGTCGCGTGTGCCACGGTTGCAACTAATTGAGGCAAACAACGGAACCCATTCTGCTGGCTCCCACATGGACATCTTTTTCTCTCTTGGCACTGAGAGGATTGTCGGTCAGTACCGGCATGACGACCGCGAATCGTGTTGTCTGGCGGAGATCGCAAGGGCAATGAGAAAAGGCAACAGTCGAATCACGATCGCAAGTGTGGCGTTTCGTCGGTGCGCATAAAGCACCAGAAAGTACGTACGAGTTGCCTGCTCATCTACCCACCTACCTGTGAAGAGTGTGCCTTGCCTGAGTCGAGGCACCCGAGGGATTTTGGTCCTGGTCTACTTGTGGTGCTGGCGGTGCTCTGCTTGCGGGGATTTGTCCAATTTCCAGCCTGACGTCATGGGGCTACACCTTGGAGGCTCGGAGCCACAAACTCAATTGAGTAAGAGATGGGGGTCACGCTGCACCCCGATCGTTGTAATGGCCTGCAATCGACTGGTGCTCTCGCAACTTTCCGCCCGCACGTCCTTCGACTCCGTCAGCCCGTCCCGCACCTGGAGTGCAGAACCATCAATGCGAACCTGAAGCACGCGAATGAGTGCTGCACTGATTCGGTGCAGGGTGCAGCTGCGACATACGGGAATGAGCCCGCATCCACGTCACAACGTCATAAGCATCGTACTGCAGTGCACTTATGAACCGCGCAATCTTGCAAAAGCTGCATTCCGTGTTGAATCTAATTACTGCGCCTCTACGCCACATTATACTTTAAGCATTAAAATGGCAATAGCAACTTTAAAGCTTCCAGTTATTTCCAAAGTCGCTGGAGGACAAGAGGGCAATTTGCATGGGTAGTGGCTTATGGGAATCCCATAAGACCGCACGTCCATTTTTGGGATGTTTCGCGATCTGTGACAGGGAAAAACCAACATTTCCGCATCTGCACCTGTTGGTTTCTGTAAGCCTTGCAGTCATCATAAGCTTTTGGCGCTCTTCCCGTCTCCCGTTTCCCGTGGTCCGTGTCTGCAACTCGTGAAGCGAAAAGTCTTGGTGGTCTGATTTAGTATTCCCCCGCAAAGCTTTCTGTCGGATTTCCTTAGATTACCAGCCGATTAAACGTGCTCCTTTCGAAAAATTACCTTAGGTATCTACCGCCTTATGGCACTACAAAGTTAAGGTTTACATATACCACGTTCTTCCGAACATCTAGGGCAATCCTCACTATGAAGCGAGCCCGACCGCCCCGCCTCACTGCCCAATTTGTGCATTTTTTGCTAAATACTCCAGCTCCTTTACTGGTACCATTGCGTTGCATCTTGTCATCCGGGGTCTCCGCAAATCTTCCACAAAGTAACCACCGAGACCCTGACTGACAGACCAAGATGAAACTAGAGCCTCCAGAGTCCTGTCCTACGTCTTGAGCTTGTCATCCAAAGAAGACCAAGGCAACCAGGCAGAAAATCTCGATTGCTTGAATACGCGTCTAAATGAGCTTCGTTGAGGGATTCTTTGCTAAAATTTTTACCCTTCAGTCATTCAATGGCCTTCAAGATTTATGAGTATCTCTGGAGAACATCGCGTGATTGCCCATATTACTAGTAGAGACCACGTGTTCGAGCAGTTCTTCAAACCTTTCCAATCGCATCTACCATAGGTGAGCTCGACGCGACTGAGAATTGTATTCTGAGCTTCATTCAATTCTGGATGAACCATTGTTATGATGTTACGAACCTGTAGCGGCGTTTCCCGGCACCCTCGTCTTTCAAGGGCATAATCCAGAGCAACCCTTTCATCAACCAGGCTAACGCTGTTACTGTGCTTTTAGGTCGAAGTCAGCTTGTAGTGCTCTTGATCTGCAGGGAAGGTCTTCGGTCGTGAAGATGCTGCAGGTCATGCGTGCTGCGCGCCAGCGCATACGCGTAAGACGTTTCGGGCTTAGTCATGATCGGAACTTCAACCCCCAGTCATCTCGCACACCAATCACCATCTGTCATGTATTCAACCCATCTGTTCCTCTCCGCTGTTTGAGTATGAGATGGTTAACGGAGTACTTCGTTTTGAGATAGAATATCTCACCCTTCGTCTCAATTTGAGATAACTCGGACAAGGATGACCGCGCGGAAGTTTCCTAGGCAGGTTACACTGCATGCCTAATGGTTACATGGACCTGCGACTTCAGGAAGGTCTGGGGATGATCTCCAGAACCGTTACCGAGCCTCAATTGCTCACTGTTCGGATGGCATCCCCTCTTGCGACCCACCGGCAAACTTCACCTCTAGGATGATGATGACTATGCTGAGCCCGCTGGTACTTGGTATTATTTCATTGCTTGGGATTGGAGCACAAGCTGCATTCGACGCGCCTCCGGGAGTCCAGATATGGTGCGGCAAAGCCTACAGACCAGAGTAAGTCACTGTCTCAAAGGGCCGCGTGTTGATATTCTAATTCGAATAATAGGAACGCCTCCTTCAATCCCGGGGGATGGCTTGAAGCGCCTGCAAGCTCTCCTAGCCCTCTACTCAATGTTAAGATATACCCCCGAATGAACCTGTACACTGCGGATGACCAGACAGGATCCTTCATTGTTGAGGCCGCGATTTCGAATATCCACGGAGCCCCATACTACAACACTACCGGCAGTTTACAGAATAATGGTAGCGTCTCATCGGAATCATTTACGACGCTCTACGTCGATATCTCCGATGCTGATAGTGGAAACGCCTTGGTTTCTGGGGCCAATATTACTGTGAACTCTACTGCTAATGAGTTTTCGTTTTCGCTATCGAATCTCACCGCTCGGACCAATCCGTACAATATTGTCCTCTATGGTGCTTCGCAAGACGGGAATCAAACTTACACTGCCACAACACAACTCTATAGACTACCTAGCCGAACCGATGGAGGAAGTGTCACCAAACTTGATTACCTGTATGGTGGTCTCATGGTGCAAAATTACCTTGCAAACTCCACGACTTGGTCACCAATATTTCCCTACTCCTACTATGTCTCATGGGACTGGCTCAGTGCTAATCTCTCAAACCTCGATGCGTTGAAGTCCGACGGCTACAATATCGTTCATCTCATTCCGGGTGGATCTACAGCCGGCGAGTATGCCTTTAACATCACCCTCCTAGATCAATTCCTCGATCGCATGGATACCCTGGAGCTATGGCTCATGTACGACATGCGGTGGACCTACCAAAACCAATCCGCCGTTGCAGAACAGGTCAACCGGATTAAGACGCGGAAATCTCTGCTCCTGTGGTACACGGGCGACGAACCAGACGGAAACGGCGACCCGCTCAATGCCACCAGCATTGCCTACTCGCAGATCAAATCCCTCGACCCCTACCACCCAGTCTCGCTCTGCCTCAACTGCTACAACTTCCACTACCAGGCCTACACCGCCACCGGCACCGACATCGTCATGGAAGACGTCTACCCCATCGCCGTCAACACCTCGTACTCGACCGTGTACGGCACCGTCTGCAACACCACCTACGGCTGCTGCGGCTGCGACGACTGCAACCTCTTCACCCCCTTCCGCAGCATCTCGGGCCGGCTCGACCAGCTGCACGCCTACGACGTCTGGCTCGACACCAACCCCCCCAAGACGTACTGGGGCGTGCCGCAGGGCTTCGGCGCCAGCCAGTTCTGGACAAGGTACCCGACCCCCGCCGAGGAGGCGGTCATGGACGTGCTGCGCCTGAATCATGGCGCTAAGGCGCTTGTCGCTTGGACGTTTCCGACGCAGCCCGATTTGGTCGACGTGACGAGTCGGTTGGCGGCGGTGTTGACGCAGCAGGAGACGACGGCGTTTTTGCTGGGTGCGCAGCCGAGTGGTGTGGTGGTGAGTGCGGGGAATGGGACGTTGGGGAATGCGGATGCGGCTGTGTGGGTCCAAGGAGGGAGGATGTTGGTTAGTGTCGTGAGTCTGGACTATGAGGATGTCGAAGGGACGGTCCGGGTGAGTTTACCAGGGAATGCGAGTGCGGTAAGCAGTGTGCTTTGGGGGAATGGCGGATGGACGGTTTCAGGAGGGGCGTTGATGAAGAGTGGCTTGAGTGGGCTGGAAGTTGATATGCTCATCTTGGACCTAAGCTAAGGAATGGCATTCTGAAAGTAGTGAATGTAAGTCCTTACGGGTAAGCTAGCTCTACTTCGTGTACATAGCTACGATGCATTGGTTCAAAAAAGAGAAAAAAAAGTCTCGGCTTGATCACACGTTGCTCATTCCATCCCAATGCTTACCTGCCTCCTTATTTTCATTTTATTGCTCTTCTAAATTATTCGTGTTCAGAAAAAGATCGGGCTTAGATCTTGTCCAAGAGCTTTCTGTGGTAGTGCTTGTGCGTCTGTGGAGTGGCCTCATAGTTGCCTTTTCCCCTCGGATTCCTACCCAAGATCTCGTCAGCATTACTTCTCGCGTCTTTGAGGAGGGGAGTACGCACATGGTATCATCCTGACATTCGGTGAAATCATCATTCTTCTGACCATCGTGAGTAATGGTCGCGCAGTATACGGCAGACTTGTAGTCTTGAGCAATGGATCCAATGACAACACGGTCTGCACCGGGTTGACCACCATCATACGTTTCACCGCTCAGGATGGGAAACTCGAGGTAGGGTTTCTGGGCTTGGTGGAAGTTGAAATGTTCGTAATCGTTGTAGGTGTGAGGATACTTGTCCTTTCCTAGAGAAGACAATATGAATTGAGGATATCTCTTTGGTCAGCATGATTTGGATTTACCAAGAGTTTGACCTTGAGAGGTAAGTTCGAGAGCCTTGGTGGCAGCATTGTTGATATCAGCTTTACTGTATTGGATTTTGCCGCCGCAGTTACAACCAGAAGGCTCATAGAAGATCTCGACGCCGGACATCTTGTTTCGTAATCCAATCTGAAAGCAGAAAAGGCTTGAATCTAGCTTGAGACAGAAGGAACGAAAAGAAGTTGGAAACCAAAGAGAATGATTTACGTTGCAAAATACCGAATTCTTACCTTAACTACCCCTCAAGTCCACGTAATTCTCGATGTTCGAGCTGACGTATGCTCTTGCAAAGGGATATGGAAACAGGGTTGGCGTAGTCCTCGAAAGCTAGGAACACCAGGTATTGAGGAAGAGCACGTTTGCCGATTTATTGGATGAAATTGCTTGGCAGGGGTGGCACAAGCGCTTCCAGCTCTGCCATACTGCAGAACCTCCTTAGTGTCCTTTTCCCGTCATGCCGGCATGGACATCGAAAAGAAATATCATGAAAAGTATGCCCGGTTTCATTCAAGGGAAGTAGTGGGCGAACAGGCCAAGCAGCGACCGTGTGGAAATGTTGTTGCTATCCTGCTGCGCCCGGCTTTTGATACTACCTACTAAGGTACGGTAGGCAACTGTGTATTATTGGCTCTTGACACTTGAACCCTGGACGTTGCAAACATCTCATCTCATATTGCGCGGTCTAATCGAACAGGACCTGTTGCAGCTTATCTATCTCTCTCCAGTCTCACTGCAGCTCAGTGCACCAATCGTACTACCACCTCGTTTTCGTAGCCTTCCCTTTTCGGACCGATCAGAGGATAGCTCCGATTCACTTTTGGTGCTGCTAGTCGGATGTGGAAGTCGAACATTCCGGTTGCTCACGGCAGTCGATAAACATTTTTTTAACGAAAGATCGCTTTTGCTTTCAGAGCATCGTCTTTACCTTGGTTCTTGGAGACTTTCTACTCTTTTCACACTGTCTCAAGCGTGATATTCAGAGAAGCTGCCGACTTCGACTTTGCCAACATGGTCATAACGTCCTGCATTCGGAACCATGTACTTGAGCGACAGCCTGACAGAGTACGATGTATCGGCCCAGCAGGAAGTAAGCGCCTGCCTTGTGGAGCTCCAGCTCAGGGCTTTGTGGAGCTCTGTAAAGTCCATCTGATCTCAATTAGATTATAGTAAATGCACAAGTTACAAGGGTATATCAAAAGCCCCAACCCCAATGTTTTTCTTCTGGATCCTACTGCACTTCCACTCTCTCCACCAACAGCCCGGCACTCCAATCCCTCACTCTATCCCTATCGCACATCTCCAGCACACGTTCCTTCAGTCTCTTCAGTATTCCCGAGTCTCCGTCTGCCACTACGATCCTCCCGTCCAACCATCCCACAATTCCCACTCGTGTAATTAGCGTCGTTGCTCCTCCCTGCACCTCAGTCGCTCTCGCTACCACTTTGACCGCTCGCTCCTTCACCTCTCTCGACACGCCAGGCATTGTGTACAGCGCGAGCACGGCCTCGAATACGCTCCTCACTCGATAGATCTCTAGATCCGACGGTGTGCGCAGCGCTTCGTAGAGATAGTCTAGCAGCCAGAGAATCTCCGCTTCACGCACATCATCCGAGGAAGTATCGTCCGGAGAGTGGCGTAAGATGCGATCAAGCCAGTAGGAAGGGAGGCGATTAACATCCCACGTTGGGCCTTTGTTTAGGTACCGGTTGACCTTCGCATAGAGCACATGCGTTGGGTCAGCAAGGACTGGGGCAGCGCTGGCGGCAAAAATGGAAGCAGTGCAGGGGAGCGGGCAGGTGTCGAAGTCGGTAGCGGCCGAGGCAGTTTCTGCGGTTTCGAGAAGGAGCAGATGCAGCAGTTCTCGTTCGGGATGACTGCTCGATAAAAGGAGGGCGGCGAGCTTGCGGATGGATGAGAGAGCCTCGCGGCGGATGGAGAGGTGCGCTGAGGAGAGGCAGAGAAGGAGTGGGGAAATGAGGTTGGAGTCGACGATCGTCGATATGTCTTTGTGCTGCCAGCGTGAGAGCTCGGGGTGAGCTTCGGGCTCCAGGGGTGGAGCATGCGCTGCCAGAGACTGGCTACCGTTAGTGGGTTCATCTTTAGTCATGCGAGATTTTGAATTTGCGCCATCGGATGCATCTTGTACAGCTTCTTGCCTCTGCTCTCGGTACTTGAAGGTATCTTTCAGACCAGTGCCATCCAATTGTGACCGGTCAAGCCCAGAGTTGTCTGCTGTTTCGTCAAACTTGCGTCGAAGAATTGGCAGTAAACTAGCGTCCTCGCCTATGCCTTCTGCTAATGCTAAAAAGGCATCGATGATGCGTCCGATTTCGTATACTTCATTAGGCCGGTTTTTGGGTGCAAAAGCCCATTGCTCAAGTACTGTGATGAGTATCATGCTCAAAGGCGCACTGACTTCGGTTACTTTCCTGCTTTCCTGTACAAGCACATCCAAGTCGTCTAGGTATTTCAGAGACCTTCGTGTAAACCGCTGAATGCAATCGTCGAAGAAGTCCAAGACAGTATCAGGAACGCCTTGTCCGTCGGGCCTACGCAATGTGTGAATCAGAATATCCAGTGGTTGTGTTGATGTTTCAGTCTGGATTATTCCGTACTCTCTCACAATGGAAAGTAAAAGCTCTCGTATCGCGCCCGTCGAGCTCTCGTGTGGACTCTGGATGACTAGTTTCAGAAGAGTCATGAAAGGAGAAAAGCGGAGGATCTGCGGCTTGTTGAACCACTTCATATCAGGGGCTGTGCGTGCAATGACGACAAGGTGAGACAGCTCAAGTAAATATATTTGTCGTGTCTCGATGTCCAGATCATGATGGTCAAGATTTTGCAGCGTTTCGGCTAATGTAGAGGAAATATCGAGCTTCTCATCAAGCGCGACTGACGGCGTGACTTGGAAGCATAATGCTAGCAACCGTGTCATTGCCTCTCGACGCATGACACTGGACTTAGGAATCTGCTGGAATACCGTGATGATGTCCCTTATTGATGGACATCGATCGAAGAATCCTTCAACAAGTCGGGTCATAGCCTGGTCCCATAGGTCCCCACGTTCTCGTGCCGCGTCTCTAAACATTCTCAGGACATGATCAAGTTTTTCGAATGCGATAGTAAGAATGCGGATGGTGAAGAAGGTCATCAGTTCAGACTTCGAGTTCAAGCATTTCGTGAGTGCTCGTTGTGACAGTGGCTGAGGGAGGAGGCTTTCAAGAGTGATCGAGAGAGGTGGCGGGACCGAGTGATAGGTTGATCTCCTCCCAAACATTCGAGGAATAGGAAGCTGAAGTGTAGAAAAAAGAACAGAAGCAAAGCCAATCCAAGTGGCGGTCAGCTTAGGGTCAAATTGAAAACTCCTTTTCTTGAAATAGTAGTCAGCAACGAGCTCGGGAGCTGCGTTGAAGATTGTCATGAGTAGTTCTCTCTCGAGATTGTTGGAATATGGCCGCAACCCTTGGATAAATGATGCCAAGACTACATTCCGCACTGGGACCTCCTTGCGAAAGTTGTTGTACCAATCGATCGAATCTAGGCCAAGGTCAATGGCAACGTCGTCCTGTTGCTCGTCTCTTGGGGTCGGGGAAAACATTAGTTGAGTACTTTGAGGATGATTTCTATCGACTTCGGTTGAGCCTAACGAGAGCCTGATATCCTGGTTTATCTCTCGTTCTGTACCAGGTGGATACCACCCCGATGTTGTAAGGAACACTCCGAGGTCGGGTTTGGTACATACCAGCAACAGAAGTTCGTGGGCTATCTTGTGGATCGAGCTTCTATCGGCTTTGGAATTTTCATCAGATCGGTAAAGGCTCGCAATATCAGAAAGTGTGCGATCGGTCATGACTTGGCTCTTCGTCTGTCGCGGAATCGACTCATCTAGTAGGATGTTGTTCCTCACAATAGCAAGTATTTCGTTCGCGACGTGATGAGGATCCTCTCGGATATGAGTGAATAGAGCTCTCACGATGTTTCCATTTCGAAGGATGTCCATTTTGGGCCCTTCCTCTTGGTACTTAAGGTGTGCCAGCAGGTATCGAACCGACGTTGACCGTACAGTTTGTATTCTTTTGGACTCGTCCGCGCTATCTTCGGCCTTGGTCTTGTTTAGATGGAGGTTACGACCCATGATCTTGGTATCGAAGGTGAAGTCTCTTTTGGCATACACCTGTCGAGCCAAGGCGCCGGCGTCAAACGACACAACTTCGGTGAGCAACCTTAGACACGGCGAGATAATGAACTCCTTATGGGTAGGAGCAGAGAGGCCTCGTGATAGTAATTTTACCTGATTGAAGTTAAGGACCATCCGGCCTAGCAAGAATCCATAATCCCGAAAGTCTAGAAGGCCGCCGATGACTTTGAACAAAAGGGCTAAGACGGCCGTGACCGAAGAAAACAAGTGGTCATTATGAACCTGGCTCGCGAAACTCCAGGCCTGCTCGAGATCCCGGAGGTAGACATGGTCTTCATGTCTCGGCTTCTGAGAGTTCAAGTATTCCTTAAGAATAATAAGACGCTCTTTCTTGAGAGCCTCCTCTTCGCCATAGAGGATCGAATCTAGAAAAGTTTTGAAAGATCGAATATCTGCAGCTCAATTAGACAAAATGAGGCTGTCGAGAGATATAGTAATATACTGTTTCTCAACTCATCAAGGTTATCTTGAGAGAATATCAGAAGCTGCTGCAAATGGCGAGCCGATGTGATTTCTTCGGGCTGTGCTAGACCCTTGACAATCTTTGCTCGTTTTTCCTTGCGCCGCCCTTCACCATCAGCCTCCTCGTTCGCCCTCTTTTTGCTCATAGTAGCATCAGCACCATGGCTAGACTCGCATAGGTCAAATCATCAGTCCAGTGATGCTGATATTCGGAAATTGCGCTGAGTAGGTTAGGTAAGTATTTTTGCCTGCTTTTGGCAATCAAATAATTGGTCCGGCACAGGCGGCAGAAAAGTTTCACCGCCTTTACGATAATTGTACTCTTCTCAGATAATTTGCTCCCACGACTTCGTACTTTACCTTACTACGTCGAAAGGCTGGAAGAAGGCTCGGAGTTTCATTTGCCTTTGTTTCCCTTCACAAGCGGCTCGAAGCCACTGAGATGTGAAGAAAGATCGCTCATGTCTGCAGACTTAGACGCCGTAGTACGATATTCGCTCAAGGGTACAGTAATAGAGACGACTCAGGATTTCACACTCCTCTTTATATTCATTGGTTTGTCTTTGCAACAAGATTGCACGCACTAAGGCTGTCTACTTCTAAGTCTATCCACCCGCTTGGTCAATAGCTGATAGATTCGATCGATTCGCCTATGAATTCATGGTAGACACGCCATATTGCTCGAAGACTGGACGAAAAGCATCCCACCAAATTCCTGCTCGAGTGGCTGCAGTGCCCACCCCGACTTCCTTCTTCGGCTTCCCGTCCGACCGATCCTGCAGACCCTTGTACGCCTCCTCAGTGAATTCGTCCAACGGCATGGCCTTCAGCTTCCCGCCTGTGCGCTCCATCAATTGCGCTCTGAAGTTCTTGTCGAAATCTGTATCGACGTATGGTGGGATAAGCTCGGTGACTGTAATCGGCGTATCGGCGAGCTGCCCGCGAAGAGTGCAGGCAAAATAGTGAACTGCCGCCTTGGCCGGGCAGTAAACTGGATAGATGGGAAAGGGCACGAAGGCTAGGCCAGATGATACAAGAACGATTTGCGCGGGTTGGTCCCTTGAAATGAGAAATGGGACAATGAGACGCGAGGCGATCATAGGGAAAGTGACATTCGTGGCAATTTCGCTGGCAATATGTGTGTCGCTGGAGGATGAAATATCCTTGAAGTCGAAGACGGATCCACTACCTGCCATGAGAATGATCTGATCAATGTCAGAGAAACGTCTAGTGACCTCCGCCACCTTCTTCGGAAACGCTTTCAAATCTTCGACGTCTATCTGTGGGCCGTTAGTGTCGTCCATATAGAAGCTCGACCCGCTAGCAACCATGCCTGAATGGTCTCAACACCTGGCATTTCCTTTTGCAAGGCTTGAAGACGCTCCTGTCGTCGACCAGAGATCATAATTTTCTTTCCATCTTGATAGCAACGGCGAGCCAGAGCCTCGCCCAATCCCGAGGTGGCGCCAAGGATAAAGACATTGTCGAAAGTGGTAGACATCAGTGGCCTTCAGATTGATCGAAAGTGTACCCGAAAAAATTATTGCTTGGACTCAGGCAAGATTATGGCGGTTCTATGGCTGTGAGAAAAAGTGGCTGGTCAAGGACGCCCAAATCCATGAAAGAGAGCAGACGCTTATATACCTTAGGATTGCACAGTACAAGGTGAACGGGTGAACGGATATATAAGTGTTAGTATGTCCGAGAGGCAATGTAACATCAGGCCACCGGTATTGATCTGACAAATTCTCAACGAAGTGCATTGCAGCGGTACTTTGTCAATTGCGAGCTTGTGATATGTACATCTGGTGGACTTTACAATTCGTCGACATTCTGGTCAATCCTTACCAGTTCAGATTATGGATAGGCACCTTGTCCTCTGCCTCTACCTTTATATTATTTTGTGCCTTGAGGAAGGCCAGAGTTTGGTGTTGTCCAAGCTTGATGCTCCGGAGATACACTAGCCATTGCTCCGGTAGGACCTATCACGTCTCAGATAGCAGCTGGATTTATGCACAGAAACTGTACGTGTGGGTTTCGAGCATTTGGCAGACGATGACATGAATCCTTGACCTAGTCAACATTTCATTGAACTATACGAGGGATTGATCAATGAGCCAGGTATCGGTCAAGTCGTCTATGCCGGCCGCTGCAGAATTGGATAAAAAATTGGAGCCTCGGGTTAGCTGAATTTGGCACAAACGAATCCATCGACTCAAGGAGAAGAAAGGACGGCTTGGCCGAATTGCGGAGAGAGAAGTGCAAGATCAAATACTTTCCACGTGACCCTGTTTGGAAATATTCGTTCCGCATGAATGACATTAAGTCGGGCTACAGGACTGGAAGACTACCAATGTACATGCGAGAGTTTTTGGGGAGAAGTTGACCACGAAACAAGAGTTTTTTGTCTGCAAAATTTGATAATCCAGCGGCGACCTTCCAGATGTTATTCTTGCCACCTCGGAAATGACGGATAGGCGTCGATTAGAACCCCTATTGCTATATTCTTTGAAGAGAGAACTCGGTTCCTAGAGTCTCTGGCATTCTCAAGTCGCATGTTCTACTAACGAGCTATATGGGCGTCAGCGTTGCTATTCAGTGAGAGAATATTGAGAAGATGAGGTAAGTGAAGCCCCATGGAGGCAAATAGTGAAATATTTAAACCATGGTTCCATCTTATGCGACTCGTATCTATAGCAAGAGCACATTGCTTCTACATTGCACAATAACGCGTTCGTATTTTGCTTCTACCTTGAAGGACTGAAGCATGCACGAACGGGTTCTCACCACTTCAT
This sequence comes from Viridothelium virens, assembly GCA_010094025.1. Classification (NCBI taxonomy): domain Eukaryota; kingdom Fungi; phylum Ascomycota; class Dothideomycetes; order Trypetheliales; family Trypetheliaceae; genus Viridothelium; species Viridothelium virens. The sequence goes on from ML991771.1 coordinate 805,829, forward strand.
ATCCGGGAAGAGCTCCCGGCTTATATGATGTAGAAAGTGGCTTTCATCATTGGGACATTATTTGAGTGGCTTGTTTTGTCATTGGAAAAGAAATGAGAAATTCGCATGGCTATTCCTTATGCCCTAGGGGTTTCCTAATGTGTCTAATTCAGACATGAGACTTCGAAACGATATATGCAGCTGTGTAGTATCGTACGTCGTTCAGCTCCGAATCTACTGACCGTCCAGTTGTACGGCTCACAGGGTTCACGGGATACAGTTTGAGGGGTAAAACGGGTTGACAGTAAGGTACACTTCGACAGTTTGACATGGGAAGAATCTACAGGTCCGATGCCACGGCTGGGCACAAGGTACTGAGTCCGACGGGTCTGGTGGCTAACCATCGGCGATCGGCAGTTAGCAGACATGAATGCCACCAGAAGCCTGCATAACGGCCACTCTCTCCACCGACCTCATCAGGTTATTCGAAAACCTTCAATGGTTCTTTACTCAGATCCAGAAGTGGTGATTCTCGAGTTTGTATGAATATTGTCACACAGACAGGGACGCAGAGGCATGTGAATGTCCGATGGCTCTTCCGAAGTCTAGTATAAGATGCTCGCCATGGCTTTCAAAAGTCTTAGTACGCTTCTCGATAACCACGGTATCCTCACAGCCAAAATCTTCTCGGCTCGGAACTTCGTCTATGGAGAGGTGCATCATCGTCGTCATGCACGGGAGCTAAATTGTAAACTGTGAGACTGGACCAAAGTCTACCTTCTAAGTTAAACGATCACTCGGTCCATACCAGTCACGACCAAACTACGGACCGGCCCCACGAGGCTCAAACTACCCAATCCGTGCTTGGCGTAGCCAGTCTCTGAGAGCATCAGTCGAAACAAAACAGGGTCTGGCGCATCTTCTCATTTTCTCTTTGTCGTAGCTCTGTTCGTATCTAGTTTCGTTCTCTATTTCCTCTCTACTTTCTGAAGGAATTGTGACATGGCTGCACCTCAGGTATGCTCCTTTCTCAGTCTTTAGTCAGATTGTAGATGTTTGCGTGCTGACTATTTGTGAACGTAGGGGCCAGCAGGAGGTGCAGGAGGAGCAGGAGGAATGCCTCCCATGAGTGCTCCATATCCACCTCAGACACAGAGTTTGGGGGGAGTACCCAGTGTTATCCCTGATGTTCCCATCACTACAGTGTTCCTTGTTCTCTTCATTCTCGGTGGTGCTGTTCACATGAAGATCTTCAGGGAAAATATGAAAGATGGCAAGAAATTCATCATGTCTGGAATGACTTTCGGTATGCCCTTGACTTGTCGACCGCCATTCAAATTGCATATCTACTACTTACTCGAATACACTTCTTGTCCACAACGCTCAACTGACCACCTTCAGGCTTCTGCGTGGCGCGGCTCATAACGTGTATCCTTCGCATCGCCTGGTCGACGCGTCCTCATAACGTCAGTCTCGGCATCGCCGCTCAAGTTTTCGTCTACGCCGGCATTGTCCTTCTCTTCGCCATCAATCTTATCTTCGCCGAGCGCTGCACCCGCGCTCAGCATCCACGCATTGGCTGGTCCCGGCCTTTCACGCTCTTCTTCGCCTTCCTCTACTTCGGCATCGTTGTCACAATCATCATGCTCATTACGGTATTGGTCCAATCCTTCTTCACCCTCTCTGTCCACACCCACAACATCGATCGCGACATTCAGCTCTACGGCGGAACCTTCTACGCTGTCATTGCCTTCATGCCGCTCTTGCTCATTGCCCTGGGTCTGCTCATCCCGCGGCACAGCTACATTGAGAAATTCGGTATCGGACGCTTCCGCACCAAGGAGGAGATCCTCGCACTGGCATCTGCACTCCTCACCTTAGGGGCGGCATTCCGCGCCGGCACCAACTATCTTGATCCCGTGCCTTTGCGCGCCCCAACACCATGGTATTTCTCTAAGGCGGCATTCTACTGCTTTAATTTTGTCATCGAGATTCTGGTTGTCGCTCTATATGCGGCGGGACGCATCGACAGGCGCTTCATTATTCCGGATGGGGCACATGGACGCGGATCTTACAATCCGGAGCACGAGAAGCGGATGAGTCGCATGTCACAGGGTGCTAGGGATTGGCAATCTTCGTATCTTGACGATTTGAGGAGGCAATGGCCACGAGCATACATGGCGCAGCAGGATGATGAGACGATGAATGCGCTTGAGGGACGTCAGCGCGCTGGGGATGAAGAAGATGGATACGTAGGTGGGGTTCCCATGGACGCGAGCGAGCTGAGCTTGGACAATGTGAATGGGCAGTGGAAGTTGAGGCCTGTAAGTGTGATTAGTGGAAATACGGGACATACATCCCAGACATATGCAGCCAACGATGTGAAGTCGGTAAGAAAGAGTATGGCGAAGAGCACGCATTCCGGCAAGAGTGGAAGAGATAGTTGGAAACAAGGTGCGAGGAAGAGCGAAGCAGCGAGCAGAGGAGAAAGCACACGGAGGAGTGAAGCTACAAATGAACACGAGAATATTGACGAGGAGTTTGACTTTGAGAAGGAAATGGAGGCAATACTAAACCAACAGCCGACTGGAAAAGAGAGAGACGAATCCAGGAGACCAGGCTAAATTAGGGTAATGGGAAAGGCGAACAAGGTGTCATGGAGTTGGGAAGGTATCTCGAGTGCTAAATGGAGAGAATTGGTATGCTATACTTCATTGTAGCAAACTGCACCGTTCGCCGGTTCGCGCTCTAGTCAGGACCTTGTACGAGCATGTAATGAAAGCTCAATACCTTCAAGCGCCAGAGGTGTAAACTACTCGATCATACTACCTGTCTTCACATCATTGTTGACTTCGGGTGTGTTTGAAGTAGTTTAGCAGAGCCTTGTGTTCATTGACTGTGATTAAAGTACAATGGATGCATCCAGATGATTCATTCAACATATCGACCCTGATACCTGTCATACCCTCTTATAGTACCAGCAAGGTATCAACTCTTCCTCACAATCTTGATCCCACTATCATTCACTTTCTTCGCCATTTCCATTAGGCCTTCATCCTCGTCCTTATTCTCGTGCGATCGGCCCCTACTGCTCTCCATCGTATCATCATCTCTACCGTTCTTGCCGCTGTGGTCCTGTCCCTTTCTCCATCTTCCTTCCTCTTCCCATTCCTTCTCTTCCAGCTCATCAAATTCCTCTCTGCGGTCTAGCCATCGCTCCTGCACATCTCTAACGTCCATCTCCGCTCCACCTCCTTCCTTCATTGCCACCTGCCAAACACTCTCATTCACGCCTTCCGCAGGTCCAAATGCATACCCGCCTGCCCGGTCCACTGCCCTTAACAATGCCATCATACTCCGTTTATCCTCCACCGCCAATGTCTCAAATGTGACCAGCCCAAAATCCTGGACCAAGTCGCAAATCGCCTTATTCAGTCCCTCAAACCTCTCACTCCCTAGTCTCCCTGGATTTTCTGATTGCAGGTGTGGAAAAAGATAGGCCAGGTCTTGGACTTCAGTGTAGAAGTCGAGGTTGAACGGAAGGGGAGGATAGGAGGCGAGCTTGTCGATCTTAGTGAGGACGTTAAGGTGGGTTAAGTCGAGCTGGAGCATGCTGCGGAGGGAAAGGAGGAGGGAGGAGATGTACAGAGAGGGGAGGGTAAGGCTGTGAGAATCGATGAGGTGGAGAACTACGAGCTGTGACGAAGAAAATCGACAGTTAGCATGTTGCATCGAACACTTATTGGAAGATGGGAAGGATGGAGTTGATGTGGAATGCGGACTCTGTACCCAAGCTTTTCGAGACGGAAAAAGATATTACGAAGAGAGGAGTGGTGTGTAAAGAGTTCGACTTGTCCTGGGCAGTCAAAAAGAATGTAGTCATCTGCCATTTCTTTTCAGCTCGGCCGGTCCAGCGAGTAGCACGAAGAGGAATCTACCTCCAAGATTCTTGAGGCCATGCTCAAGCCACTCGAAATTATGCTCCAGTTCCTCGAGCGCATATAACACACCTCCATTCGGACCAAGCTCTTCAGCTTCCATGATTTCGTCCAATGTTACAAGGTCTCTCACGTCGAGGGCAGCGGGGTAGGAGGTATGGTCGTTCGCAGGGTCGAGATTGACGACCGAACATTTCCGTTGAATTGCGCCCATGAATTGATGCATGCCATCGCAATATGTAGATTTGCCTGAGCCCGGAGGGCCCACAACTAGCTGTGCGAACGGCATGGCGGGAGCCGGCAGGTCGCTTCTCGAGAGTACTGGGGCCTTGGGAATTCTTGACTTTCTTAAGATCAAACGACTATTTAGGTACTTAATGCTCCACCGTAAGGTACTCCGTGGGGCCGAGGAATGACGTATGATAGCGCCGGATAATATTCGGTAAAGTATCAATTATTTTGCTAAGCTTCTGTCGATCATCAAAACAATCAAAGCCACCAAAGCAGTTGCAGCTTAACTATGCCTAAATTCAGCGATGCCTCGAATTCTCGTGAGTCACGCTCCAATCACCACAGGGTTACAGAACTGATGCTCCTCAGCACAAAGAGAATTGGCCAATCCACCTACCGACGCCATATCTTCGATCAAATTCTCCCCTCACTCCGACTCGCGCCTTCTTGTCGCCTCGTGGGATAAACATGTCTACCTCTATGACACCTCACAGGACGACGAAAACCAGCTAATAAAAAAATTCGAACATCGTGCACCAGTCCTCGACGTCTGCTTCGGCAAGGATGACAATGAAGCCTTCTCCGGTGGTCTCGACATGGATGTCCGGAAGTAAGTGAATGCCTCCCATGATCTTACGAAGCTCTCCGCCGACGGGATTTTGGCCGTAGGATCGATCTCACCACTGGCGAGCAAACAGTCCTGAGCACCCACGACAAGGCCGTCAAAGCCCTCGTCTACAGCACACAGCACTCGATGCTCATCTCCGGTTCGTGGGATAGCTCAATCCACATCCACCACCCCGACAACAAACCCGACTACCCCTCTACTCTTCCCCTCCCATCCAAGGTCTATTCTCTCTCCCTCGCTCCCACCAGGCTCGTCATCTCCATGGCCTCGCGCGCTCTCTACATCTACGACCTCTATAGCCTCAACACCCTCGCCGCTTCCGCCGAGTCCGAGCCCCCAAACACGCTCAACGCCGAACCCTGGCAACGGCGCGAATCCGCGCTGAAACACCTCACCCGTACCACCGCCTGCATGCCCTCGGACGAAGGCTACGCCACCTCCAGCATCGAGGGCCGCATCGCCGTCGACTGGTTCGACTCGAGCGAGGAGTCGCAGGCGCGCAAGTACGCTTTCAAATGCCATCGGCAGAACGGCGGCAAGGACCCGGAGACCGGCGAGGAGATTGATGTCGTGTACCCTGTCAACGCGCTCGCATTCCATCCGACGCTCGGGAGCATGGCAAGTGGAGGGGGGGATGGGCAGGTGCTGCTATGGGATCCGCTGTCGAAGAGGAGGACTAAGGCATATGCGCCGTTGCCGGCGAGTGTGGCGGCAGTGGAGTTCAATCGGGCGGGGAATCTGTTGGCGATCGCGATAAGTTCGGGCTTCGAGGATGGGAAGGTCGACATGGTGGAGGGGTCGGCGAGGGTGTTTGTGAGAGAGTTGGCTGAGAATGAGGCCAAACTGAAGAAGAAATGAATGGCGGAATGGCAGAAAACGGCGTGGACCTGTGACATGGCGCATGGAATCGGAATACAACGCTAAGAGGACCCTGCGGACATATTACCGGGTTTGAGGATTGGATGGTAGGATATACTGGGATCGGCTAAGCTAATATATTCAAACTCTCAGCCTGTATCTGCGATTTTATCGAGGTCACATCAGTTGTGTGCGTTGCGCTGGCAACAGAGATGCATGATTCTGACAGCGGCCAAGAACCAAAATGATGTGCTCGCCCAGCAGTCGCAAGACTCATGGCGTCGTTTATTACGAGATGCGCCATCTTTTCTTGTATGGTGGGTCAAATGGCAAAGACGGCAACCTATTCGCACCAGCAAGCATACCACTCTCTATATCAATATTCATTGCAAGCGAGTTCAGTGTCCTTTGGTATATTCTATACCCTTTTGGCTTTGGATTGCAGCTCGAACTGGACCACGTCGGGAGGCTAGACGGCATGCTGAATGGACAGTGAATAAGCTGAGGGTGACACAAATACCCAGATTCCACGCCTACAGAAAGGCTCGGGTTATCAAGCTTTCTAAGATACACATTGCTGGAGAGGAAAAATGACTGACATCGACTTGAGCGTCACCTGTAATATTTAGAGGTTACCCGGGCGAAGCTCCGTGCGCGATCGAGCCGATCCAATGTCTTTTATTGGCGAAGTGGGCTTGTTGAGCCACGCATTGAAGAAGACGGCGCTCCCGAGCGAAATGCACCTGTTTCCCAATGGGTAATTCCTCATTGGAAGACCTTCTGCTATGCCTTCTCAAACTTCCATCCAAGCGCGTCCAGACTTACGCCCTAGACCAGTAAAACCGCCTCCACAGGCAATAGTTTCAGGGGATTCCTAGGCCCTTTGTATAAAGCGGGTAAAGTTCTGGAGATAAAACCTCGATAGACTGTCCGCATGGCTCAAGGCCATAACAAATATACTTGCCTTCTCCTAACAGAGCGTAATCGGCAGTACCTTCCCTAATACTTTCAATAAATCCATCCGGTACTGGCTTAGGCAGTTACGAGAATGTTGATGGAGACACTTGTTCAGTTTTTGCTGTGATCATCATCATTGATATCTTTTTTGATGAAACCCACCTCGATAAGCTCTTGAGACAGTAGGGGAGGATGGTTTACGCTATTCGTTCTGTTCGTCCTGAAAGTGCTTGGTCATATGGACGACTGCTGTGGGACTGCTGTGGAGCTGCTGGTACGTCTCTTCGTCTTCCATACATTGATCTTTTTCCGGCGTTACTCTTCGTAACTGACCAATGTTTGCTCTTTAACACTATCTTAGATGATTAAAACAAGTATCCGCGACAGCAGGTCTCGAAGGATTTTTGTCTTGCAAAGGCGGGCGAGAAATTCGATGTTCTTCCAGCTTGCGCTTGAAGTTGATCGTTTGGATCGTGATTACGATCAATCCTCCGCGAGTATATGTGCTTTTTAAATCGAGCTCCTCGGCCTTCACTCAAGGCCGTCGTAGTAGAAATTAATCCAGTGCGTACCCTTTCCAAGCCGGGTTTGAATTGTTCGCGTATGAGAGTGGTACTGTATTAAGCAGCAACGGCTCTCGTCCCTAAGATGATAAAGGCGATCCAGGACTGAAGGAAACGAAGCTAGCCAATAGTAATTCTGGACATCCACGGTACTACCTTGCCGTACATAGCTGGACCGTTGCTTCGTATCGATGAACTGGGTCGCCTTTTGAATACTAATTGGGACCTTTCCAGTTGTGCGAAGCAGTGATAGGAATATGGGATCTTAAACGCATTCTAATGAGATGTCACATGTGACTTTCCTAAAGACTCCTAGGACCATTGTAGAGAGACTCCCAACGCGTGGAGGTCAGAATGTTGGTCACCTATTCCATCGTTACTTGAGGTTTAGAAAGGGACTTCCGATGGCACGCGAGACCGACAGGCGCAGCTGATAGGCCAGTGCGTAGGTACCTACCCTTAAAAGGGCTCACGCTTCGATCAAGATCCATATTGGGTCGATTGCCGGGGTATAGAGTGTGGGTATCCCGTACATTGGCTGGGTTGAGACAATTGATGTTGAGGGCGGTCGCGACAAACTCGTTCCTGCAGTAGCGTGGCGTGTCTTACGTATAGTAGGAACCTCCCACTACTGGCTCCGCTGTTTACTTGAAAATACAACGACGTCCGTTATTAGACTACAGTCAATCTATCTGCCAGCCAGTCTTTCCCAAAGAGCATCAATCGGATTGTGATGTCATGTCGGAGCCTGCGAGAGTTACAACACCTCTTCGGAAGCCGTACGGAGAAGATCATGTACCAATCGTTCCACAGATTCACGAAAATGATCCGTTCATCAAAGTGGTGAAGAAGCTGTCAGGGTAATTCCCATTCACATTGGAATCGTTCCGCTAAATAGAATATCGCTAACCAGTGGATCAGCTACATACTCGATGCAGTCGAGGGACCACAGACCTTTGAGGAGCTTCAGACTGTTGCGTATGGTCACAAACTTACCCCACTAATCGAAAGCTTAATTAATGATGTTCACAATCGCGACATTGTTTCCGCCCTATTGTACTCTTTGCCCCTCGAGATCAGTTGATTCAGAGTCTAATTGTTCTTCTATAGAGTCCTGAAGGCACACTTTTCGTCCCTTGAGATTAATGACGACAAAGCTATCAACAACACCAGGGGTTTCGCATGTGAAATTGTCGCCTGGCGCTTTGTTGCGCATTTATCGGAACGAGAAAGCATTGACTTTCTTCTTCATGATGTTTCGGAGGTGGAGCGACAGTACTATGATGAAGAAGGAGGACTCTCTGAGAGCAGCTTCACCGTCCTTGTCGACAATGAAGATTTTCATGACGACTCAGCTAGAATACCCAATCCTTCCAATCAAGCCGAGTGTACCCGAGATCCCAACGGCTACGGAAATACGAGCCCCGACCAATCAATGGACACGCAAAGCGAACGGGAGTACCTTGCTTCCTTCAAAAGGATGAATGCTCTTGAAATTGCTGTCGTGGCTGGAGCGAAGAAATTCCTCAGCCAGAAAACTGTTCAAAAGGTAGTCAATGGCATATGGAATGGTGAAATTGTCTTCTGGGAGAATATGAGTGTGCACTCCAGAAAAGAAGCCAAATTTTACAACAGGAGGTAAGCATCAAGCTCCAATCTTTCCCATGCACCTGATGTTATTTCGCTTCCCGTTTATCTATTCTCATCCGTCCGAACAGAAAGGCCGATCCCTATTGCCGACTACGTGTCCCTAAATACCTCAAATCTTTCGAGGCTGCTTTTTTTGCTTCGTTTCTCGCTCTATACTATGCCGTTCTGGTCGAGAGGAATATCCACAAGATCAATGTGACAGAAATTCTCCTGTATATCTGGATCGCAAGCTTCGGTTACGATGGCAAGTCCAACCGCAAAAGCGTGATTGTGTCAGATTGCTCATCGATTTCACAGAATTCGGTGAGTTTTTAGATGCCGGATCCTTGTTCTATGCGGCAGATTTCTGGAGCTTGTGGGATATTGGCATCATACTGGTTGGAGCTGCATTCTTTACATTGCGTAAGTCCATGCTATTTCCATCTTCTGGGGTTTCGGATAAACTCGTGCACGGGAAAGGGCCAACAATTTGGAAGCGCGAAACGTTGTCTACATTTCTCGCAGCTATCCTGGCGACAGAGTGGTGGGTTGAGTCACCAACACCTATCTCTTCAGCCCATCCATGCTACCGCGCGATGGAATCCACTCCAAAAGATGTCGTAATACTGAACCCTCTTAGGAATGATCGGACTTGTGAAAGGAAATGGCCACATGATCGACATTTCGTTTGACATTCTATCTATTGAAGCTCTATTCTTAGTACCAAGGTAAATCCACGAGGCCGCCATGTGCATGATGGATACTGCGGGCCAGCATAGCCTCAATTAACACGGCGAATAGAGTCTTCTCGCTATTGAGCTTGAATCGCTACGTTGGTACATTAGTAAGTGCGGCAAAGTGGCTGCTGTGCCGCCCCAGCGCTCAGACAAGCAGTGTTGACATTTCTTGCAGATACCATGCCTCAAAGAGATGGTAAAGCGCACGGACTAGGGTTTAGAAGATTGCAGAGCAACAAAGCTGACACCAAGCAGACCAAAGACTTCATCAAGTTTCTAGGGCTTGTCGTCATACTCTACTTCGGTCTGTACAGAGCTGGTTGACTTGACAAAATTCACGCTAAAGCCTAGTAGGCTTTCTTACCACATTCACCCTGCTTGCACGGGACTATTTCACGCCTTTGGAAATGTCATGGATTCTGATCAATGTTTTCTTTGGGTAAGGAAATTCTTGCCAGATCGGCAACATCTGTATCATTGCTGAAACCTCGGTTAGATCCAGTTACCTTGGCTTTGTGAGTCCACCGCCTCAGCTCTGTCGTTCGACAGCACCCCTTCACAAGAAAAGCGTCGCTAAAGGCGGTGCAATTAGGATATTGCGCAGAAGGTATCATCACCGACCAGAGGCTCTGTTGAGGAACAGCCCGCTAATGGGACCAGATCAGTCCCATCCTCGGTCCACCCCTCATGGTAAAATACACCGCTGCCATATTGCGTACCTGCCTTCTGACCTCGTGGCTGTGTTAGTTAATCTTCGTCTGTTTGACGAATATCCTGCTGATTACAAGCCTAATCTCCCTACTCAGCAACAGTCTAACTAAGGTAAGAAGTAGCGTCTGTGATAGCCTAGTCTGTTTCGGGCTTAAGCTAGGCGGCTATTCATGAGATGATGATACGCATACCCGATCACCCCTGCCCTCTAGAATCGATTGGCTGACAGTGCTCAATTACTGAATCCGCAGGTTATGGAGCATGCGGGCGAAGAATACTGTGTGAGCTATCAAATAATCTCTCGTGGTGCGCACCGCCGCCTTACTGACAGCATGTTCTGTAGCTCACATACTCTATCTTCGTACTTGAAGCATCAACTTCGAATAGACTGACATACTTTCTGCCGCCCTTGGTAAGTTTCTCCAGTTTGCGCCTTCTCTAGGCGCTTGTGGTGGCATTTCCCCACCTATTGGGACCTAATTACCGTGGCGTCTTCGTTGAAACTATCCGTGCCGTACTCATCTACAGGGTCGTGGCCAACAACCTGAAAGCCGTCCCAGCCTTGTTCAGGGAGCTGTCATTCGTGACGTCTCGTTGCGACTGACCGCTCTCGATGACAGAGGCTTGTATCATAATCGGTGTTCGGCCATGGTGGGCCCCATATGCCCATGTAGATCGGACAGAGCATGACCCTAATAACAATTTGCGGACCGCGCCGAGTTTCGAATGAAGCTCCACTGCAACATGTTGGTATCGAGACTTGGCTAACTGGTTCATTTACAGAACCTGCTGGCGCTCGCATTCCGACCCTTGCGGCTTTGCATCCCATCCGGACACTTGCGCAGTGCGCGAATTGTGCTCCTCAAAGTGACGCATTTTCCCTTTGTGGTTGCGATAGAAGCGTACGAGCGTTGGCAGCAATTTCTGGCCCGCCGCCAGACAGCAGGAGCTTTCTTGCACTCGTCGTTTGGAGGTCCGAGCACGCGGACGAGGACGACATCTTCACTACGGCCACGGGGTATGGTGGTGGGGAAGGACGCGCTTTTCAGAACATCGCTTAGCTCGGCCCGACCGTTAACAGCCGCTGAACCGTCGGCTGGTCGAGTCAAACAACATGACTCTGCCCAATGGCCATCTCTCGATCCGCCTAGGACAGCACCATCCTCGTCAGAATTGAATGACGAGGTACGCGATCTTCGCGCAATGGTTGTCAGGCTTGGCGCCCAGGTCGAAGGGCTAACGGCGGTCATGACGCAGCAGCAACAGCAGCATCAAAGTATCACGGATGAAGAAATATGACGGCTTTTATGAAATCGGTGCAAAAGAGCGGTCTGCCAGGCGATGCCTGCTGCTAGATACTCCGTACCTGCCTAGGTAGGTAGGCTGAGAACTGGCTGCAAATATGGCGCGTGGGCGGCACGACGGCGACACTTGCGAGTTGCGTTGTTGATCCACCCCTCCCTTCACGCACCCCCACAGAGAAGATACAGTATTATCAAGCGCGGGCAACCAGGCAGAAACGCGCCGTCTGCAGGTGCACGAGCGTGTGCGCGGCCTGGCGGCTTGCGGCAAGATGTGATTGACTGTATTAGCGTTCCGTTCCGGCGGGTGACGCTAGCGTCGATGCCTGCAGGTGGTCAGCGCAGCAAAATCACCAGAGCGTGAGAGGGTGAGAGGGTGGTTAGTGCTAAGCCAGAGGACCTGGGCACCTGCCCAGCATGCACTGCTGCTCGGCGCTGGCAGGTACCGCTAATTCAGGCCTGTTGTTTTCCCTGCACGCTATACAACGCAGCCTCATTCCCTACCCCTGCTCGAGCTGCCATGTTTTGCCGCCCGCGTCTCCACGTTGACGGCCAAGCTGGTAGCGACGGATATGCTATGATCCTAGACCGACGGATAGGCCATGATCCTGGACCGGGGCTGCAAGGCTGCCTCGTGCAAACTCACCTCATCACCTCTCAATGGCACCGCCGCACCTCTACAAGAACCACTGGCGATCCATGTTGCTTTCCTTAGATCAGATTCTTGAACAGCCCCCCTCCCCAATCTCCATGCCATATATTCCGGAGCTTGTTTACGCCATTGAAACACTACGACCAATTCTCGCTAAAGGTATCCCCCATCTCTCTTCGCTCACTATTAATCTCGTGGGATTTTCTTCTATCTCTCAACATACGCTTGATTTTTCTTTCCTATCTGTTCTGAACCAACACTCCGAGCATCGACCTCACCATGACTCAAAGGTACCCATCGTCTTCCCAGCACCCGACACCAACGTGCTCGTCGTCCTGTAGTCGAGAATCATACGTGGGCGCTGCTGCCACGCAATCGCCGCTCTCCGTGTCACACCCTGCCGGACTTGGTCTGTCATTCTACACGAGCACAATGGCCATGCCCCAAACCCAGGGCCCTGGCCCGGCACACGCATTATCCTATCTCTCAAGACCGATGTGGGATCCGACATCTACACTGATGCTCGACACGAATACTGAGAGTGATGAAATGGAACGTGGAAAGAGTTGGGAAGAGGCGTACGATCCGTTCTCCCACTTCCACATTACAGACTCTTCTGGAAATGACCACCTTCTTTTCCCCACTCCAGTATCACAGTCTGGACCCTACCAGAGACTTTCCCCAATGCCGAGCCAGATTCCTCAGAGTATGCCGTCTTCCCAAGCCGGATCCTACTCGTCCGCCTCATACCCGTCATCTGAGTCCTACCGCTTCGAACGCGCGGGGAGTCTCTTCTCGCAGCAAAGTGTTAAAATGGAAGATCCCTTGGATTGGACGAGCAATTCTCAACCAGAGTTCCCGCCACGAGGAACTTCGACAGAACCTGAATTATTTATATCTCCTGGCGTCATATACGATCCTCGATCAGTAGTGCAGTCTCCCGCCCCTCAGGAGAGCCGTCTTCCGACACCCTCCGGCTCTGGCCTTGGCAAACATGGTCGAGATGATGCTTTTATGGAGCAATCACCTCGCTTGACCATCGAAGAATCAAAACGTGGGACTACTAAGCGGAGGAGGACTCCACGAGAAAACGCGAATTGGCTATGCGACATCTGCGATATGCCTTTTGAGCGCCCTTACAATTTGAAGGCACACCTAGAGACTCATGACCCCAACCGACAAAAGCCGTTCAAATGTGAACACGAGGGATGTTCTCGCGAATTTGTGAGGAAGACAGATCTCACAAGGCATGTTCAAAGCGTAAGAGCATGTACGGAACTCCAATCATATGGTATTAATCTTCTACTTAGGTTCACGTTAAATCCAAGGATTGGGTATGCGTGCTTTGCGACCAAGGCTTCGCGCGCAAAGATACTCTTAGAAGGTCAGCTCATCATACTTCAGTTTCCCAACGAAGCATCTATTAAATCCATTATAGGCATGAGGAAGATGGTTGCTCGAAACGATTTGATTTGAAGCACCGCGAACCGCCCCAGAAGAGCGTCTCCAGATCCTCGACTCACTCTAGCCCCCCTCGTCAAGGGCGCTCCCTTACTGAGGAAGCGGCAGTGCAGCTCTCTCAGCTGTCAGCTCCGTCCCTCGTGGCAGATTCTCCAAGGCAACCTACTAACCGTTGATGTCCTGGATCATTGAGACAGTCAGGGCGAGTTGATAGGAGTGCAATGCATATGAATGGAGCTTTATGATCCTTCAGGTTTGGGGCGAGAGGATCTTCCGCTTTGCATGCACCAATATAGACTTCTGCAGCGTTTCAGCATTTCATTGGATCATTTTTGGGTGGCCTGTGTCCTTTTTCGCACGATACCATGGTGTGGCAATTATCCTCCTTTTTGAGCGTTCAGTCATTGTGAAGATCACCTACTCGTACACTTTTACGGGAAGCATCCAGCTGTGCGTACATTGCTTGATTGGTTGATGATAGCGTTCGTTATTTGATATTCCCAGCAATCATTGGCATTTAGTATCCCGTTTCAGAAGCATTTCAGCTGCAGGCAATCTCACACGGAGCTCTGTAAATTCTAAAATGTAAGCAGCGCATTAGTAAAGCTGCTGCTGCTCCGCCCGCCACTCAGCGCACTCGGCACCCTCAATTCACGAGCCAGCCTGCAACGCCCGACGAGAAAAAAATTCTCGACATCGCGGTTCAGCAGACGCTCGTAAATGCACCTTGCCGCAAGAAGCGAGATAGTCGGGACCCGGTTGGTGTAACAATGGCAGTCGTTGCAAGTGTCTTTAGACCTCACAAGGACAATGGTCGTCGTACCTGATGCCGACCGAGTGGGATAGACGGGCCATTACCCCGCATGCTTGTCCGAGCGTCTATGCAGGCTAGCGGCGAGGTGACGAAGGTAAGTTTGTGAACGAAGCGCGAGGAGAACTTCGTCTACCAATGCCCGGACACCGGCACAGTCAAGGTTTGCACTTGGATGGATCCTCGGATTCAGCTGTCGCCGTAAAAAAACATCTCCAGCCGTAACTCCTAGGAATTGTAGGAAATAGTCGGTATGGGAGGAGAGGTGTGGGAGAAAAGATGGTAACAGACAAGGGGCAGATCCAGCGCTAAGGCCTAATGGCGTTGTAGGGCGTTGCCCTAGTACTGTACCATAGCGTGGGTATGACCAGGGAGCAGGAGCTCGGGAAGCGCCCGTTTATTTAGACTTCCGCACCTAGCACGCAGCGGATGCGCCCTTAGTCAAGCATTAACGCATAGTGGCCTCCAAGCTAATCTCTAAGCCTTCTGCGGGTCCACACCCGCGCTGCCGCCAACCAGCGTCAAAACGGCCGGCCAAGCTCCCCGTGCTCCCGTCCTTCCGGACGCCGTCTGCGAATTTGGCTCGAAATCTCTTCCCTACCGTGCGTAGTATCTGGGACCCTCGCGATCGATGCCACTGCACGCTGACTGCAGCCCAGAAGCTGCAATGCGTGGGATCTTGTTACTTGTTACATAGGACATGCGGCTAGTCTACTTGACACCTCGGCTACACAAGGTAGCTGCTCTCCCCCAGTTTGCCGCGACCGGCATTAATCGAGCTCGGAGAGCGCGTCAATAGCCGACCCGATGCACAATCTCTTCTCTGCAAGCAGAGTGACGTGGGATCCCTGTCCTTGAGGTGCCTTGCGCGTCAGAACCTCTCTCTCAGCCTGGACACAATCAGCAACAGCTGTCGCCATCCTGTCATCCTCTGACTAGTCAGATGAGGAAGACCAACAGCTTCTCTCAAAACTCTGATAGTACAGATGGAAAGGTGGAAAGTTCTCATCCTGTTCCGTGTGGAGAGTCGGCATCTCCGTAGCTCTTTCCCATTCAAAACCCTCCTACCATTTTCCTATTTTGGATAAGGACACTGTGGAGAAGTACCGATATACACTGGACGTTCAACAGCGAATGAAATCTCTCAACAAACAGGTATGTGCGGACCGCCTAAGCGCCCAGCTGGGCACCAGCCACTCACGGACTGACTGAGCCATGCGGATCGCCCTCTGGTTTCACGAATTATGTCTCCCTTTCCTCATTGGCTACAGGAATCTGTGCCACACAGCTGAGATTTAAGCTTATTTACATCCCCGTTGCCACCAGCTATAATGACAGCGTGAAAGCCTGGAGCTGATGCCACAAATAGGGACAATCCCATCTGTCAATTCCCCATTCAAGCAAATAAGATCCGAGTACACAAGCAGTGGCCTGACTTCTTGTGCACTCCGGAACTGCTTCGGGATTGCTAATCTATTGAAGAGCAGGCAAGGTGCGGAGGCTCGATGCTAGACTTGCCCGGTTTCTCCTTTTGGTGCTTGATTGTATGACAATGCCATTGGGCAGGAGGGTTTCGATCGGTGGCTAATCTGTCTGATCGCTAGATTCAGCACCATAGCTGGTCACTGAATCCGCTACGGCCGTCTCCGGCGGCTCAATATTCCCCCGTATGGATCCCCTAATCCCCAGGTTCAGTATAGACGTTGGAACGACCAGGGCAGATGCAGACGGCTATTGCATGGGATTTTTCAGCCAGCAGCTTGCGGCATGGCCTTGTGAACGTTGACGATCATCGCTAAAAGCGGCGAAAAGTCTGTAGAGTATAAGAAATTTTTAACCCCGGAACTCATGGCCCGAGCTGCACAACGCCACCATTATGCTAATCCCAATCCACGCCAATCTATATCTCGGTTGCACCACATCTGCGCGCGCTCTCTAGTCTCCTTGAATGAATCGTGAAGCCAGATTAGCGGAAGCTGCCTTCAGCTTAGCCAGGCCAGTCAGACCTCAATCTCAACTTCACCTAGCTTAAGGCATTGAAACCAACGGCTGATGGGGAGTAGTCCTTCACTCGTCACTGGACCTGGCAATATGTTAATACACATGCATATTATCCAGAATTTGCAGTGGATTGAAGAACGCGACAAAGGCTTTACTGTCTTTCAGTGCCCGTCCGCTACCGTCACAATGAATGATGCCCTGCACAAGATCTCGATGAGACTAGGTACAGTCTACAATTCATCGCAGCTCCGACTGATAGATGCAGCCCACAGATGTGTTTTTTTTTTTTTTTAGTTTTTTTTAGTTTTTTTTTTCATCTTTTTGTTCTAGCTGGATTGAACGACATGCAGATGCTCCTGCGTGACCTCATCGGGCGGAGATACCGTAATTACTGTGTGTACGACTAATCGACGCACTAGGTCTGTGCCAGAATAATTACGATAACTACGGAGGAAGGCGCTACAATGCCTTGATGCCGCAATGTTCGAGTCATGAGCGGTAAAATAAGGCTGACGGGCAGTCGCCGAAATTGTACATTCGACAGATCGCCACTGGACTCGCTCAGGGCGGGAAGACACGTGGGGATCCTTTCGTCGCGCTACTCTGGTCGGACGAGATCTGATGGGTCTGCTCAATTTACCGACGCACCGGACGGATATATCACTGACTCGCCATTTGTACCAGGTTGGTCATCATACCACTAATCTCTATCCGTGGCGCTTTCCGAATTCCCACCGAATACTCTAAGTTGGAGATGGCAGATCACGTAAACACCACATTGGAATCAAAAAGTCTCTGGCACGAAGCCGATAGCTAAAGCTGAGCTACCTAAGATCCCTGTATCCCTGTCTTCCCTTGACCAAGAACGTACGTTGATTCCTGCCTCCGGACAGTACCATGAACGAACGATACCGTTCTCGTCGCAGAGCGATCACGATCGTCTGTCAACCCTGTTCAACCAAATTGGATCGATGGCGCTGGTATCCGTAATTTTCTCCGGCATTGCGACAGCTGAGGCATGGATAAGTGGCAGACTAGTGTTTCTGGGTCCTGTAAGAGGACCCAACTCCGCTGGAGTAGCCGCAAATCTAGACGCTTGACTGAAAAGAGACGTCACCGCGCAGCCATACGTGACGGAGCTGACTGCAGGTCATAGCAACTTGCAGTTCAAAAAACAAAGTCGCAATTCATCTCTTAGCACCCAATTCTGCAACAGTTGTATGACAGGGGGTTGGGGGGTGCTGCCGTTTCATATCCGTTCAGCGCGCCACCTTACCCATTCACCACGTTGTTTCCAGGGATTGCCCCCAGCCCCCTTCTGGGGCTCTGTGCCGCGGAGTCCGCGAAGGGAGGACACCATTTCGAATTCTTCTCTATCGCGGGGCTTGCCTATGGCCGGCTTCTTGGTAAATGCGATCGCCTCTCGCAATGTTCTCGTCATAGCCGTCAAGCTAGACTTTACTTCGTGAGGAACGTTTCCCCATGACATTGAGTATCTTTCAATTAAGGTAATGTGTACCTTCTACTATTCTCAATCAATCCTTCATCAATCTTTTTCTACAGGTAGCAATTATCACTTCCATTGCAGCATCAGTATCTCACCCTTCCTCTCTCTCCAAGTAGATGCAATGTGTCCCAAAAAATAAACTAGTGGATCAGGCTTCCTCCTCTCGATTCACTCGCAAGCGTTCGATGTCACCGATTCAGCCAGCGACGCTATCTCATCCGTCTCGTCGCCTTTATCAAGACATGGGAGCTTTCGATCGAAGCACTTAGCCAAGATCTACCAAAACTTCTACAGGATATTCATCTCCCCAACGAGCTCGGGGTTTGGTGGCAATAATGCACAAATTGCGGTACCTTCTTAAATTCCGGTTGTACTTTGCCGACGTCTTGAATGACGTGCATTGCTATTGCGAATTGGCAAACCCCCCAATACATGAGTTGAGTAGAGTAGATTTTGGGTCATGGTAATTGAACCTCTAATGCTTCCTAAGATCAATCACTAGATAATTACGAATCTACTAGGATGGTCCTGATTTCTACAGCTACGATAGCTCAAACTTCTAAGTCCGAGGCCCCTCATACACTGAATTGTTCCTTAGGAGATGAAGGGATAGTGCCACGTCATTCGGCTTTTATAGTCGCATACCTACTGTACTCTAGAAGGCGAAGCTTACATGTAGGCGTGCTGTGGCCGAAGGATGGCGCACCGAGAATGAGACGAACGGTTCTTCGCAATGGAGGGAAAGCTCAGCGCCGACCATATGTGAGCCACGAGCTCTTCTAAGATATGATCTGCTTTGCTAGCAGTCTCCCTTGGTCTGCTTGCCGTCATTAATGCGATAGTCCTGTACTTGACGGAGCATTCGGATGACGATTCAGCCAGCCTCAACTCAGGCAACCTGCTATGCTAGCATCCTCGACTACTAAAAGTCTATCACAACGGCCATGAATCCGACCTCAGCTAATTGGTGCACAAATCCTCGTCAACCCCTGTCTGGATGCAGATGCTGACCCTAGCAATGAATAGAACGCGCCTACAGCGGTTATCATGTTACTTTACCGCTACCGTGCGCCTATGCATGTAGGCGAGCGGTTGGCATGAGTAGTACTGTATCATACTCTGTGAAACTTATCTTTTCACATGGCTCTTCAATAACCAAGTCAGCAACTTTATATGCTCTGTACGTTCAAGATGCAGTGTCGAATGATACTCTATACCTCGGAGATTTCACACCACTCTGAACCGTTTTTGGGCTTTGCATGAGAATAGCATCTTTCCTAGATGACTTACCGAGCTCGATCCCGAATTAAGAAGAGAAAAGCAACCGAGCTCGAATTTTAGAACAATACTCTCATGCCTCTTTGCCCTTTGGCTCTGAAATGATGTGCCGGTGGCGGCTTCATGTACGCAACTAGCAATAGAGCTCAATTATGCCTTCACCTGAGCGCATTCAGGGGCGCAAAAAGTACGATTATTTGATTGAACATCGTCATTTTGTAGTATACAAATGGCTTAGCAATCTTCCATCATTTGTGAGAAAAGGCTAAACAATCGTGGCGGGCTGTGACCGTCGTCTCGGGAATGTATTGAAGACTTGCAGGGCGCAGAAGTAGGCTATAAACAACGATCCATCTTTCGCCTCCCTCTTTTCCCATTTTCTTCCAATTTTAGGGTCTTGGGTTGATACTTCGACGAGTTGACTCGTATGAGATTTTTAATACTCCATCTCTCCAATTGGCGAGCCGGCCCCGTCCCTTACAGGGATGCTGTAGAGTATCCTGGAACGTAGAGGTACGGTTCGAGGAACTCGCCTCCCCTCTTCCTCTACATCCAACATCATAGTGGAGCTTTATACCGGAACACTCGAACACCACTGCTCAAGTGTCATGTACAACATCTTGCCGAAGGCAAACCAATGTGAGCTGAATCTTTGAGGGTCTATCTCCAAAGATCTTACCCAACGACGCATGCCCTAGAATAACCCATGCGAAGCTCAGCAATGATACAAACTAGCGGCATAACAGAGGCAAGAGATCTATGTGGCTTTTGTGGATGTCGAGTAAATGCCGAGACATGAAGCTGCTGCGTCTGAACCAGTCCGGTCCTGCCTTCCTCCATAATCACTGGGGGGTTCCTTCCTCACTATGCAGAGTCACAGCTTGGCTCGTTGCCACTCCAAGATTCCCTAAGTCTTCAGATATTTGTACCTTTTCATGACCCCAGAAAACTTTTTTTCGCCCAAATCATTTTCAACATGGGTTCCAAAACATTAGAGGCTTCCTCATCCAAGGTCTCGTCCCCCGCTGCTCAAAAATGGGCAACCCTGATCACGGCAAACCTCGCGAAATGCCACTCACACAACGCTCAGGCTAGCCAAGCCGTACGCCCAGACATAGATGATGAAATCTTGGGAGCACCACGACGCCGTTCTGCTGATACCGGCGATGCTACTCTCGCTCATGAAACAGCGGCAATCATATTTTCCGACTCACCTGCTGACTCTCTCACGCCAATAATCAAATACGAGGAGACAGTTCTTGACCTTCGCCGCATCGTCAAGGAGAACCGGAGAGCTAGAATTGCTCAAGCTACCGAAAGCAATGCGCGTTTTCAATGGACCACACGTATTGGCAAACAAGGACCATGGGACGAACATGGAGATCAGCTCTCACTGCGAGGGACTCCAAGCTTGCCGATGCCTGTACAAATTAGCGACGAAGAGGACCTTAAACCTTTCTTCCAACACCTCCGCAGTAATCTGGATACTATGCCTTCGTCATTGGATGGAGCTACTGAAGGAGAAGAACCGCATTACGGAACTCGATTTACCGAGTTCAAGAAAGGGATTATTTACGAGGATCGCCGTCTTGATCTATGTAAACTGGTCGTCGGACCACCACATATTGGCGATCTTATGGATAGCCTACACTCAAACGATTTCATACGGCATTTCCTGCTCGGTAATAACATCATTGGCCCTTCTGGAACCAAAGAGGTTGCAAGCTTTATTAGGGACCATCCAAACAAGATCGAGACATGGTACCTTGCCGGCAATTGCATTAATGAATCGAGCTTCAAGTCGCTTGTCAACAGTCTGGTCACATCCGAGACAATTACGAATGTCTGGCTCAAACGCAATCCTCTCGGGCCATGGTCAGCACACGACATTTTTCGTCTCATTACTCAGACCCCGAATCTCCGAACCCTCGACCTTGACCAAACAGAGCTCGGCGATGCTGGTGTGGCAACAATTTTCAAAGAGCTCAGCGCCTTCGCAGAAGCCAACCCTATCAAGCCTCTTCCTCTCCGTCACCTCTACCTCAATGCCAACGGTATAGGTGCTTCAGCAGCCGCGGAAATCTCACGCTTCCTTGGGGTGGCTAGCTGCGCCCTCGAATCCCTCTATCTATCGAACAACCCCCTTGGGGATGCCGGCATCAATGCCCTTTCTTCCCAGCTCTCCACGAATTCTTCCTTACGCCGGCTTTCCCTCCAATCCATCGGTCTCAAAGACAGCGGAGCCATCTCCCTTTTCACCTCCCTCACTCCCCATCCCAATCTCCGCACCCTCGACGTCAGCCAGAATTCTGCAACCGAAGATCTCAACAGCCGCTACAACTATCTTACCGCCTCCGTCGTGCCTACCCTCGTCTCCCTCATCTCCCACTCTCCCCACCTCGAGTACCTCGACCTCGGCTCGACGGCGATCCCGCCAACTCCCGACGCCGTGGTCAATCGGAGCTGGGCCCTCGCGTGCATGACCCCCGTTTCCGAAGGAAGTGACGAATCGCTGGCGGAGAGCGCCGGCGGTCTCGCCCGCCTCTTCCTCGCCGTCTCCTACTCCAAAACTCTCCTCCACTTCTCCGCCCGCTCGATTCTGCCCACCTCGAAGGGCTTCGGCGACTCGACGAATGGCATGTGCATGCGTCGCCTCGAGGAGCGGGCGGGCAAACGGCTCGCGCAGAATGTGGCGCGTCGTTTTGCGGGGATGAGCTACGTTCTGTTTGTCGAGGAAGAGAGGCGGTGGTTGCTGAGTCCTGAGGATGTGCGCAAAGTCGACAGTGTGTATCGGGATCGTGATGCTGGAGCTGCGAGGACAGGCGAAATGGCACTGGAGAAGGTGTGGGGTGGGACTGTAGAGGCTTGGCTGATGACAAGCGCGTCGAGGCCTTTGGAGTCACGAAAAGATGGTATGGTTTAAGTTAGTGAGAAGGGATATAAAGAACTCCGCAGAACTCCGCAGTTCAAAGATGGAGTTGCGTCACTAGTGGTGATGATAGACTTTCCGGCATTCATGAGCATTTACAGGCAGCATCTTTGCGGTTCAGCGTGAAGCAATGATTTACAAACCGAATCCTGTGAGATGGAGAATATCTATGTAGATTATTCGAGCAAATCTTAATGTAATCTATCATTAAAAAAAACCAACAGCGTGTAATGGAGTAGCGACAAGACGACACCGCAATCATTGGTGGCCAGTATAAGGCTGCCAACTCCTCTGGTGCTATTTCCTACTGGCCTGCATGATGTAGGTTGGCCGTATTGCAATCCATAGTCAGAATGCCATGCGATTCGTGGACGGATTCGGCTACTACCATAGTGTTCGCTCTGACGCAAAAAGTCAGTAGCGGCAGGGGCGCGCCATAGTATACCAAATCATGGAAGATTCCTTCTTTGACTGACGTAAGTAAATACCTCTGCGGAGTTATGAGTACATTGATCGTACACTATAGCTGTCCCACCTAAGTTTCGTACCGTAATGCATGCCATCGTCTCTAGCCTAGTTCTTCTGACTGCGCAAACTCCATGAGAACACCTGCCCGCCAAATTTCCCCGTCAGTGTTACTGCTCCATGATCCTGCCCTCTTCAAATGAAGTCGCCACTTCCAAAGCCCGAAAACGGATTTGGAGGCCGACCCCCAAACCCTCCGCCGGGTCCGCCAAACCCACCACCTCCCGGCCCTCGTGGAATCCGTCCCCGATCCATCGGAGCGTCTCCTGGACCTACTGGGTCATACCGTGCTCCCGGCGGTGCATTCCCATATCCACCAAGTCCTCCTCGCTCTCCCCCTCGCCTTCCCGCGAACAAAGGATCATCGAATGTAGGATGCATACCTCCAC
The DNA here is from genome assembly GCA_010094025.1 of Viridothelium virens. NCBI lineage: Eukaryota > Fungi > Ascomycota > Dothideomycetes > Trypetheliales > Trypetheliaceae > Viridothelium > Viridothelium virens. The sequence continues at coordinate 828,914 of ML991771.1, forward strand.
CCATCCCTCCAAAACCAGGCCCTACACCACCTCTAATCGGATCATGTGGTCCCAGTCCCGCAGGATACAGATCCGACTCGCCGATATTGCCACCAGGGGGGAAGGGTCGACCGGCGCCGCGAGGGCCGCGCAGGATCTCGTGCTCATCTTCGAAATCGGGGGGTGGGAAGTCGCCTGCAGGCACGGGTCTGCGGGGCGGGAGTCGGAGGGGATCGTCGAAAGGATGGGGGCGTGCAGGTTGGGGGTCAATGGGGTCATCGCGGAGGGGATCGTGAGCCGGGGGTCTGGGGAGGCGAGAAGGATCGGCGTCGTCGTTACGGGGCCTGCGCGAAGACGAATTCGCGTCCTGGCCATCCTGAGAGGTTTGTTCTTGAGTTTCTTCGTAGCCTTCCTTGTGGAGGCTGGGGATCAGCTTCTGGATCATGGCAACGCGGAGGAGGGAGCCGAGATCGGAGAGACGGCCGGGAGAGATGAAGATGTTTTGCAGGGGTTGTAGAGCATCTTCGAGGGCGGCATCCGGGGGGAGCGGGGTTGCGGGTAGGGAAGATTCTGAGATGAAGTCTTTGGCGACAACTTCGAAAGTAGCGGTTTTCTCATCTCCGAGGCCCATACCCATGACATGGGCTTTGGAGCCGAGACGGTTGATCTTGACGAGGTACTCCATGGATGATTGAGAGTGCGCGTAGCGAAAAGAGTAGGTCGTTGAGGTATTCCATTCTGCAGGTAACGGATTGGGTTTCTCGGCGTCTGAGTGCGTTTCTGCGAAGCTGTAAGCGAATGCTATAGATCGAGGCGATGTTCCCAAATTGACCTATTTTATGGTCTTCGCCAAGACCTATGAGCCTAAATCCGACAGATAACATTCCAGCATTGACAACAAGCGCAACGGCCTCAAATACATTTTTGATCTGTGGCTTTTGGTCTCGAGGGAGGCTTGTAGCCATGAAGGAAGACAGCGAACCAGCACTAAGCGGGTTGCCGCCTGGACTTGAGCTTCCAACCATTTGGACCAGAATGTCTACCTCGGGGGTAGGCGTGAAGCTGGAGTGGGAGTACGATCGAAGGATATCGGTAGCTTTGATTTTCGTAGGGCCTAGATGACGCTTGGGAAGTTGAGAAGCTGCTGGCAGGCAGACATTTGATGACGCTGATGACCAGACGCCACCGATGCGGGACTGGTACTTAATTAAGGTTCGGGAGTAAGCGAGCATAGATCACACTAGCCGAGATAGGTAACTAGCGTGGAGATTTCTCGATCGGATGGTGGGATGGTGCCACTGTGGGATGCTTCCACAACCCTGGAGCTTCTCACGTGCGCTTAATGCCCGATGATCTTGCAGGACTTTCCCATCTCCGAGTACCTTATGTAGATACCTAAGGTACCTTAGATACTAATGTCTCAGCCTAGATCCCGAAACGATACTACGATGGCTAACCCTCGATGGATAGCCCTTGATGGATATGATTTGAGTAAAGCCTACGACTGGACGCCAAACTTGCTATGCATCGCTCTCAACGGATTCGTAAGCGAGGTTCATCAATGCTGTAAAAACCGAAGAGCTTCAAATAGAAAACCACCGTCACCACGTCTTATCATCCAGCAAAGCCACCCGAACGTCATGAACACTGTCGAGCCAATTCAATAGTGAATTACTCACACTTGATGCCTCTCCCTGGCACGGGGTAATGAAGGACTGCACCAAGGATTTGCGCATTAGACAGTATCCTGTGGGTTAATCGGGTATCCTCCATTCAATAGGTCGTTGCTTTTTTGGTAAAGTACTAGTCATCTCCGTTTGACCGGCCAAGGCGACTATTATCCTCAACCAAACTGCCCATATATTAGCCGAAACACTCTCGGTAGAAGCCCGTTAGCTATCGGGAGGAAATAGCACACTCACGAGTATTGTTTCACCATGGTTCCCTCTCCTCCACTCTCAAGGTCAATGTTGAAGACAAAATAATTTCCTTCACTCGTGACTACCATAACCTGCGGACCGTTGCTGCTCATCGCAACGACCGTCTTGATGGAACTGGCGCCCGAAGTGGACCTTGGTATCTTGACCCATGCAAAGTCCCGTTGTGGTTCCCATATCTCTGTAACTGCACTGGGCATATAGCCGCCTACCGCCGCTGCCACGCTTCCTCCAATGTTCTGCGATGTTCTCCGCAGCACGCTCATGAAGGTGGGGTTCTTCTGTGGTCTTGGCCCATTCCCTGCCTCGCTTTGACCGAGATAATTGCTCTCCCCTTGGTCTTCACTGCTGGGACTAAGGCTACGATCTCGCGAGCTCCGTGAAATTCCGGCCGGTGATGTGGGCGGTGATGCGGACACAGCACTAGATGGGCGAGCCGTTTGTGCTGACAGGCGGAAAACGTGGACGGTCTCGGTGGCAGAGGACACGCAAAGGAGGGTTGAGGTGGTGTTGAACGACATGCTGTATATCCTCGAAGGCATGGACCCTCTTCTAAATTGATATAGTTTCTGGGCCTCGGGCACCGAAAAGACTCGTATTATCGTCCCTTTCTCTGACGCTGTTGCTAGGAGGGTGCCGTCGTTGTTGAGTGCAATGTGCGATAGCGGCGTGGCATGCGCTTCAATGATGTTGACCTGTTCTAGTTTTGTCGCATCATATAGCATGACGTCGCCACTTGTTGGTGCTGGGCGATTGGCATTTGGTGGAGCGTGTGGGGGAAGTTCGTAGGTAGGGGACGCTACTTTCTTTGAGACCGGATACGCGAGGTAGTTGCTTTCTGAGGATGGAGAAAGGGCGCAGATTGCTAATATAGCGTTAACGTTGGACAGCATCTCTGTGGGCGAGTTTGAATTACCATGATTGTTTGGAGCACTTTCGATGGTCGCGAGTAGATTCATGTTACTGATATCATAAAGATATATTTGATCTTCCAACACAACCACAAGGCGCTTGCGATTCAGGCGAACAGCCAGAATCATGGTAGGAAAGGTCAGCTCGCATATCGTCGATTGCCTCTTTTTGCCGTCAATGTCCCATGCCTATAACAAATGCAATAGTGCACCCACTTTAGTATTTTGTATGCGTAGTAATCGAGGCGAAAGGATCAGGGCTACGAGAGAAGTCGAGAACAACATTTCAATAATAGAGACATCGCCTTCGAACGTCTCGAATAATTTGGAAAAAGGATCCGTGGAGTACAGTCGAAAGCCTCTAGCCGTGCCTGTCATGTGAGTTAATCGCCAACCTTGTCGATTTGTATAGCTCTCGCGTACCGACGGCGAGCAGGCTGTAATCTTGATTAAACGTCACAAAGTTGAGCGCCATGATAGAGATTTCCGTAGCGAGACAAAAATGGGATCAGGAGCTTATGTAGCGGTCGAGAGCAAGACGGGCAAAGGCTCGAGTCACGGCCGTTGCTTGGGTCTTGTGTGTAGATACATTGAAACTTTTGTACGGCCGAGCATCAACTTTGGTCTCTCAGGTAGGGTGATGTAGTCTGAGCAAGTTGAAGGACGAGGAGGGAGGTGGGCAGCTGTAGGCTGCCAGTCTGCGGAGCTCACACCCTTTCGTAGTTGTACGCAGCAGCGCGGCGACATCACCGATTACGCACAGACCCGGGTGGACGCTAGACCAATTTTTAAGGTTATTGAGATGCGATCGTTTACACCAAACGGCCCTGGAACCTTGCCCTGTGGTTTGTTTCAGCCAAAGCGTGCCGAAACATAGCCAATTAATCTCTAGAATCACTCCTGCAAGCAATGAAGCTTACCCTTTCAAGGAGAGCAGAAGAGGCGATAGTTCTTAAATCACTGCCCTGGCGACCCTGCTCTGTCCGATATGGGAGCCGAAAGCAAGTCTCTGAGGGCAACTTACGATGCGTCGCAAAGACGCGATGACGCGGTCATGGAGGTGAGTCTACAGGTAAGCTAAACTTGAGGTCCTTTTAATATCTTCTTAGACGAACAATAGCTGTATTGTATCCAAAAGAAGTGTCGAGAAACTCTACCGCTCCGACGAACCAGAATTCTTTCGTTATTTTGTGAAAAAGTTTCAGCGAAGGTCTCCTCTTATCAATCGCGGCTACTGGCTACGTATGAAAGCCATAGAGCATGTAATACTAAGCTTTCTCAATGCACCTTCGACCAAGCATAAGCTGGTCATCAATCTTGGCTGTGGATAGTGAGTGGGACGGGATCCTTATGTTCAGACCTGAGCTTATGATTGGTCTTTGCCAGCGATCCTCTTCCTTTCCGTTTCTTGAGTTCATACCCAGATATCTGCCAGAACACTACTTTCGTTGATGTCGACTTCCCTCCACTCATCATGAGGAAACGGGAGATTATCGACAACACAGCTCCGCTTTGTGAGACATTGGAAGATTTGGATACGGTCAACCCCCAGTATCCCATTCTGCTCAGATCACGTAGGTACCTGGCTCTCGGCTGTGACATGAAACGCGTTGATGGTCTTACAAATGTACTCGAGCATGAACTTCATATCAGAGAAAGTTCCGTCTTATTTCTCGCAGAGGTAGCAATTACTTATATGGAGTCAAAGGACGCAGACTCTGTGATCAACTGGGCGAGCCAATTTGATGATGGTAGGTTCAAAGATCTGCCGGTTGCGACACACCAGTGCCCGATCCTTACTAAGTTATGTACAGCTCGCTTTTGCTTGCTTGAACAGCATTTACCCTCCGGACCAAATCATCCGTTTGCGCATACGATGCTAGAACATTTCAAGAAGCTACAAAGTCCGTTGCTAGTCCTACGCAAATATCCACAGATACAAGACCAGCAAATTCGTTTCCTTCAGAATGGCTGGTCGAGAGTTGACATCACCGATCTTTGGAGTCTATGGAGTCATGATGACTTTCTGAAGCCCAATGAGAGGCGCAGCCTAGATTCAATCGAGCCATTCGATGAGTGGGAAGAATTTGCACTCTTTGGCGGACATTACTTCTTACTTGTTGCTACAAGTGCGTCAAAGGATATTGAGAGAAGTCCACTCTTTCCAGCATCTCTAGCATCCCATATATCCACTTCATTGAATTGTCACGACGCGAAACTCCTCTACACAGCCTATCCAAATGGACAGCATTATCGTCGATTTGGAGCTGCTATGATGATCAAACGGGAAGAGCAGGTCCCTAACCTTGTGGGCTTTCACGGGGGCATGGGCCAGAAGACAAGACTTACAACTTGCCACATACATGCAGATTTGAACCTTTCGGATCAGTTCAAAGGACCTCCAACAGAAGCCAGAATGAACCATACCATTACCCGTCATCGAGATTCGAGGTATTTGCTTGTCGGAGGAAGATCTTCTCCTGATAAAGCTCAAGGATCTTGCTGGTTACAGGAAGACGGGCACTGGCAAGAAGTGGACAGCCTTTTTCCAGGCCGATACAGGCACTGCGCTGGCCAGGTAGGGCTGCAATTTCTAGTGTCTGGAGCACAAACTCGCCTTGATGGCGTTCTTACATATGGAGGTAGAACTAGCGACGGCAACGTACTTGGAGAATGGATGTTCTGGGATGGCCAAAATGGTTGGCAAAAGGTTCAACCAACCAACGAGACGCCAGAGCCAAGATTTGGAGCCTCTATGTTGTCTTTGGCTGAAGCAAATCGGCCTTGTGGGTATGTGACAGGGGGCATGCGATCGGACGGAACAGTAATTGAAGACCTTTGGAAATGGGAGCTTATCTATGAAGAGGGCCTAAGGATTGTCTGCCGGAATTTGTCCAGCTACGTTGACAGTATTGAATCGAGAAGTATCTTTGGAAGATTCGGGGCAGCTCTAGTAATGTCAGAATGGGGCGTGCTATTGGTAGGGGGCGTAACGAACGGACTACCGCTTCGGCAAGAGGATGAAGTCCTAATCTTCGAAGAAAACCCCAAGTATCCAGAACTGCTATCGCTCTCGAGACTACGACTGGAAGCGTGTGGTCCACGTCCATTGTTGATCGGCTTTGGGGCTACGACTGTGCAAGACCACAGTGTCATTGTCTTAGGCGGCGGAGCAACTTGTTTCTCTTTTGGAACGTATTGGAACGCCGGCTGTTATACTCTTACGAATGACGAAGAGTTGTACAACGCACTGTGGCATATTGATAAGCCCACCTTAGAGGGTCTTACGAATAAGCGCGATAAAGAGGGCTCTGGAGCTTCGACTTCTCGAAAAGATATGGTTCAGAGTGGTGCACTCGAAAAAGCTGAAGAGCAGCACAGATTTTCGCTCCTCCCTGCACAGCTACCGGAGCCCGTGCAAATACGTAGAGTATCCATCGCATCAAAGTCAGACTTTGACCGACTCGTTGCGCAGGCTCAGCCAGTTATACTTGAGCATCTTCCGCTTGGCCCCTGCGTTGCGAAATGGGAGCCAAGCTATCTCAAAGAGAAGATAGGTTCGGGAAGAACTGTCATCGTCCATTCTTCGCCATCGGACCACATGACTTTTCAGAGTAAGAACTTTTCTTACGTCACCATGCCATTTGAAGAATTTATGGATCGTGTAGAAAGTGGGGAAAGACTGTATCTCCGTGCCTTGTCCAGCAATAAGCCCACAAAACAGGCGACGAATTTACAAGAGGATTATCCTGAAATTGCGACCGACTTCCACTTGCCGTCGGAATTTAGCCTGGTTCACTCCCAAATGCATAGTTCTCCTTTGAGGATATCAGGACCGGTTTCCATGTGGCTCCATTACGATGTTATGGCCAATGTACTTTGCCAAATCAAAGGTAAGAAGCGGCTGATGCTCTATCCTCCGACTGATGTAGGACATTTCAACCTTGCGCCAGGTGCCTCAAGTTCAGAGATCAATGTATTTCAGGCGGACGGGTCGACTCATCCATCTCTGGCTCGGACACACCCCCATGAGGTGATGCTGAAGCCAGGAGAGGCTCTGTACATTCCAGCTCTTTGGCTGCATGCTGCAACTCCTACCGAGGGATTAAGCATCGCGGTGAATGTATTCTTCCGAAATCTGGAGCAAGGCTACGCTATCGGACGGGACGTCTATGGCAACAGAGACCTCGCGGCGTATGAGAAAGGAAGACAGGAGATCAACAAAATATTCAAATCGTTCAGCGAGTTACCTCAGGATATCCGGGGCTTCTATCTGCAACGACTTTCAGATGAGTTAAAAATACTGGTTGAGGATATGACACGATGAAAGTCACCTTGAACGTCTGGAGCAACAATTGTGCCTTCACGCAGACTTTCAATCAGAAACCTCAAACCTGTAGCCGACAGTGGGTGTTTTTTCGCAGCCAGCAGGGGGTTATGGTATATCTGCTAAAAATACTTAGCATGGGAATATACTAGAGAATGCTTAACGCGGAATCCTTGCATCGCTTGCATCTGCGCTGTGAATTGACCCCAATTCCTAGCGAACTTGGGTGTTTGAATGAATGACAAGTGGTCTTTCCGTCTCGAAGTAGTTGAACATCGGCCATGAGCGATGTGAGAGTGGTACGATCAGCAAATGGGACGCTTGGACGTGTAAGGTTGGTGCGTCCAATAAATGGCGAGGTGGCGGAAACCCCGGATTTACTAAAACCCCACTTGAAGCGCACATTAGCGGCGGCGGCAGTAAACGACGGCGTCTTTAATAGTTGCCGCAATATGACCGGATGAACTACAGACTGGGACTTACCAAACGTCTTGTGTGTGTGCGAGCACAGGAGCGTTCGTGTATCTAGCCGTCGAGCAATGCGGACAGTGTCTGTGGGAGACTCGACAGAGGTGGGTCTGACACTTCGGGAAGGAAGGGGGCAGTATAGGGCAAGAACCAGTGAAAGGGCCGCGCAACGGGAGTTTCGATCAAAGATAAGCCCAGACCCTGGCTCTCCCACCACTCAATGCGCTCTTACACCCTTAGCTGCGCATCCACACCCCAGCCTTAGGGCTTTGGTGGGCCTGAAAGTTTCAGTCGACGTTCCTCATGCAATGCCTCTTGGCACCGAGCCGGCCAGCAGTCGCCGTGCTGGCCGGCTGGATATGTCAATTGGAGAGAAAGGGGATTAGAGCGGTCGCTCAGACAGAATGATATTTCGTGGATTGCGAGACGGTAGGCCAGACGCAGAGGTGCAGAGGGGTCAATAGTGCACAGGATTGATCGCCGGGGCTGGCGGGAGGAGTTTCCGCGAGCTTGGGGCAACGCACATCTGAGCGGCGGGGACGCGCGACAACAGAGCCCACCAAGCCCACCAAGCCCTCCAAGCCCACCAGGCCCCATCACGCCCCCGGACTGGCCCATCTCGTCTGCACTCCGGCACTGCTGCACTCCTCGCCCATCGCCCACCATGTCTGTCTGATCCGCGTGGCCCTCGTTCAGGCGCCTCTTCACCTTCCTCTTCCCTCCTCTTCTTTCGTGACTTTCTCGAATCCCACATTCTATCCCACTCCAATTGACCCATTCTGCGACCACTCCGTGCACCCTGCCGTCGCCCGTTGCACAACAGCGAGCTCGTTATCACGCATACTCGAATATATCCCAGACACTGCCTTCCACCACGGGCGCGGTACTCCGCGCTATCTCCCTGCACCCGTCCGCCTGAACAACCTTCCTTCGATCGTTTCAAACTTTCTCCAGTCCTGCCTCGCTCTTAATTGAACGCTCTCAGCTCTTCTTCGACGCTTGACGCCCATCACCTTTACCTCTCCTCACTTGCTCGCTCTTCACGACACATCCCCATCCCCATTCACTGTGATCTGCTCTCTTCTTCCGACCTATTACCCCATATCCCTTGATCTATACGATGGCGACTATATTTGAAAGAGTGCAGGATGTGCCAGCACGATCAGCAACCCCTCCCCCGCATCTGTCTCTGAACACCTCATCTCGAGGGACGCCTGCTCCTGTGCCGAACAAGCATATTCCCATCTGCTCTCCTGGACCACGGCCGGTTGGGAGGCCTGATACCCCTCCTGCCTCTCCTCCTTCTGCAACATCCATCATCGAAACCTCGTCTCTCCTCTTTCCTCCAGACGCATACCCCAAGCTCTCCAACGATCCACCTATCTATTCCCTCACTGCCTCAAATCTCGCCGCCGCCCTCGAACATACCTCCACGCAGCCCCTTCCCGACCCACGCCAAGTTTTCCCTTGGCTACACGGCCTCCACGCCGACAATCAAATCCAGCTCGCCTTCTTCACCGCGCGCCGGAAGTCGCTACGTCGTGCTCCAAAATGCATCCGCGGCATTACAATCGTGAAAGCTGGAGGTGACCTCTCAACCTCCAAACTCAAGGGCTCGATTGGCCCCGACGAGCTGCTCCACTGCGCTCGAACTTCGAGCCCGCAAAGTCCAAGAAGTCCGAGGAGTGAGGAAAGGGAGGAAGAGGAAATGGCCAATTTTTTGGAGATCGATCCAAGGGATGGATTTGGAGTAAGGAATTTTCAGATTCAAGCATGTAAGATGGCGACGGTATCGGACATCGTGGTTTATGGGGACGAGGCGGTTGACAGAGAGGAAATACAGTTGTTAGCTGGAAAGATTGCAAGGGCTCAGAGGGCATGGAGGGAGAAGAGTGAGACGGTTTCATTCTCGGGGGAGCACATCTTTAATACGTTTGTGGTGACTGGTAAGAGGATTCGTAAGGCTGGCCAGCATGAGCGTGCTAATTGCGATGCAGACCCCTTTTCGAGATTTGAGGAAGCGCACAAGGACATTGTTGCCATAGATTCTCAAGGAAACATGACCGGAAAAGTCATGGACTTCTGTAGGTCCTTCGCGGTCGACATGGTTCCTCTAGTCTCCTAATTGCGCAACAGTCCATCGCGAGCGCCTTGAAATGTGCGAGATGTCCAAGGCCACCGAAATCAGTCCCAACGTCTTCTTGGGCCCGACTCCCGATCCCACGTTTGACCCGTCAGATGGCGACTCTAATTACGACTTTCTGATCGAAGCTTCCGATTTGGCGCAAATACCAGATACAAATACCCTTCAGACGCTCGAAAGCCTACTCGACGAGCCCGATCATGGCGTAATCCAGTTGGAGTTCCCGTCCTCTGGAAGCATCATGCCACCGAAGTGGTTGCATGCCGAAGTTGACGGCCTCCTCGACACATGCCGCTGGATTTACAACCTCGCCAATCCGTCTGCTGCCACTCCTCCGGCCTCTTCTCCCGTCTCCCCGACCACAATTCCCGCCTCCACCGAGATCCTCCGCGACGCTGATGGCGACAGCATCATGCTCTCCAGCCCAGCCTCCGTCTTCCTTCCTCCAGTCAAATCCTCCCCTCGGCCTCGCAAAATCCTCATCCACTGTTCCGATGGCTACACTGAGTCTACCCTCCTCGCCCTAGCCTATTATATGTACGCTCACGGCGTCCCGACCCATGCCGCCTGGCTGCAACTCCATCGTGACCGACAGCGCAATTTCTTCGCCTACCCTTCTGACGTTACCCTATTGAGCTCAATTCAGCCGCGCATTCTGCAAGAGTCACCCGTCTGCTCCCCATCTCCACTCAACCGTGTCGATAGCCTGCTTGGCAGTTGTGCGACTGCGAGCGTTGGACTCGACATTGAGCGGCTGACTGAGGAGCCCGCCTGGCTGTCGCGGATGGATGGCAGCTTACCGTCGCGGATCCTTCCGTATATGTACTTGGGTAACCTGGGCCATGCGAACAATCCCCAGTTGTTGAAGGAGTTGGGGATCGGAAGAATCTTAAGCGTTGGCGAGCCAGTCAATTGGCGAGGAGAGATGGAGAGCTTGGCCAGCGGGGAGGTCGGCCCAGGGGGGTGGAGGAAGGAGGATCTGTTGTTCATTGATCGGGTGCAGGACAATGGTGTAGATCCGTTGACGGAGGAGTTTGGTCGGTGCTTGGAGTTTATTGGTACGTGTTGCGACTCTTTGCTGTCTTCCATGGGATTTCTCTTGGAAGCGGGCAATCATCAGCAGAAGTGACTAATGCTGTGTGGCAGAACAAGGGAAGAAAGACGGGACCGCAACGCTAGTCCACTGCCGCGTCGGCGTCTCACGCTCAGCCACTATCTGCATCGCCGAAGTGATGAACGAGACGGGGCTTTCTTTTCCGCGTGCGTACTGTTTTGTGAGGGCACGCCGATTGAACGTCATTATTCAGCCACATTTGCGATTCTGGTAAGTCTGTCGCTATTCTTTCCTTCTTTCCAATTAAGTCTGGGATCGATGCGCTTCGAACGCGGACTAACGTGGTGTACACCAGTTATGAGCTCCTGAAATGGGAGGAATACCAACATCAGCGTCGTGGTGAGCCCGTTAGACGGGAGCTGGAATGGGCGACGATTGCAAGGGAGATCGCGTTGATGAACAAGCCGTATTCACGGCAATGAAATGAAACTTTCTTTACGAGTATGTGACGATGGAATGACGAAAGAGCATTGGCACTCGTTTATATCACGCATTGGTCCCGGATTGAATCGTCGGAACGGATGATGCGATGATGGCGTTTATGGGAAGTCATCCATGCGGAGATCTAGAACTCTACTGGCTCCTCTCTTCCCTTTTGAAGGGGGTCATGACATGTGTTGATGTGTTGATGATGGCCTGTATGAACCATTTCGGCGGGACCGGTTTGGGGAAATTTCTCTGTTTTTCTCCGGAAGAGAGAAAAGTTCGATTTTCACCCTTTCTATTTCTCATGCTATGTCTTTGCACTTTCTGAATCCGTGTTTTCCTAGGTACCTGCATACGGCCCTTTGCAATTTGCCACAATACGAAGGTTTTTTAATTTGACTGGTTTCCTCTTGAGCACTGTTAAATGATGACTTGTAGTATGAAGGAGTGCTTTGATTGCGCATTATGCCATTCTAGTCCAGGCAGATTTCACCACGAGTATGAAGTGACAATATGAAAAAAGCTAAGGACTAGAGTTCCGATCAAGTTAGGAATTAATAGGAATCAGTGCTGGTTCTCATGGAAGATGACCCGCGCTGAAGTGTTCGTTTGCGCTGAAAGGAAGAGGACCAGGCATGCCGGGGGTTGAATGGCATTTGCTCGTTGAGGACTGGATGAGCTCGTCGGTCTTACATGCATTTCCTCTTGCGTTTACCCTCGCGAGATTACGCCTCTTGATCCATCGTCGGATGGCTGTGCAGTGAGCTTTTTCTCACCGTTTTCTCTTTTGTTCCTTTTGTGGCGAGTCTTCATGACGAAGGAATAGGACTGAGCCACTTGATCCAAAGGCAGCAGAGGTGATAGCCCCAGAACAGGTACGGCAATGATATCCAGGAACAGCGCACTTGGCAGGCAACGAGGCAGCAATTTGCGGGGGAATAAGCAGGTGGAGCTTCCCGAGGAGAGATTAAGCCTGTGGCGCACACGTTGTTGTGGCTTGGCGAGGCTCACCGAATCATACGGTACAGCCAATGGCGGATTTTCTCTCTCGGTGAAAGTCTCGACTAGTGCATCAGGCACAGCAAGAAGAAAGCAAGACTGGTTGGACCTAGGTGGAAATATGGCTTGGCATACGTCTCAGATCTAATGTAGCGTGGTCGACCTTGATTTGGCGCACACCGTCATGACCGTAGGCGTATGCAAGCTTACGACCCACGCCCACGTCCGTCCTCATAGACGTCGTATTGGGGCATATCTTGCGAGACGACATCTCTGACGGACAAAAACCAACTTCGGCCGTTTCGCACTCATCAAACCGAATCAGCCTTCCGCTCAAAGCTTCAGCTTTTTTATTCTGTCGACCACCACAGCCAGCCTCCCAGTCGATCGCGGGCTTGGCATAATAGAATAGCGCGCGCCTACCCCTGATCCCTTGCTGCAGGTGGTCACTGCCCAGTTTTTACTCTGTTTGCCATATATGACGGGGTAGCGACTTGCAGACCGACCTATCCTCCTTGCCACAGTCCTCTCAAAGCATTCTCACACCTCGCATCAGCTCTCCTGGGTCCTACGTATTCGGTGCGTTGCTACCTTCCGCGCTTGGGAATTGCCTCGGACGAGCGCATAAACAGCCACACATTCCGCGTCTGAGACGAGGGACACCAACGCCTATCAAACGCCTGTGTCTTCATTTTTCTTTCGGTACAACACCTGTCCTTGTCCCTCGGCCCTCTGCTCTAATTCTGCTCCGATTACGGGATTGGAGATCACTACAGTCGCAGCATGCGTAAGGCTTCGTCCTGCTTTACTCAACACTCGTTCCTGCAATATTGACCATGTTCAAAATAGATTCCATCAAATACAAAGCGCGTAGTTTTGCCCGACGACATAAGGGCGACTCTAATTTTAATCCATTTGCTCGAACATCCTCCCGCTCCGCAGCTCCAGACGAAGAAGAAGGTCTGCAACGAGCATGTTCCGAAGGTATCTTCCGATCCAGCGTCGAGACCGAGAGGTTCAGAAACAGTCAGGTCGAAAGACAAGATTTTGGTGGAGTTCCACATGCTAACACCGCTCCGCCTGCCTCAGCAACTTCCCCAACCTCGCCTTATGTGAATCCCCCATCTCATCCAAGCACGGAGGGTGAACCGTCCTCCTCCGAAGCCAATGGGAGTCCTATTGCCCCCAAGAGTACGGTCGATGCCGAAAAAGGGTCAACACGGAGAAGAATGGGTGGTCTCCTTGGAGAGAAGAATGATAACGAGAAAGAAGGAGAGTCTTCTGCAACCAAGGATACGGAAAAGAGGAAAAGTCGACCGATCACCATACAGAGCCAGATCCGTGCCACAGTCTTTGGCTCTTGGATTAACATTCTCCTGCTAGTAGTTCCGGCCGGTTTCGCAGTCAACTATGCACATCTCAACGGTGTCGTCATTTTCGTCGTCAATTTTATTGCAATCATTCCGCTGGCGGGGATGCTGAGTTACGCGACTGAGGAGCTGGCTTTGAGGGTTGGCGAAACCCTCGGCGGCCTTCTGAATGCGACTTTTGGGTAAGATGACAAACCGCACTTTCAAGCATTCTCACTGTCTAACCGTCTCTGTAGAAATGCCGTTGAACTTATTGTATCCATCATTGCCTTGGTTCAGAACCAGATTATCATTGTTCAGACATCCCTAATTGGCAGCATGCTTAGCAACCTCCTGCTGGTCATGGGCATGTGCTTTTTCTTTGGTGGCATAAATCGTCTCGAGCAGTACTTCAACATTACTGTGGCACAGACAGCCGCCAGTTTACTCTCGCTCGCTGTTGGCGCCCTCCTCGTTCCGACCGTTTTTGATCAAGCCTCATTTGCCGGTACAGATCTTGACAGTGAGTCGGTCTCAACTAGTTTTGCCAGAAAGCCTTGTACTGATCCAACCAATAGCAAACTCGCCTCAGGTCGCCAGGATTTCTCGCGGTACTGCCATCATTCTGCTGGTCGTCTATGGCTGCTATCTCTTCTTCCAGCTTAGGACTCACGTTGATATGTACAACGAGCCATCCAAAAAATCTCCAAAGAAGAACAGCCATGTCGAAGAAGGTGCCATCAAAGCCGCCGTCGCCAAAGTCGGCGGGAGCGCAGCAGCCTCGGCTGGAGGCCAGCAACAACAAGAACGCTTGGATCAAAAGCCTGACGAAGAGGCGGAAGAGCCGCAACTCACTTTGATCGGCGCCATTGTCACCCTCTGCGCCTCCACTGTCCTCGTCGCATTCTGCGCTGAATTCATGACGTCCAGTATCAAGGATATTGCGGGATCGGTCTCAGAAGAATTTATTGGTCTGATTCTACTTCCAATCGTGGGCAACGCCGCGGAACATGCAACAGCACTTACGGTAGCATGCAAAGACAAGATGGATCTGGCAATTGGAGTTGCGGTCGGCTCGAGCATGCAAATCGCACTGCTCGTACTTCCGCTCTCTGTCGTGTTGGGCTGGATCATCGGGACGGACCCGGTCATGACGCTTGATTTTGACGGCTTCCAAATCGTGGTTTTGTTTGTGGCAATACTGTTGGTGAATTACCTCATTCAAGACGGTAAGAGCCATTGGTTGGAGGGCGCGTTGCTGATGGCGCTTTACCTGATAATAGCTGTGACTGCCTGGTACGTTCCAATGGCTCATGCGATTCTTTTAAATGTCAAAGCTAATGGTGTCATCCAGGTTCTATCCTACAAACCAGGAGGTTGCATAGCTCCATTTCCTAACAACGCTCTCGTCTCGATGCGAAACGGTGTTCACGGCGTTCTTGGCGTCTTCAACGATAAGTTGGAACTCGATACCCATTCTCCAGAATGCCTGGGGTTGGCTAGAAAGCTTCCCAGGCTACAATCAAGATCAGTGGTCTTGTTTCTCGGCGCAAGTGTCAAGGACACCTATGAGGTTTGCCCTAAAGTAAACTAATAAGTTTTCATTTCGCTGTATCAATTCTTCCAACCCAGTTATTGAGATTGGTGGGTCCTCCCATTGTATATGCAAAACTGCTCAATCACGAATCTCCTTTTGTGTGAATTTTCCATTGGGTAGGCTCCATAAGGAGTGTTCTATTTTGGGTGCAAAAAATAAAAAATCCAAACGAGACCAATTCAGTATGGTGCAGATCCACGAAACGTGATTCTACTAATGAGCTACAGAGAGTTCCACAACAGCCTTTAAACGTGAATACATACGCTCGAAGATCTCGGCTCAAACTTGTTCGACGCTGTTGCAATAGACCAGTCCTCGGTCAGTTGCTTAGATGTTCTGTGATGCGGCTTTCAGTCATGCGGCTGGGAGCTCTCTATGCTGATCACGCCCGCACAGCGGCGCGGATGTAAGTACTCTGCGTAGCATGGGAAGCGCAGGAGTTTGTACCTAAATGTGTTGGTCTAAAATGGAGCTGATCCTGGATGCCCTAACCGCCTCAATCCTAGAAGACAAGCAGGGACAAGGACAGAAAGATGATTACTTTGAGTTGAACTCAGGGTGAAGATCATCGCTAATCGATGGATTATTCACTTCATAACCACCTCTTGAGTATTGTGCGACAAGGATAGAGGACAACGGGTTTGCGTGCGTAGACGTTCTTGCATTTGGATGCGAGTTTATGGCTCGCTACCCAGGCTTGAAACGGCGTCTTAGGCTGTCTTAAGGGCTGACTGTGCCTGCGGTTAGTTCCTGATCAACGTTATTGAACAATGTGTAGGTTCATGGACAGTCCTACTAACAGCATCCAGTTCGAACGTGAGAACTCGACATGCACTCTCTGGAGGTCTGCTGTGTCTGCGGAAGAATCCAGCACCCAAGAGCAGAACCCCCACCCATAGTCCAATCTGCTGCATAAGATTGAGGTTGTGGTGCTCCTGATCACTCACGCTGGGAAGTGCCGTTTTTGAAAGACCAGACATTTCTAGCCTGTTCCCATGAGGCAAAGAAGCAGAGTTGCCATCAATAGTGGATAGAGCCGGCGCCCTATCACTTTACTTTGATTAGGAAAGCAAGTCTTAGGTGAATCGTTGCTTTATTGGTGTGGCGGTGAACTCTTGGAAACCTCTCGAAAACCTTCTCGTCAAAGTTCCTCGACGTTGCGTTTCTTTCTCAGTGCCTCTCATCCCACAAATTTGGCCAGCTCATACGTCGAGTTTCCGGTCCTTACACATTCCTAGCATCATCACACCCGGATCCCCCCTCTTAAACCCTTTTCACTTCCGATCTTGTGCGCTATGAAGCATTCAACTCTTTCTCCTCCTGGCACCTGACCCTTCATATTTACCGTGCGGCCTATTTGTGGCTTCTCACATCTATTGCATACGGTCCTATTCGCTCTCGCACCTCTTCGCGCCCCTGGTCTCATCTTTCCCCTCTGAGCTGTGCTATATATTCTTGCACCTCCTGCGTCTTTTTACGCCTCCTCCACCTTATGCTTACACCTCTCATTTCATCCCCCGAGATTCCTATCACTATCGACTTTGGGGTCGGCTATATAATTCACTCATCTCTCTTCTCTTGCATCTTCAGCCCTTCTCCAACGCCCTTCTCCAACCCCCAAGTTTCACAGCATCAAAAGCATATTCCATGCTCCTTCACTTCTGTTCCTCAGTCTATTAACCGAGGAAATCTCAACCCCATCTCGAACAAGCCTTCCAACGTCTTTCCTCACAACGCTTTCCTGAAGCCTTCCGAGCTGCAAGACATATCGCTCTATCTATCATCACTTGCACGCTTGTGCTTCAAGAGTGGACTCTCCGATCTCAACACTTATCTACGTCACCAAGTTCTCATTTCACTTTCACAGTGGTGCCCTTGGCTGCTGAAGTGACTAGCACTTTCCCAGCTCACTAATCCCTTTTTCCCCTTCAATATCTCTGTACTCTCTCACTCGATTTCTTCCATCCTGAAAGCTCAAGCACTCTGGTCACTAGTCACTGAAGCTTGAGGACTCAGCTCCAGCGGATCCTCAGTACTACCGAGCTTGCATATTCCTTCTTTATTCCGAGAAATACTGCGACCCGTCCTATAAGTCATATTCTTGGTCTTTCTCCGGTTCAACTTCGCTATTTCAAAATGTCTCGAGAAGAATCCACGTCACCCCAGCTCAAAGGCGATCCACGCCATATGTTGTCACCAGAGGCTCATGGCCACAGCTCCTCAAACTCGATAGCGGAAGAGCAACAAAACAATATTCAGCAAAGAGATGAGACAGCCAAGCCACCAAAGCGCTCGCCGAGAAAGCCCTTCAACATACCTTCAGGTGTCTGTGTCATAGATGTTGATATGATTGAGACTGAGACTCCATCAACTTCGCTCTTTGGGGATGGCCGCCTTATATCTCCGGTAGTCAAGCTGGAACCTGGCGAGTCAGCGTCCGAGCCTGCTTTAGTACGAGATATTGAGAACAGTGAGCCTGCGAGCAAGCAGACTGGGGAGCCACCAGCCGCCCCCTCTGAGTTAATAATCAAGGAGGAGCCAATAGATTCCCCTGGTCTCTCGTACTGGAGTGATATGAGTCAATCCACTGCCAATCCTATTGAGATCACCGATGGCGATGAGGACCTGCTTGCAGACATCATGCCCGGTTTTCCGCCTATCTCCAATAGCGTTGATGTACCACACCTGGACAATAATTCCATGGATATCCAAGAACCCGCTGCAACTCCTACACCACTAGAGCAGTCTTCACAGGAGCAAGCTTCTATTCGGAATACTATTGAACTTCAATCAAGCGACCTGCCTGGGCCCAGCCATTCTCCCCAGCCACCCGTACTAGCTCCTTCGCCGCCTCTTGATCTTGGCACATCAAAACTCGTCAAGAAGGTCAATATTCAAGGCGACGACCAATCAAAATCTAGGCCTCCTCATGATTTTTGCGAGAAGATGAAAGCTGCTCAAAGAATGCTGGTACAGAAGGTTCGTGGAAGGCAACTGAATTTTCCTGGGGGCCAAGATATGACTCGAGCTGCTCCCGGTGTTAGGTCCTCCTTCCAGGCTACTCGCGCCCAACAAGGTACTGAGGACGCTGAATGGGAGCTATCAGAAGAGAGCGATGAGGATGAGTCTGCATCCTTCCAAACATATGAGCGTGAATATCAAGAGAAAAGGGCTCGGGGCAAGGCTACCTGGCAGGATGACATTGAATTTATGAAACGTCGGACTGCTTTCCAAACCAAGAAACAACGAGTTGATCTAGAGAAAGCAAGGACAGCTGGTCCAAAGCCGCGCCAAGAATCTGAAGCTAGCGATGGCGTCTTTGTACACTCGGAAGAGCATGGGGATAAGGATCCGCCGGTGGCATCCAGTCTTAAGCGCATGCGTGACGAACTGGGCGAGAGTGACATAGATGAAGACAGTGGCCTTGACCACAACGTCGACGACGCCCCGGGGCCAAGTTCACGCAAATCCCATAGCAAGAAAGGACAGGTTACGAAGCGAACCTCACGAAACGGTCCTTCGAAGAAAGACGAACGCATTAGCATGAATGCCGGCATTGAACAAGAATTAGCCAAAGAAGAACGAAAGAACAAGCGCCGCAAGTCAAAGGAGCAGACGAGTCAGTCAGGTAGCAACTCCAAGGGAAGCAAGAGCAAACACCGCCGACCAAAAGGCAACCAAAGCCATGGAGTTAGGAAACCGAGGCAGCCCAAAAACACTGGCCCAAGTATTCCGACGGCACACAAACAGCGATTGCAATTGATGAAAGATTTTACGAGCTTTAGCAATTCCAACATATATGTCGATGCCAACGAGAATTTGAGTAAAGGCGGTCTTCCTGAGTTGACGGGAGGGAACAAGGCTGAGGCCTTGAAAGCTCTTATCGCAAGTGTACCAGAAGAGGATAGGCGTTCAGCCAATCTCGACAGACGCCAGATCATGGAAGCAAGCAAGATGCTAGGGAACCGTAGGGGCCTTTGCCGCACCAATGGAGCGGGCGGCTGGGCGTTGAAAGGCTTCAAGGGAGCTCTAAAGCATCACCAAGTTCTTGGAGCGGCATGGATGTTTGAACGGGAAACTCAGACTGCGGGAGAACCTTACGGTGGCCTCTGTGCGGACGAGATGGGGTTCGGAAAGACGATCATGATGATCGCTAACATGATTGCAAACAAAGCACCGGATGGCGACCGCTGCAAAACTACCCTGATTGTTGCCACTCCGGGCTTGGTCACTCAATGGATGAACGAGATCACCGACTTCGCTTCGCACGAGGCCATTCCCATTGTCGTTCGCTACTGTCGTGAGAACCAGTATTCTGGACCTGGCGCTTCAGAGCTGCTTCAGAATGCCGACGTGATCCTAACGACATATCAAATGGTCCTAAAATCGTATCCCAAATATGAACCACCTGCAGAAATTGTCAACCCACAAGAAAAGCAACAATGGTGGAAAGATCACTATGAACAAAATCGGGGATTCTTTCATAGGACGAAATTCTACCGTATTGTCATTGATGAGGCCCAATACATTAAGAATCATCAGGCGCGCACGTCGGTCGCATGTCGCGGTCTCATAGGAAAGTACCGCTGGGCCATGTCTGGGACTCCTATACACAATAGTATTGAGGAGCTGTACCCATACTTCAAATTCCTTCACGTTAGACACACTGGATCTCTGGACACCTTCAAAGAGAACTTTTGCTCAAAAGGCTCAGAGATCAGCAACGCTCGTCTGCACGGATTCCTACGCATGTTCATGATGCGCCGAACACACAAGGACACGATCTTCAATCAACCCATAATCAAACTCCCCAAGAATCATCAGACTACAATCGAGGTTGAGTTCAATGCAGTGGAGCGTAAAATCTATGACGTTGTGAAGACACGATTCTGGAAGCGAATCGAAAACTGGTACCGGTCTGGCGGTCAAGAAAACCTTCAAAAAAATTACAGCAACATCCTTGTCATGCTAATGAGACTACGGCAGCTGACATCCCATATTTTCCTCGCACAGTCAACGATCGAGGAGCTCTTTGAGCTTGAAGACATTGAGGCACTTTGGGCCATCACGGAGAAAGAGACTAAAGCTGACAATCCGGACAAGGCAATCGTTGATCGAATGAGGCTGTTGATCAGTGCGGCAAGGGCCAAAGCAAGCCAGAGCTCGGCAGAGAAAGCGGGGGAAGGGAATATTAAAGCGAAGGGCAAGAGTGCCGCAACAACGGAGACAACCTTCTCCGTTGACGACCTGAATGGGAAGATGGAAGGCCCCTCGACGAACGCTAAAAGCAAGCGCTCTGTTCAGCAGATCGAGGACGAAGCAAAGAGCACTCCCGGTGTGTTGGCTTTCAAATTCCGCAAGTTCATTCGAGAAATGAGGAGCAGCAGCAACTGGAGTGAGATTGCGAAACGAAGCGTGTGTCATCGCTGCGAAGATGTACCGGATGAACCACACGTCACCGACTGTTTCCACATCTACTGCTATGAATGCCTCGAAGCATTGCAACAAGAGGCTGCCGAGCAAGGGCATGACTCGGCAAGCTGTCTGGTCTGTGGTAAAACATACACGGAAACCAAGCCATGTCCAGGCTTGCATGCACTTGATCGTGGAAAGGCCGACGCCGACAAGGAAACACAGTCGGAGCCTTCCGAAAAACGCCGGTACCGTTCTAGTCGCAGCAGTTCCGCAGAAGGAGACAAATCTGATGAGGAAAGCATGGCGTGGATTATGAAAGAGGGCGAGATTCTGCCCTCGTCCAAACTGACGATGGTGGCTTTGGCAGTGGAGGCTTGGCTGAAGGAAGATCCCACTAAGAAGATTATTATCTTTACTCAATGGCGACTCATGTATGGGGAGCACCTCAGAGCTTTTCACTAGACTTCCGCTGACCTGTTGCAGGATCAAGATCCTCGAAAAACTCTGTCATCAGCAGAAATGGGGTCACAAATCGGTCAGATCCACTCCAAAGCTTGAAAGACGTGCAACTAAGTAAGTCTAGTATCATGGTGGAATGAGCATTGAGAGCCGCGACATGGCGCTCACTGAATTTGGGAAAAATTCGGACAAGAAAATTCTGATCGCATCATTAAAGTGTGGTGGTTTGTAAGTTGACCATTTCTCGGTCTGGGTCCCTCAGTTCACTGACTTGGAGGTCTGGAGGGGTTTGAATCTGACCATGGCATCACGAGTCATCAATCTTGACCTCTGGTGGAACTTCGCCATTGAGCAACAAGGTGGAACCCCCCCTTGACTATTTTCAGCCTCTCTACTGACGACACGTCTAGCGTTCTGTCGCATTTTCCGCATCGGTCAAAAAAACGAGACGGAGATCCAGCGCTTCGTGATTAAGGACAGCGTCGACACGAAACTCACAGCAATGCAGGTCACCAAGTCGGAAATCGTGTCCACGGCTATGGGTGACCAGAGCCGACCGGGGAGGCTACCAGTGAAGGAACTCGTTCGAGTCTTTGGCATGATGGGTCCAGAGGATGATGAGAGGGGTTTCATCTTGGTGGATGATTCGAACGACTACGATGAAGGCGCACCACCTTTGGGGGCTGCGGAGGAGGAAGAGGCACGATCAGCGCGAGATTCGAAGAAGACACAGAGGCGCTAGGAGAGCTTGACGACGATTCTGAGCGGGGGGTCTCTGGGAGTTAATTCGCTGGATTTGCTGGAATTGGTACACTGGCTAAATTTTCTTGACGGGCCTGATTTGCTCGATTTGCTTTTCTTCTGATTGAGGGGCCCCCCGAGGTGAATTTACGGCAATAGCGTTGGACGATGCTTATGGACTGATCCTGCTCAACACGCCGAAAGGCAAATTGGCAAAGGCTTTGCTCGCTTGGCTTGGATCGATGAGAAATGACGAATCCCTAGACAACTATGAAGCGCCGAGGTAACTCTCATTTTGCTGCTCGATGAAAAGCAAATGACCTCATTTACCATTTGGAATACTGCCCGGTGACGAAATTGAATCTAAAAATGCCATTGCTGGCATAGGAGATGAATTGCTTTTGAGAGATGTGATTAAACGAGCTGCTATTGGTGAACGTCAGAGGGCTTATCAAGCCTGTAGCCCATGCGGCGACACACTGGAATCTCCCATTAAGAACGATTTGACCCTCCCTTGGCCTCCGACACGGGCGAGCAAGGCGAGATGACTTTGAACCCTTGCCAAGAGCCTCAATCCCTTTTACAGTATTCCCATCCGACATCAGACCGCTCGTAACTCGGCGTGCAGAGCGGTGGATGCTCATTGCAGCTTCAGGTCTCTGGTGCCCGGTGCCCCTCGTTGCATCTCCGCGGGGCAACTGAGCCTCGACCACCATTGATGGAACCCGACATTGCTCCCGTTCAATACCACGATGAGAAGCCGAGTCCGTCCTTTGCACGGTCCGAGACGGAGCAGAAAGCTTCGAAGACTAAGATCAAGAACCGACGGAAGGAAAGCAGTGACGATGCGAACAAGCGCAGATGCGTTAGCACCGCCTGTAAGTGCTTGCTCAAGTCACAACTCCAATTCAAGCTCCCGGGACCTCGCTCACCCGCAGTTGCGCTAGGCATAGCCTGTAGGCGAAGAAAGAGCAAGTGAGTTTAGATCTGCCCTTGCTGCATGTCCCGAATCGGTCGCCAGCAGTCGGTCGCGATACCCCTTCTGGTTCTCTTTACGTACAACAATCCCATGTGATGGTATGTGTGAAACAGGGCTGACAGGGTCGATTGCGTGCGAACAGGTGCGACGGCAATACACCAGCCTGCGCTGCTTGCGCTTCTGTCTATGGCACCGAATGCGTTTACGACCCCAACTCGGACCATCGCCGGAAAGGTGTCTACAAGAAAGACATCGATAATCTCAAGACGAGGAACTCGACCCTGCAGACTCTGATTCAGGCTATCCTCAATTACCCGGAGGACGACGTTCCTGCTCTTGTCAGGCAGATTCGGACCTGCGAGAGTCTCGACGATGTCGCTGAATCCATCCTCGCGCGAGACAGCGGTCTGTTGGAGGGAGAAGATGAGAATAGACCGGACACGCCGGATTCGCAGGCCACTGGTATGCCCACATTCGAGACACGCTTGGCTGGCAAGATGGGGGAGATGAGACTGGATGATGGCTCTGTTAGGTTTCTCGGAGGCACCTCCAATTTAATCCATCTTGGCGCGATAGACGGCGATGAGCGGACTGCATCTGGGGAAGAATACAGGCAGCAGGACAATCCCTACACATCTTGGACAGATGTGACGAACGACCCTGATCTAGTCCAGCACCTGATCAATATGTACTTTACTTGGCATTACACCTATTTCTGCTGTCTCTCAAAAGGTCCATTCAACCATGAGTTCTTGCTTGGCCGGCAACCACCTGACACTCGGAGAAAAGTCGAATACTGTACACCCCTCTTAGTAAATGCGATGCTCGCGCTGGGCTGTCATTTCACGTCCCATCCTGGTGCTCGAGAGAATCCCGACGACTCTGCCACTGCAGGAGATCACTTTTTCAAGGAGGCTAAGCGTCTCATCTTGGAGAATGACGAACATGAGAAGCCGAAACTCGCTACGGTGCAAGCGCTGGCTCTCATGTCTGTGCGAGAAGCTGGCTGTGGTCGCGAAGCAAAAGGCTGGGTTTATAGCGGCATGAGCTTTCGCATGGCCTGTGACTTGGGCCTTAATCTGAACTCAGGAGCTTTATCATCATCACAGGGAGCAAATCCAGACGATGAGGAAGAGGATGCAAGGCGCGTGACTTTCTGGGGCTGTTACCTGTTCGACAAGTCAGTTTGAAGCACCTGCCATTCCGGTTTGAGCGCTAATGAGGCGTAGATGCTGGTCGAACTATCTCGGTCGAATACCACAGCTGCCCACAAGCATTATCACCGTCCCTAAGTTCGACGTCTTTCCTAATGAAGACGCTGAGCAATGGGCTCCGTATACGGATTCCGGTTTCACCCAAGCACATGCGCAACCGGCACGGACACGTGCTGTTGCTCTGCAAATATCTGCCTTATGTGAGATCAGCAGTGACTTGATGAATTTTTTCTATAATCCACAAGACATGGAAAAGTCGAAAGGCAAGCAGGCCGAGATCAAGAAACTTAGTGAAATCCACACTAGGCTTGAAGCTTGGCGGAAGAATCTTCCCGGGGAGATGGAGCCAAAAGAAGGCACGCTTTCTAACATTCTAGTTATGCAGTAAGTAAGACTCGAAGCATTAGCCTTACTTGGCTAATGAGTGCGAAAGCATGTTTTTCCACCTACTTTTTATTCATACCTTTCGGCCCTTCCTTAAATATAATCCAGCGACCTCGCCGCTTCCCGCCAACGTATCCCCAAGAAAGCTATGCACCCAGGCTGCTTCTATGATATCGAAACTGCTCCGCCTCTACAAACGTTCTCATGGCCTGCGACAGATCTGTAATGTTGCAGTTTACATTGCTCACTCAGCCTGCACAATTCACCTACTCAATCTGCCAGAAAAGAATGCAAAGCGAGACATTGTACATGGACTCAAGCACCTAGAAGAGATAGCCGAGGGATGGCTCTGCGCTCGCCGTACTCTGGCCATCCTCAGTGTGCTCTCAAAGAAATGGAACATCGAACTCCCGGAGGAAGCACAAACCGTACTAAGCCGGACCGACCGCAAATTTGGCCCTTACCGTGGTGGCGACACATCTCGGACGACCACAACACAGGTATCGAAGGCATCGAACGAATCCACTCCTCACCAACGCCCCGTCCCTCCCACTTCGACCTCGACCGACCAATCCTCCTACTTCTATCCGAACGGCTCACTCTACTCAGACTCCACCCGCCGTACCCACTCCGGCGTCTCTCTTCCCCCCCACTCCGCCCACGACATGCAGTACCCACCTCGCCAGCCCACCGCCCCAGAAACCTCCTCCTCCTCACCGAGCCAACAACCGCGCCACCGTGGCTCTCTGGACAGCAGCACAGGCGGGCTGACGGCGACCACGAGCGTGGCGTCACCCACTGACATCTTCGGCGGCATCGACCAGCTCATCCGCGAGGGCCACGACTGGACGCTGCGGGACCAGCAGAACCTCGCTCTCGGGTTTGAGAACTGGGGTGCGGGAGACTTCCCGATGGATATGGGGTGGATGGGCAGTGGGGCTACGGATGGAGGAGGAGGAGGAGGAGGAGGAGGAGGAGGAGGTGGTGGTGGTGGCGGTGTCGGTGGTGCTGCTTCTGGTGGACCGGCGATGATGACGGGGTTGCCGGGTCCAGGGGGAGGAGCAGCTTATGGGTTGGGAAGGGGAGGCGGAGCAGGAGGAGCGGGGATGCTAGCGGTGCCGGGGGCGGTGGATGGGTTGGGGATGATGAACGCAGGACTGGCTGGTGTGAATGGCATGGGAGGTGCGAGTAACGGATATCGGGCGAATGGGTTTATTGACAATGAGGTAGACTGGTACAACTGATAGTTCTTGGATAGTTGGACCGGTCGCAAGGGGTTCTTTTCCAGATCGTATCAATCCTGTCACGTCTGGATATGTCAGCGCTTTCGAATGAGCCAGTCATTATTTCTTAGACTCTTTAAATAGCCTTTTTATGATGAAGTTAATACAACGAATAGTATATGTCACCCGGTGAGTATCACCTTATCAATCGCGTAAGAGACGCGTAGCAACCGTCTTGACGACTCCCATCATAGAAGCTATTTCTGAGGGCCTAAATAAGCTCTGAGGTCTGAATTTTTTCCATTGTTGTCCGAAAGGATCGAAATCCTGGCGCCGTATCTGCTAGGCATCTCCTATTCTCCCCTTCGTTCAGGTACTCTACCTAACTCCTACCATTATCCACACCGCGTACCACCTTTTCTGTGCTGCATATTGAATCTCATTGTACCTCAGTGCTTTTGCCTAGACTTCACCAGCTTCTTAGCGCGAGCTTTATTATATAGCAAGCTTCTACTGCCTTCCGCACTTGTCATCTTCACTCAGATCAGCCACATGTTTCAGCCCACAGCGCTAGGATCGACGCGGGAGATGAGCAGCCAGGAACCTCCACTAGCCTAGAGCGCCGTTTCGAAACTACTTCTACTCTTTGACCTGGTCTGATAAGTTGCCCGTCTCCTTAGCTTTGAGGATGCAACATTAGTCGGGCCCGAGACCATGCTAGCAGTCTCTATTCATCTCCAAGTAAAGCAAGTTTGTGATCCTACAAGAGAATGCCTCCCCTTTCATCATCTCGACACCCGGCAACGGCTTTGAAGATGATTCAAAATTATATGCAGCCTAATCGGCCTTCGTAAGCGGGCCGACCCAAAATTATCTCCGCTGCATATTACATATGAAGTAGGTTGCCTCCTCCTCGAGAGACGATATGTCCACTTCATGGTCAACTCTGACCTTTACACTCCTTTGAGATCGATCCGTGGTCTTGCACCACATTTCATTCTTTACTTCCGTCTTCGAGGACTGGTCATTATTTTTTCACAATAAAAATGTCTACATTCACTACGCTGATTGTTAAGGCCCTTACCTTTACTAGCTGCGCTTCTGCAGCTATCCTCCCTCCTGCGAAGAGTTCTGCCGTTGAGAAGAGATCCCCGTACCGTTGGAACTGGGTTGTCGCCTATGGTGACGAATTGAGTGACAACGGGTCCGGAAGCTATCTCGCCGACATTACTGGCAGCCCCAGGGACGTCTATGGGTTCAAGACGTGGACCAATGGGCCCGTGGCGATCACTTATCTGACCCAGATGCTTGGAACTCCAATGGGCTGGGACTATGCAATTGGCGGAGATAATGGAGGAGCAGGCATCGGTGCTACTATCAATGCTAAATATACGTCAATGCCTCCGCATATCTTCTCCGTCCAAGATCAAGTGCAGTGGTACATCAACAATGGCTCATCAGATGTCAGCAAAACCATGCAGTTCATCTGGGTCGGCCAAAACGATTTGAGTAAGGCTCTGTTCTCCAACACGTGCTCGTGGCATGCTTATGATCATAGGCGAACATACCGATGCCTTCTGGATCGGCGACCAAAAGAACGCCGATTTTGCCGGCAACATCTCTACCATGATCGGGGCCGAGGTTGAGAAACTTGTCAAAGCCGGCGCTCCTGCCATCTTCGTTGCCAACATCTATCCCAAGCACAAAGCCCCCGTCACTCCACAATACCTTTGCACGCCACCAGAGAGCCCGAACCAGGAGTGCATTGACAATTGGGGCCAGATCATCCAGGACGCCAACAACGCTATCGAGAATACGCTCAATGGCCTTGACTTGACGACGGAGCAAAAGGCAAAGATCATCTATTACGATGTCTTTAGCTTCATGACAGGCTTGATGGATCCGAAAACTGCGGCGGCGAATGGCATTACAGCACCGATGAATGAATACTGCGATGGGAATAAGGATAGCCCGTTGGATCAGTGGAATGACTGCATGAATGAAGGGCACGCAAATAACTATTACTGGATGTCATTCACGAACCCAACGACCCATGTTCACAAGCTGATTGCGGCGGATATGAAAAAGGCGATTGATGCTCATTACGCCGAGCCGTGAGTGGAAAGACTCAACAAGACCCCAGGCTTCAGCGGCTTCTCAGTGCACAGCTCCGTCAGGCTCAGGAGCTTGATGTGCTCTTATCCTTTCTACCTCAACAGCCAATGGATCCTAGCTTTGGCAGAGGCAAGATCTTCGTTGGAAAATCAATTGATTCAATGTATATCTTTTATCAAACTTCGATCTTCCCCTCGCCTTTGGGGACCTTTAGCTACAGATATTGGTCATTGCTCCCTAGCCTCTCTCTGGCGAAGCCCTGAAATTGCTCTTGCAGATGACCTTTCTGTCTGTTGTCCTGTCCCAGTCTACCAGTCAGTTACATATCGCAAGCAAAGGCAGAGCGTGGGCGTTAGGAATCACGGAGTCCTTCCAAATGCACTAACCTGATCATAGAGGAGGATCAGAAATTTGTAGCCATAGTGCGAGGTTAATCTCGTGAAAACTTTTTCCTTCAAACTCTATGGCACTATAGCGAGAAACAGACCCAATCTGCGATCTCTCAGAGCCGCTGCTAGACTGGCAATCTGAGGGACTCTCGTTGCCTGTAACCCATGGTACGGAAGTACAGCGTGAGGCTCAGCAGAATATTCGTCGTAATTTGACAGTATTACCACGAATGAACGTGACGTCTTTCAGGGCTTCCTTTATCTGCTGCAAACTGATGATCTCGGAGAAAAACATATGCACGCGCATATACATATGTAAGATCTGTAAAGACTGTTCAGACTGGGATGACAGCTTACCTCACCGTCCACGGCAGGATTGTCGTTGTGAATGAAATCAATGGTGCCACATAGAGAGCTTTGAACATGAAAGCACTTTCTCCTCGGAATCGTCCACTTCCCAGACCCTTCCTCTTTGTTCATTTTCACTCCTTACTCTTGATGCTGCAGCATCGGAAATTGCAGGTATTCGAAGCTATATGATTGGTGCATCCTTCAGCAGTTCGTCCATGCCGACGCCTGCCAGCTCGGTGTTTTCTTACGTGTGTTGATGCCTATCTGCTGTAGACGCCCGAAACCAGAAGGATAGACAGGGTTTGCAGGTAGATGAACAAGGTTCGAGAAGGTCGCCCCGGTCGCCCACTCATTCTATTGCCCTATCGCTATGAGTGAGCATTCATCCCGCGCCAAGTCTTGACACACGTCTGCCCTGGTAGAAGCTGCTTGCACCAGCAGCTCAGAGCTTGTCGTACTGCAGAGCAGCACTTGAAACAGCGGTCCTGGCTATACATTTTGCACTTAAAGTCTCGTAAAAGATTATTCATTTCTATCGATGCGGCAGGGATCTCGCTCTGGGCTTTGGTCAGCCTTGCGACCCACAAAGGCTGTGACAGAGGTGCATGCACGACGCATCCGACATCATTATCCACTATTGCGATCCTTTGTCATTGGTCGTAGATGTCAGTATCAGAAGGCTTTGGTAGAAATTTGAAGCCGCTCTGCGGCAGATTTAGGAGGACTTTCCCGCACGTCACAGCTGGCTGTGAACTCGTCCCTTCCGCCTCGCTTTCCTCATCGTGAGCCGATATCTCTCGGTCAAAGGATCAACCAGCTCTATACCTTTCACGTGCTAGGGGTGCTCGACACATGCTGAGATGAGTGGAAATAGTTCATCAGTAAGTCTGTTATGACTGGCCTTACCCATGACACACTGTCGAAGTCTACCTTGGAAGCTATATTAAATTGCTCGTCTTGTTTGTCC
Organism: Viridothelium virens; assembly: GCA_010094025.1. Classification (NCBI taxonomy): domain Eukaryota; kingdom Fungi; phylum Ascomycota; class Dothideomycetes; order Trypetheliales; family Trypetheliaceae; genus Viridothelium; species Viridothelium virens. The sequence goes on from ML991771.1 coordinate 858,401, forward strand.
TGTTACATGCATTTTTTTGCCTTTCGCTTTGTCTTTGTACGTCTCCCCACACAGCGACTCCTTAAGAGGATTTTTCTTTGATGGCGTAGTCATCAGAAAAAGTCATACTCATTTGGAACATCGACAGGGTAATGCCAATCTCGCTCGCGTGCGGGATAATCAAAGGCGATCCCGCGCACGGCGTAAGGAATACCTCGCGGAACTCGAGAATAAAATTCGGACTTGTCAGCAACTGGGCGTACAGGCGACTGCTGAAGTTCAAGCCGTGGCCCGGAGGGTCCTGGACGAGAACAAACGCTTGCGAGCTCTTCTGAGAGAGAAGGGCGCTACCCAGTGGGAAATAGACGGCTATATTGGCACACAGAGTACTGATAATAACGTGCCAAAAGAAGAAGTTTCCCAATTTTCTGGAGCCCCTGTCATCCTGGAGGATTTGCTCAGTCATCGGAGACCATGTCAACTTGGTGACGAAGCTGACAGTTGCTCACCCTCGAGGAAATGCTCACTCAACTCCAACCCAGACTCTCAATTTACCGTGGCTCCCCAAGCGTCGTTTGTGTCTGATACTGCACAGTCAATGCCGTTCCACTCCAGGAGTTCCACATCGACTAGCCGGAATGCCTCTCCAAGTGCTCAGACCGCACGATGCAGTGGACTGCCAAAAAGCGACCAGGTACCCATGGGATCCTTCGAATATAATGCGATTGTACCGCAGCTCGAGCACTTTCAACAGTTACAACGCTCCAGATATAACGCATCACTGTGGCAGTCACAGCTCCAGTCCGTAGCATCCGCTCCCCTGACAGACTCGACGGCGTATATGACTAACGGAATAACGCAACAAGATTTGCCTTACCCTGCAGACACATGTACACATACTGATGCAGCAAGTGGTGTGTACTCAATCTTCAATGCAGGCGACGAAAAAATAGATGCAGAATACCGATATCATTCTGGAGAAGACTGCAAGGTTGGCAGTGAACTCATGTTCCAAATGATCAATTGTCATCCCGAAGAGCACGTTGGTTACGGCAAGTTTCGGTGAACAAATATCATTGCTGGTTTCGGGCGAGTTCCGGCCATCTCTCTATGATAACGATGTATGCATCTATGGTTCGATATTGTAGATGCCCAAGGGGAAATTAGAGACGGAAGACATTCCGCGCTAGGAAAGAATGCCATTTGTGGCTGTGAGCTATGATCATTGTCACTCCCACGTCCGAGTGGCGAGGGACAAATTACGTTCAGAAGTTAATAGAATTACTCACACACAGACACTCAATCAACAACAACACTTTGCATAATAGGGACACCACCCCGGCAACACTGTCCTTCGGCTCCTGTCGCCTTGTGAAAGCTTCTGCGAGATTTCGCCTAATGTGGGATCCTGTAATAATGTGGCGGTCGGCCAATTTTATTACCCATTATGCTTTGCTTTGTCCTCACTCACACTTGTTGTCTGGACCATCTTTGTCTACTCGTTGCGGCTGATAATCTGTGGCATGTGATATCAATAAGTGTTTGTCAACTGCATCGGCCCAAAAATTGGGAATAACAATAGAACCTTGACCACACAATTGCCAGTCATTCACAATGTCATTGAGCTTATTATGGTACCGCATAAAAAAGCGTATCCTCCTAAGATTTTCTGTTAGACATCTTACCATTCCGAGCTCCAATTACGACAACAAGGATTGCTCCGATACTTTGTAGAGCATTTTCGAACTTCGCCCCCTTTTCTCCGCATACTATGGAGCCGCCAAAAAGGAAAGCAGGGCCGCAGGATCGGTCCTCCGAAAATTTCCAAGTGAAGAGACGCAGAGCGCGCTCTGTGAGCAGATGGATCGTCCAACCGATGGACGATCCAGAAAAATCTATGAAAAATGCTCGGAAAGATGAGAGAAGGAGAAAGAAAGAGGCACAAGTCCTCCTTAGTCAGTCTGGCCATGGAGCGAGCATCATGAAGGACTCGCGGCGGCGAGGACGAGGAGCGCAAGAAGAGCTGAAGGTAACGAAAGAGAGACTTCGCATCTCTGAGGAACGAATTCGGGACCTCGAGAATCAGGTCCACGATCTTGAAAGCAAGCTCCATGATGCTATGGCTGGGGGTCAGCAGTTCGTAAGTGGGCTCCCAAAGAGGGAAGCAACGCCAAGGACGGAAAAGCAGATTGTCAATGGTGGAACTATTATCGGGGATGTGAGGACATTCTCCAGCGAGTTAATGCTGGACGACTGGGCCGCCAAATTCGATCAGTGTATGGAGCAGCTCCTAAGCCGACCAGAAGCGGGCCAAAAGTTCTACCATGAAGTAAAGGCGGACGACTTTACCTGGGAAGATTCTATGATGCTGGCAATAGCTTCCGTCATCGAGGCCGAAGGTCCCAACCGCACCAACCCATTTTCGATCACCACTCCGGAAGCCATCAACACAGCAAAAACTGGCGCAGAGTTTGACCCAGAAAATGGAGGATTTGCCCGCTGCACAGGAACATTCCTCTTGCCCATAGTCAAGAGTAGTCACTCCACGAGAGAAGAGGCACAAGATGCGCCAATCTCTGGACTCGATCCCAGGAGCAACCACAATATCCTGATCATCTTTGAGATAACGGACGGCGGCGAGGTCAAGAGAAGTTGGGTTGATAGTGCACCGGACGTCCTCGCTCCGAGGTGTGGGGAAATCATAATTGAGATCATGGAATTGATGGAGCGACTTCCATGGGGGAGGCGGCGACTCGAAGACCCTCTGCCCCAACTTGCAGGAGGATTCAATTGGCTCAAGACGCCTCGGCAGACCGAGAGGGAGACCTGCGGGATCCACACCATCATCAATGGTTGGGTTGCCGCCCTGGGATTGGAAATAAATAACAAGCTGGATGCGACGGGCGACAAATTCGCGGAACGAGGCGCTAAGCTGATTAACTGCGCGATGTTGGGGCTCGTGGATTGCGATACCATCTATGCCTTCTTGAGAGCCTCTGATTATATAAAACCGACGGAGATTCCAGAGAGTCTTCGCTTCGATCGGACGAGACGGGTGGTAACGGAAGGAGAGTTGAATGAACTTGTGGCCGTGGCCCAAGCTATAGAAGAGTCAAAGGCGTATGAAGAACATACTGATTGGGCATCATTGGGAATAGGAGGGGAGGGCATGATACAATGACATCTCCCCTCTAGCTAAATCCCGTTGGGCAAGTATGAGAACAAAAAGGGGGACTATATCGGTAAACGATATGTTTCTTCGATGCATGGAGTTGTTGAGCCTGTATGAAAGAGTCCACTAATAACTGGGGATGTCCTTTGATGGGTTTGCTGGAACGGCGGATGAAGCTTTGGTTTTTAGAAGTGCTCTGTGCTTTGGTACTTTCAAGGATGAAGAGAGAACTGTAGAACCGCTCACGATAGTATAAAATGGGCCGAGAAAATCCTCGATAGATTTTTAGACACCTTGCAAGCGGTAGCTTTTCCGTCAAAATATTGACTTTTCGAGAGCTTTTTTGATTCAAGCCGAAACATTTACTTGTCTTGCAGTCTTGATAGATCAAATGTTCGAAAAAGCCTCGCCATGGTATCACTGTTTTTTGCCTGGCACATTTGTCACTAGGGGTTCAGCGCCAAAAGCTCTTGAAAAGACTACCTCCGGTCCCGCCTTCGCCACTTCCAAGTTTTTGTCTAGCTTCGACCTCCAGCCATTGTCTGACGAATCCCTGATCTTGTAACTGCTGAGCGTTCGTCACTTTAGTCGATAGCCTTGCATCTTGTCGGCTGAAGGCAAGAAGGGTCGGCAGAGACGATATCTATTTCTTGATTAGATTCACCAGGCAACATGGGGAATGCAATCAGGGCAAGATTACAGCGTATCTGAATCCTAGGCTTCCACTGGTGGGTGCATCCACCTCAACTTGAGCGAAGCCTAGTCCTCCTACATTTTCACCGATTCCTTCATTCTCCACGAGTTCTTTGATTAATGGTGCAACTTTGGCGCAGGTGGAGCAAAAGGAAGCCGTCCATAATGTGATCAAAGGTCGGTTAGAGGACGCGGAAAGGAGAAGAAGAGTGTCGAGCTCATCTTCTGACCGTACACTATATAGTATCAGCAGGCGATCTCTTCTACGGAGACATTGTTACGGAGGAGGACGTGCGTACGGCGTGTAGATCCGATTGGGTGACTTTCGTTCAGATGAGGCCGAGAAGCAGCGTTTCGAACATTTCGTCTTTATGTTTGGTAGAACCACCTTATGGCTGGAACTGAAGGCGCCTGCAAAGTTGGCACTAATGCGTGGTATCATTGAAGGAGACGAGTATGGAAAAGATGCATCGACGTCACAGGGACAGGAACAGGAAGCGATGGAATTTACCCCGGATTCTCCATTCGGGCCATCCTTGACCGACGAGGAAGCTCCATTGAGCCTCCGCATTTGACCTTAAGCAATCTTCCTCCAATGATCAAGGCGAATCAATCGGCTGGATCATGAGCCTCCCATTTAAACAAGCTCAGTCTCAGTGATCAAATGTGTGTCAAACCGAACCCTGTCTCAAAATGCGCTCTCCTAACATTATAGCAGGTGCTGCTCTTACTACAGCTGGCGCTGCCATAGCAGGTGGAGTCTCACACACAGTTGTTGGCGGACGAAAGACATGCACAGTGTATGCCAATGGCAATCAGACGAATGACGTGCCCAATATCTTAAGTGCAGTCCAAGATTGTGGTAGTGGAGGTACAATCGTTTTCCCCGAAGACCAAGACTATTGGATTGCTACCAAATTGAACCCGGTGTTCAACGATGTAGTCATTGAATGGCATGGACAGTGGACTGTAAGGAAATTTTAGAGAAGAATTAGGATTTGAGAGACTGATTGTGCCTACCTTAGTTTTCTGCAGACCTTGCATACTGGCGCAACAATTCCTACCCCATTGCTTTCCAGAATCACCATGCAGGTTTCATCATTACCGGAGATCACATTACCATCGATGGCTATGGAACCGGTGGCATCAACGGCAACGGTGATGCCTGGTATACTGCGGAAGCAGGGAATACCCAGCCTGGCCGTCCTATGCCTTTTGTCTTTTGGAATGTCAGCGACGTCACAGTCTCGAACTTCTTCGTCAAGCAGCCGCAGCTGTGGAGTCTAAATATCATGAACGGGACCGACATGTCTTTTGACAACATCCTGTGTAACGCTACTGCAACGCAGGCGCCCTATGGGAAGAACTGGGTTCAGAACACTGACGGGTTCGGTATGGGAATTTACTTCATACGAGTGCTCAGTGATATTGACAAATACCAGACACCATGGACGTCTACAATGTGAACTTGACCAATTTCTATTACCAAGGCGGTGATGATTGCATTGCGATCAAGCCACGCTCATACAACGTCTATGTACAGAACGCTACATGCCACGGAGGCAATGGCATGGCAATCGGAAGTCTGGGTCAATATCTCGAAGACAGCAGCGCTGAGAACATATATATGACCGACGTCAACGTAAGCATCTTCCTTCTAATCTTCTCTCTCCCAATGACGGTAGATGACCTGATACGCTACCAGATCATCCGGTACAATAATGACATGGAAAACGCCGCCTATATCAAAACCTGGGTCGGCGCCCTTGTCCCTCAGTCTTCCTATGAATCAGCAGGCCTTCCTCGCGGCGGAGGTTGGGGATCTGTTCGTAACATCATGTTCGCGAACTTCAACGTTCAAGGCGCGGACCTTGGTGTGGCCATCTCGGAAGACAGTGGCGACAATGGCACATTTCGAGGAACCAGCCTGATGGAGGTTGCGAACGTGGCGTTCGTCAATTTCACGGGATACCTAAGTGGAAAGGAAGGGAATAAGACCAGTTCATTCAGTTGCTCGAACGTGCATCCTTGCTACAACATTGATGTGAAGAACGTAACGTTGACAACAGCGGAGAATTCGACAAGTACGGGATCGAGTAGTTGTGCCTACATTTCGCCGGGTGGAGTGCATGGTGTAACAGGGAACGGATGCTAAGATAGCTGGTATTGTAGCTGATTTGATATGAAAGCTTTCCGTGAAGTCGTCGTATAAAAATTCGGCTCGCTTCCTTTTGATGCAATTCTGTCGATGCCGCCTCACATAGTCATACATATATACATACAACCCTTCATCCATGTTAAGACGCCGGATCAGTGCTTAAAGTGCTTTGGAGTGGCGATGGCATGATCCAGTTTTCTCTTGTCACCGATCGTCGTTCTCCTTTGTGTATTTCCTCGGCTGAACAGGCTCTACTTTGACCATCCTTGTTGGTGGAAGCTCATTTTCCGGTTTCTTCCTGAAGCCCATAATCTCCCCAATCAATCCCCCCGGTTTCGGAACAGGACATTCTCTCCGTCTTGCCATTTCCACAGTGGAAAGTGTGTCGCCATCCTGATCTCCATCACCGCTCTCACCCGCTGCTCTCGGCCCATGCGTTCCAGGCTTTTCTCCGATTTCGAGGTGCTTTAACGGCCTCCGCTCTCGTCGCTTCGCACGTTTCGCAGCAGCATCAAAGCCGTCGGCGTCGGATTCCGCAAGTTGCTTGGGATTGACTGGACAAGGTAGGATATGTGGTATGCTAACGACAAGGAACGAGACAGCAAGAGTAGTCGTAAAGAGAGACGTAGTCAATCCTGAGCGAGGATGAAGATAGGGAGGCATGATAGAGTAGAGGAAGATGGGACCGGGCGCTCAGTCTATAGATGCACCATTGGCGCTGAATACCTGTCGTAAATATTAGCATTAGAATGTGAGTTCGTACAAGGCGTATCGCCTACTGACATGGGGCAGTCACTCCTTGCGCCAAGCTTCCGCAAATCGATCCGTTTCAGAGAAACAGGCTAAGACATGTAGTCTCACAAAATTCAATAGTTGAATGGAGTGACGGGTGATATATGGAGACTATTTGAGACTTGAAGGTGGTAGACAGAACTAAGCCTCATACGGAAAGCGCATAGACATCGAATGCTTGCCTTGCCACGCTTGCCCACGGACCAAAACGAATCGCGACTTCTGTCATGTTGATTTGAGTACCCCAAGTGTTATCTGAATTTGAACAGGACCAGTGGTCGTATCGCGGCGACATCAAATTGAAGGATCGTAAAGTTGAGAGATAATAAGACTCTGTTTATGCACATATTCTGGGTAGACCAGTCTACTGGTCTTGCACCCCAAGAGTAAAGCAACCCTCGAGTTTCTGATGCGTACATCTGCATGCTAGAGTCATAACATGACCTATTTCTGCACCGAGACTTCTTCAACTAGAAGTCTGAGTTCCGTTTCTAAGCAGGACGTCCAACTCGCACCAATAGCTTTTACAGAAGCATGACTGCGGGCACTGTATTGCGTTCAAAAATCAACACATTGCGAATATTTAGACCCTATATTACCGACAAGAGACTACGCAAAGCGAAGTAGGAGCCATCACCAATCCCATGCGAAACTATTGGCTCTCTCCAAATCAACATCATATCAACCTAACCAGTCCATCTCTGCATTCAGTGCACCTGCTCGTCCTTCCAGGATTTCAATCAGCGATGCCCGATGGCCCTGCATCGGCGTGGTTGGCGAGTACAAGCTACTACCAATTGAGACCCTACTTCTCGTCGAAAACTGCCCGGAACTCTTGTTCCGACTGTGTCGGGACTTGTTCTGATTCTCGCTCAACCGATGCTCGATAATTTGCACTGCATTTTCAGAATATCTTCGTCTGTGGTGAGATTCCGCCTCCTCTTGTAGGCTTTGTGGTGCGGTATCAAGGACATGGCTGGGGAAGTGCACTGGTGCACTCTGGAGATGAGCGTTCGTCCGTGGCGATACCGTATCTTCTTGGGTGCTAGGTAAAGCTGAGACAGGAGGACCAAAGATCTGGTTCGGGACTACGGTGCCCGGAGGAGGTACGGTTGGAGCTTGGACTTGAGTTGGTGGCTGGTAGAATATCTCGTGTGCGTATATGTGCTGGGAGGCGTCGTAATTGATGGGTAGGTCGAAGGGCATCATGTACATTGGTGGCTCTTCGAAACCAGAATCGGCCTTGCTCGAAATCGAGTCTGTTGAGTCATGTGTGGATTGCGCTATCTCTTGCGGATAGGTGAAGTCCTGAGACGTCGTAGCCTGTTCCAATTCTAGCGACGCAGTGTTCCAGTCTCGAAACCACCGCGGCTCATAACATTGAGCCGCGCCAATGGCCGCAGTACTAGTGCCAGAGAAATTGTGAGCAGATTCAGGAAAATATTGCGTTTGCGGAACCACCCAGGGCATATTGTACTGGTACTGAGCGACGAAGCGGCTCGTCTCTGCCTCCTGCCAGGCCCGGATCTCAGTCTCGGTCGCATTTAGGTTTTCTCTGAGAACCGCTTGTTCACGTTGAGCTTTCTCGAACGATTTATTCGTCAAGAAACGCGCTTGCTTCATCTTCCTCTTCTTCGTTCGGACAAGAGAGGTGTCAGCTTCGTTAAGAAGTCGGTCGAGTCGGGTCTTCTTCGAAGCAAGGCTACCCAAAACATGGTTCACGCGTACTAATTCGCTGGAGAGATAGGTATGCTGTTGGTGTAGCACTAGCTGTGGAGCGAGGGGATCCATACCGCGATTATAGAACAAAAGGTAAGAATCCCGTTTGAGGTCACAAGCGCCAAGGTGCTTCAGGAGTTTTTGGCTCCTCAGCAAAGCAGACCTATGTTCCCATGAGTAGCTGGTTCTGGTATTGAGTAAAGGCGATTTGGTCACGACTGTGGGAAAAGGGCCGTATTTTTCTGGAAATGACGCTGCGTTGGTAGTTGATAAAACCTGTGATCTCAGTAGATTCCATATTCGCCTTCTTTGAGATAAAGAGTGAAGGATCTGTAAGCCAGATCGACTACTAATACCGCCTTCTTTGTTGTTCACGAATGTTGAGAAAGACCACACCCACTGCAAACTTTTAACAGTTTGTGCATTCCCTGAGATTGTCCAACAGTGCCGATTTCTTGGCGTACTGCATTACGTTGAATGATGTCTCCAAGGCAATCGAGGGCTCTGGGGGCGACTATCGACATTAGGAGAGCTCGAATTGCATCATGGAGGATGACACCGGACTGTAAGTGTAACGAAGAGCTGAGCTGAAAGGACCTCAAGAGCGTAGAAAGCCAAAAGCGACATCCCTTGCCTCCTCGGGTGGTACAGCCTCATATATTGAAGCCACCATGCTCTGCAACCTCGTTGAATCGCCACAGACCCGCCTGCTGCGCAGCATACTTTACGGAAGACATCTCTGCCTGGCTTACGGGTCGGTTTATATCGTCATAGCGGATCTTTTCTTTGACTTCGCCTGGGGCAGGGTTTCCGCCGGGCTCCTCGACCTGAAGATGTGTTTTTGTTGTTCTTTTCGGTTTGCCAACATGAGCATCAGGATGATATTGCTCCATGACATGCATGAAAAGGTCTTTGGAGACGTTCTTAGCAAGCCAGCGAACAATTTCCCTCCCTTCATCGTCTTTACCAGGCATGACAAGGTGACGAACGAGGATACCCTTCTTTGCAAGGCCATCAGCTGTAAAGCACAGATCGCCTACTTGGGAATGCATTACTTTGATGCTTTCCATGGCGGCCTTGGCATAGTTATCTGCTTTCAACAACCTTCTTGACGTTGCGTTCTTCCAGACTTTGAAGTCGGGCAAGTAGATGTCTATGAGGCCATTCAGGAGACCAAGTGATTCTGGAGAGTCAAAGGAGGAGGTATTGTAAATGATAGGCAGTTTCAGACCCAATTCCCGCGCGTGCAAGATGCTTAGAGCAACCTGAGGTACCACGTGCTCAGGAGTAATGAGATTGATGTTGTGCACTTTTCCGACCTCCTGTAGCTTCAGATACCATTCTGCTAGCTGTTCGGGAGTCAGATCGAAGCCTTTACGCTCATGAGCAATGTCATGGTTCTGGCAGAATACACAACGCAGGTTACATCCACTGAAGAAGACCGATCCTGAGCCATTGTGCCCTTGTATGCATGGCTCTTCTCCAAAATGCGGCGCAATAACATTGACCTTGACGTCTGCGCCAATAAGACAGACGCCAGTTTTCTCGAAGCGATTCACTCCGCAAAGCCGTGGGCATAGGTTACAATTACGAAGATGTGCATAGGCGTCGGAGCGTTTTCTTGCCGCATCCACCGAAGATATGAGGTGGTATCGTGGGACGTAATCATCGAGGAGGAATGGCGGGGCGAGATGAAGCAGTCGTGGTGAAGGCGAAGAAGGCCGCCATACTGTCAGACGCGGGTTGAATCGCGACAGTCGAAAAGATTGGAGGCAGAGAGATCGGTCCATACGATGGCCTTGCGGTATTGAGGCTTAGCCAATCCCGGTATTTTTGTAACCTGCCATTACCTGAGAGATGCTCAAGACTTCAGTTGCCACAAGCTTGTCAAAGCATTTGTCAGGCCAAGGAGAGCACGATGCATGCATGACGCCATGCCCCACCACGATAGAGTACTCTACCTCTACCGCTGAGTGACAACAACAATCATTTCTACATGGGTGGAAAATTAATATAGAAGCTCGATCTCGCTCTGAACAATTCAAGAGCTCAGATTGTGTTCAGTCAGCCTTCTCCGAGATCTGCATGAATCAGACTGCTCTGTCAAGATTGGGACTGGTCCGTAACCATCTAATTCCTACCTCATTCACAACCATATCAGCAAGATTGTTTGGGACAACAATGTCAGAGACTAATCAGGCAAGCGTGAATATGCCCCTTAAAAAGAAATTCATAAACAAAAGCTTATGCATTTTAACAGTCTACCAGCGGCGCTAATGGGGGAAGTATTCTAAACTGGGCAAGCAAGTCCGGCGATTTCAAGCGTCAGGACTCGGTCTTTCGAAACTTCATTTCGAAGCAACCAGGAGCAGAATTCCCCCCTGAGAAGGACCGGTACCATCTCTACGTCTCATACGCGTGTCCCTGGGGTAAGACAGCCCTTGCATTCCGTTCGTTCTGCTCTTGTTTATGATTTCTTCTAGCTCATCGAGCCCTCATCGTACGAAAGCTCAAGGGGCTTGAGGACATCATTCCTTGCACATCAGTCCACTGGGAAATGCTGGATAAAGGATGGCGCTTTGCAACCAAAGACGAAAAGCTTCCAGGCGATAATGTGACCCCTGACCCCCTACATCCCGACTACACTCACCTGCGCCAAATCTACTTCGGTGTCAAACCTGACTACAATGGTCGCTTTACTGTCCCAACTTTGTACGACAAGAAGCAAAACAAGATTGTCAGCAATGAATCTAGCGAAATAATTCGCATGTTCTACACCGCTTTCGACGATCTCCTCCCCGAATCCTACAAATCTGTCGACCTCTTTCCTACCGACTTGCGCAAGGACATCGAGGAAACAAACGAATGGACCTACCATGACATTAACAACGGCGTCTATAAGTCTGGGTTCGCCACTTCGGAAGAGGCCTATACCAACGCCTGCCTCACTCTTTTCAAATCCCTCGATAGGGCCGAAGCGCACCTCGCGTCATCCCAATCTTCTCAACGAGGACCCTACTACTACGGCGCCCATCTCACTGAAGCCGACGTGCGGCTCTATACCACTATAGTACGCTTCGATCCCGTGTACGTGCAGCACTTCAAGTGCAATATCAGGGACATCCGCAGCGGGTATCCGCATCTACATCGTTGGCTCCGACATTTGTATTGGGACCTGCCAGCATTCAGGGAGACGACGCAGTTTGAACATATCAAAAAGCACTACACGAAGAGCCATAAGCAGATCAATCAGCATTCAATTACGCCCCTGGGACCGGAGAAGGATATCTTAGGGAAAGAAGAGGAAGTGTCAGCTGTCGAAGCTGCATTGAAGGCAGCAAGGCAATAGGAGAGGCAAGAGTCACATGATGAAGTGAATATTTGGAATGTTTTGTAATTTTGGATACGCTTGGTCTCGAGGTATTTTTGAATATGAAATATACAAACTATCAAAGAAAACGTCCGTTGCTACTTATCGAGGGTATTTAGGAAGCGAGTCAACGGGGGTATCTTTACCGATTTTAAGCGCGAATGCCACCCAAATACTTGATGCCGATCTTGCGTTCTTCCGTTCCTCTATAGTACTGCACCGCCTACTTCTCAATGGGGGACCCTCGAGCTTCTGTGGACATGCTGTATGGTGCCTAAATACCCGTCAGTCGTTGGTGCGAGAGCAATGGGAGAATTATCATACGAGAACACTCCTTGCAGTTTCGATGCGCCATGCAAGGTTTCGCACATTACCATCTGCTTGTACAACTTCCGGCGCAAACTCGATACCAAACCTAAGAGTAGTGAGCTGAAGCTTACTTTATTGGACCATTAGGTCGGGTAGGTGATGTTGACTTACATCTGATGTACTGCAAAGATGACCCTCCTGGCGAACTTTCCCTCCCGCTCTACCAAATTACCGAACGCCTCATCGACAGTCCGCGGAGCGATATTCTCATCACGATCGAAGCAGTTCCTCACGACCGGCAGCAGGGCTTCCTCAATTGCCGGTCTTACACTGCCACTGCCATCCCTCTCCACATCCGCTTCATCGAATCTACCGATGCGAATCTCGAAGGGCAGAGAAATGGTCATGACGTTGTGATTGCCATTATGGTGGTAACGGAACTCAAACACACCTGTTGTCCACCAGAGCTTGTCGCCAGCGAATTCCATCTCACCAACGCAGCAGTCCTTTTTCTCTGCTTTGTTGTCTTTCCAGTCACCGGCGAGAATGTTCTTGCTGCTGATCAGGATTCCCTGGTCGGCACTCACATTGTCAAAGACCCCTTCATTGGTAGCGATCCAACGTCCTTGGCTGGAGACGCGGGTAACGTGGCGTGATGCATTGTCGGCAATCATGTACAGCCCCACCCAATCTTTCCTGCCGTGATTTGGGGGCGCAGTCCATTTGACTTTGATCGGAGCACCGTACTCGAACATCACTGTTTTAAATGTGCTCCTACGGCGAGGGGGCATGCGTCCCTTTTCACCTTCGCGACCGCTGTTTCGTTCGCGCTCAGCAAGACGGGGTGAGAGCGGTGGCGTCCCCTCAAGTTCGAGATTGTAGTCCGCAGGATTTAGGCCAGCAAGATCAGGCGCAACGCGGGTAATGCTGATATGCGCTGGGTAGTGTTTGAACAACATCCGTGATTCGCTCACAATCTTGTCATATCCTGCCTCGAGTTTTGGTTTCGCGTTGTCGATAAAGTCTTCGATGAAGTCCATCGTATCGGCAAGAACCCGGTCAACGCTTCCTTGCCAGGCACGGATGGGTTTGGGTAGAGCACGCTTGAGGTTCTTGCTAACGCCTGAATCTTGACGAAGAGATTCGCCGTACAGCTTTTGCATGTGTGGGCGCTCAACGAATTGTATGAACGCCAGAGTAAGAACGTGGGACAGCACTGCAAGAAAGAAGATCGATCTGCTCCAGCACATGATTGCAATACCCCATACTCCCGCAAGACCGATGATACGTTCGGGATTGTTAAGGAAGCGATATATGCCGCTGTAGGTGAGCTTTGGCGCATGGTCGAAAAAGAAATCTCCGTAGAACCAGCCAAATTCACCAAGCGACTCGTACATACTGAAGAAGGTCCAGATCTGAAGTGCAACCATTGCGAAGCCTACCACATGTCGAAGAAGCGTAAGGCCGTATTGCCAGTCCTCAGGAAGTGTGTACATCTTCCACGCTGCGGTGATGAAGCTGAGATAGCACATGGTCATACTCAGGTGGTAAATGCCTTTCCACTGACGCCATGCTTCTTCTGTGCTTTCGCCGTATTTGATAAAATGCCGGGTCCATTTCTTCTTGTTCGATTGACGGTCAAGGATGAAGCCAAGACCAAGTGAATACCAGATTCTCCAGATGACAGCGTTAGCCACGAAGAAGAACTGATATGGCGCTGTGGGCGGCGTAAGTAGGGTCAAAGAGAACATGTAGATTTGAAGGAGAATGACAGCAACATCAGTAACTCGATGCACATCCATATTCTGCAGACCGATCAAATTGTGTACGGGCGATGGCTGCTCAGCTGAGGCCAGGGGAGGATAATTGTTGATATGACCAGCGTCCAACTCCTGTGATTCGGTGAGGTCTTCATCGCTTGAAGTTTCGGGAAGTCGCTTTCGGGGTTGAGGAGGGTTGTACGTCTTCTCAATATGTGGGCTCTCAACAAACGCGAGGAATGCAAATTGAGCAGCATGGGCAATCAGAGAGATGAACAAAACTTTGTAGCTGGCAGCCAAGAGCGAGATACCGTAATATCCAACATACCCAACAGAATACATCGGATGAGGGGCCATTTCGAAGACACCATCGAAAGTCAGTTCCTGATCGATGAGGAAGAAAAAGTCACCCCAGAACCAGGCAAAATCTTTGACGACACGATGAGCATCAAGCTTGACCCAAAGATTGAAGACGATGAGAGCCCATCCAACGAACCAACGAGCAATAGTAGCGAAGGTACTTTCACCTTGGGGAGTGCCACCACATGCAGCAGCAAAGAGGCAGTACGAGATAAAATCACTCATGAGAATGAGATCTACAAGGCACCGAAACAACAGCCAAGTATTGTATTCGAGTGGAGCTTCTTCAAATTTGTAGTCTTTGGGAATCTGCGTCTCGAAGTCCCTTCTCAGAATTGGATACAACCAAGGATGAGAGTTTTTGCCTGTGGCAGGCGGTTCGAAAATCCCCGATTTTTTAGTCCATTTCGTCAAGCGTTTGCCGTTAGATTGCACGTAGAGTAACCAACCGATTCCTCCATTATATACCGCCCTCCAGAACAGGAACGAAATTCCGTAGAATGGTACTCGTAGTGAGGGAGGCAGTACGAAAAATAGACCGATGAGGCAGGCGAGACAGGTAATGACGATAACATCGGTCACCTTCTTGGATTCTGTAGGCGAGAACAGAGTAGAGACCATGTCATGAGTCTCAGGAACTGTGAAGACTATCGGGAATATTTAACGTCATTCGTGGCTGTCGGGTTTGGGGGTCGAAACATACCAACGCCAGAGGGAGTCCTTCCATATGTTCTCTTTTCCTCTCTTTCAGTTTTATCTTCTTGATCGTTCAATTCCTTGACAGTGTGTTCTGCGCACTCTTCACTTTCTGCCTGCCGTGGCTTTTCAGGCTGTTGTGGGAGCCTTTCCCGCAGGAAATTGGATCCATGGCTAGTGTCGTCCGGCGTGGAGCTCATGATGAAAAAGAGGGAGAGAAGACCAGATGGAGAAGTTGAATGGAGACTTTTCTGCTGCAAAGGCGAGCAAGAGACAGCATGGATTGTGGATAAGGTATGTTCAGGGAGGCAAACGGCGTTTCAATGGGGAAACGTGCCAGGCAACTTGGGGCCTAGCGAACAGAGAGGTTTGCAAACAGAAGGGTGGAGATGGAGCCGTCACGGAGTGCGCCATGTATATACAGCAGGCGGCAATCGAGTTCGATCGAGAGAGAACGTCGAGCTAGCAACGATTCAAAGTTGAAAGTCGTGGGGTGAGTGGGTGAGTGGGCAAGAGCCTGCGATGTAGACAAATAGGATGACGTCTTGGGAAGTCATGGTTCCTCGTCCAACTCCTTAGCACTCTTAGTGTCCTACACCAAACCCGGCAGTCCACCCATCCCCACTTCGTCGTCCACAACGTGCAACATTCACTAATATGGCAGAATGGGTCCGGGGAGGCACCCGCGAAAATTCTCACAATATTCCCTACAGACTGCAGCATTTGCGGGGTGCTGTGCTGCCGCTTCCCTGTCGATCGATTGCAGGAGTACATGCATCCGCACCTTATGTACACAATATTCTGTACATACATACCCACGATACCTGAGGCAAGGAAGCGTGGGCAGGTACCAGCCTGTCAACCCCTCAGTGTCATGACCTCCCCCGAACATTGCACCATTCGGAGCCAGGCTTCTTGGCAAAAGTGACCTTATTTTGCGTACGACACTGCGTACGACACTGCGACTGCGTTTCAGCCACTCTTCCAAGTTTCAGACCAGGCCGTAGACAAGCGCGCACAACCTTGATCCAGCTTTGCCCCTGAGTCCGTCCTTTCAGCGTCGAGTCTCTGGGGCGCATCTGCGACTGTCCAATACGTAAGATCCGGCTAGCTTGTTGCGAGCGGACGAAGCTTATTCTGACGGGCTGTTTACCTACTGTTGCGACCTACATCTCTTGCAGAAGCATGATCAATTGCGGCGGACACTGGGCATGGAACCTCAAGCAGCCAGAAGCCCAGAACTTGCATCGGGAGGCATTGCAACAGGTTGGGATGCCTCGGCAAGAACCGCTAAGCCTTAGATTTTGTCCTTCAGAAAATTTTGGTTTTCCAGTCTTGGTTTTTATATTTCAGCACGTAAACCATGCTAGAAGTACAACAAGCTGATGTTCCAATGAGCTGTCGATAAAGGTTGACTTCAGGGAATCTTCGATGGAGAGGACATAGCCCAAGGAAATGCAGTATTTTGAAAGTAGCGCCACGATCTCAACACGTAAAACTACCTTACGGCGGCTGGGGGGTTCCTCAACTGGTAATTAATACAATGTTATTTCGACTTTACTGTTATGACCATGTTGACCCATGTTAAGGCGGTGTTAACATGGACTAACAAAGTCATAACAGTAAAGTCGAAATAACACTGTATTAATTACCAGTTGAGGAACCCCCCAGCCGCCGTAAGGTAAAACAGCGTACAGTCATGATTGCTTCCTATCTGGAGTAATCCTGCAATGCTGTATGCCAGTTACCTAGGCAGTAAGATGTGATGATTTCTTTGGCTTCATACTAACTCCTATATCATCTCACATCACATAATAACACTGCTGGCTTCTCACTCGTTTGCACGTAAATACAACATTCATCTTTGAGACTCACAGAAGGTCAACGCCAAGATCAAATGGAGTCTATAACAACACCTTTCCTCCTGTTCTTCCTCACTTTGTCTCGGTCCCTTGGTACGAAAGAAATTCCTGCTTCACCGTCCTTAACTAAGAATGGCGTCTGTTATGATCAGTCCTGATCGAGTCCTGGACGGCATCCGACACGTCTACGAGGAGATCCATCGCCACAATCCAAGGACCTGCGTCGCAGTGACCTGCCTCTATGAATGCGGACATTTCTACATTCGGACTGCCCGCCACTCATGCATGCCTATTGGGCAATCTGTCCCAGCCGTTCCACCTTGCATCGAGCTTGTCCGTACGACAGTGCAACTCAGACTATCGTGTCGGGACTGTTTCCGTGCCAATATGGCCAGCAGCCTGTCACCTGAACAATCTTTAGAGAATAATCCTGGGCAACCGAGACAGGACGAAGCCTCGCTCGACTCAGAAGCAGAACCCTCGTCGCTGAGCTTGGTTACTCGAACCTCTTCCGGCCCCACAAATAATTTTGCCAGCTCTCAGGACGACCAGACACGCAGTCCGAACGAAACGCGCCTCTTCGACCCAGGGTTTCGTCCTCATGGCTTCAACTCTGTCGGTACCTCGCCACGTGGCAATGCCAATGACCAAATCGCGTTCGCTTCACACCGGCCTCCTCCGCCAGGTTTGACCGAAAGACAGTACCTTTCTCTTCTGACACAACTCAACGCCGTCATGAAGTATTTGCCCAAAGTACGCAGCCCCTTACATATTGTCACAAACGCCTCTCAATAGTCGACTGATTCGACACCTGAACTTGTGGATGACGACGATGATCTCGATTGGGAGTCCCTGTCTGATGCGATGGAAGAGATTGAAGAACAGGCAAACTTTCAAGGCTCGCCTACCATGTGATGTCTTGAAGAATGAGGTTCATCAAAATTCGAGTGAAGCTTAGTTTCTACTCGTCCCGGCACCGTTCCCTTGGCTTTGTGGGGGTTCCTGGTAGGGAATTGACATTTTTCTTCGAACGAGGTGGTATACTCTGATAGCGAACCCAAGGCGAGAAGACAAGCAGCACAGCACCTTGACAGCCTCTGATTTGTACCATTTTACAGAGGATTGGTGAAAATCTGTGCACAGATGATGATCAGAACAATTTCCTAGCAACGGCGATGCAATCATGAGCAGATCGTGCTGGTTGCGAAATCTTTTCAACTGCTTTTCATATTACAAGGCTTCTCTGAACTTATAATTTCTACGTCTTCCTCTGACCTACAAGTGAAATATGATTTAGAGTAGCTCAACGCTACTGTCCTGATCCTCCACCGTTACACTCCCAAAATCCAACTTCATCAACAGCCTATCAAGTCCTCCTCCCCTCCACGCCTCATACTGTATCCCTCCATCCCTGCTATCGACCTCTTGGGCTTTCCCCATTGATGTGATGCCGAACCCTGCACCCCTTCCCATCCTCTCCGCATCCAACTCCCTCAGCCTTCCTACCACCCCCTTCATGCCCCCATCGAGCCTCTTCCTCCCCCGGTCAATCTCCAGTAGCGTGTTGCGTTCTTCCTTCTCATAGTCCGTGAGTGCATCCACTACACCCTCATCGGCCTCGAGATCGAGGCTTTGCTGGATCGCTTGTAGGCGCGTGACGTACGCAATGAGGCCGTCGATGTGCGTGACAAGGGCGCGGAGTTCGGAGGTGAATTTAGCGTCCGCGAGGAGAAGGGAGGAGATGAGGGTAGCGAGGAAAGTGCGATGGGCGGTAGAGATAGTCTCTGGATCGTGGGGTGCAGTGGACTTGTGTTGTGGTAGGGAAGTGATGGAAGCTTGAGTGGTGAAAGATGAGGAGAGTTCCTGCCCCGCGAATCGTGGCAAAGAGGATCTAGTATTGGAGGTTGACGACGCTGGACGGAGGGAGGAAGAGGTTTCGGATGGGGACTCCGTACTTTGGGTGATCCATCTGCAAAAGTGCTGCCAGGAATCTTGGATGATCTCACCCTCGAAAAAACTAGTGATCTCTGAGACCAGGAAGAGAGCAGCCCCACATGTAGCCCACACTTTCCGCATAGCGTTGTCCCGACTGCGCCTTCGTTCTTGTCTCGTACGTAATGTTTGTTGCCCGTACGGCAAATTGCTAGCTGGGGGCCCGAGTGGATGTGGATGGTCTCTTCGCAGTGGTGTTTGCTTCCAAAGATTCGCAAGCCTTAATTGTGCTCGCCGAAGGGCAATTAGATAGGCATTGATATCTGTGTAGACATCAACTTCTGATTTGGAAAGAAATAGGTCGAACGGTGCAGGAAGCTGCATTGTCAAGACGCACGGAGCCGAAAAAAGTACGTCATTGAAGAGTTTGCCATTACTTTGGTGGTCCGAGCTGTGCTCGCTTGGTGATACTGGAAGATCTTGCGGTTGTGGTGGTAAATTCAATCTCAGAAGATCTTGGGCGAGCTCCAAGTCCTCATCCAGGCCGTCTTCATCCATTGCCGAGAGAATGCTCCAGGTCCGCGCTAATACAGCGTTCAGTTCTCCTTCCTTGGGAAGGACGCCGGCAGCGTTCCGTGGTGCTTTTCGATGATGGGATGATTGTATATCTTGAATAGAAGCGTGGCTGTCTGCTTCGATGATGAGTGTTGATGCGAACTCCCCACGGCCGAGAAGGAAAAATTCTTGGAGGAGCCTTAGATGTTGGACAATTTTGGGTAATGGCAATAGCTCCTGAAGTGTGTTTCTGGACAACGATAGTCTAATCGAGGATACTGCACGAGAAAGCTGTGCTGCAGATATTGGAGACTTCACCTCTGACAAGAGCTGTGAGTGTTCGTGGAGTAGCTTTAATTCTACAGCAGCCCCAATACTCCGACTCTGCTCTTCCATGGTGTGACTATAAGCTCTGATCTGATCCAAGGATTTCCCGATGAATAGTATCGAAGAGCCAGTTACCGACGTCACATATTTTGGTAGCAATGCTGGCACAATGCTGAAATCACCGCCAGATCCAGTAGGTGAATTTTGTATCTGGACGCAGAAATCCTGAGGCCCATCTTGAGGCAGCCGACCATATAGTACCCAAGTGGACAGTTGCCTGAGCCAGGCAGTCTCAGCAACTTTAGTCAATTCATTGGCAGTTTCTTGGATATCTGGGTAGCCCGTCTGCAGACTTTTCCGGAGCCGGTTGATAAGCTGCGCGCTTGAACATTGAGGTTGTTCATCTGAGCCTCGTAGATGCTGCTTATTCTCTGGACTCATAAAAGTACATATATCCCGAAGCCACTGGAAGCGCCGCTCCCATGCTTCAAACTCGCTGACGATGGAGGCCAGTGGTACGATGTCGTAAGCACCAACGCTCCTCGAGTCTCTGGTCAGGATACGTCTCTCTACTTCCAGGACATGATCCTGAAAGCGGGACAAATGTTGAGATTTAATAGCCGTAGCGACTGCCCGGCATACGACGGACCTGTGCGATCCTGAGATGGCCTTCGTATGGGTATCAAGCTGCAAATGAAGATCCGCTATACGTGCAACGGACACAAGAAGATCTCTCTCTGGCAAGGACAATGAAGGGAGTGCTTCCTGACTCTGGGAGTCATGAACGTGCTGGTGCTTCACAGCTTCTAACAGAGCCGATGGGTGTCCGGAGAGGCTTAAGAGGACTTCGTGAAGCATTCTTACGGGCGATTCGTTGAGGCGAAGCTTAGACTACGGTGAGGCAGAATGAAGATGAGAGAGCAAGGTATCATCCAAGCTCAAAACTGAGCTTTGTGGACGCTTCCGTAAAGATCTCTGGTTCGGAGTGCAGAGAGATTCGGTGGGGGCGCTTCGACATAGTAAAGACTTTTACAAAATGTGGTGTTCTTGATTCCTCGTCCCAAAGAAAATGCACTGTCCATTAGCAACTTTGCTGGTGCCTCGATCTCAGAGCTCTTGTCTGAGCTTGACGCGACGCGTCTTAGCTGCAGAGTTGTTCGATTAGGCGTGGCCTTACCGAAGGAAGCCGTACTAAACCGCTTCAGGAGATATCGAAAGAAGAACGTCAATTCTCAACCCGTCCGAAAACCTGGGCTTCACATACACGCTGTTGCCCTCCGAAATGTCTTTTCGACTCCCTTTACAGCTTTTGCCGACCCCACGGATGCATTTCACGACTACTTGTCTCCGTGTGTCTGTTTTACGCCGCCGCAACTTCGCTACCTCCCGACCCATCCTCGCTACCTACAACCAAGTCATCCGTGGTATTCGCCAGGGTCAAGCCGCACGAAAACCGCGATCGCCCGCACTAGTCGACAGGCCGGAGTTAAAAGGGGTTTGCCTAAAGGTGGGCATTACGAGGCCGAAGAAACCAAATTCGGGGGAGCGGAAGACGGCGAGGGTGCGATTGAGCAGTGGGAAGATTGTCACAGCATATATTCCAGGAGAAGGTATGTCATGGATGAAAGTATTTACCATTGAAGAATGGAGGTTTCAGAACGGGCGCCCTGTGATAGGGAGTAATGCTAATGTCTGGGGTTCGTGCAGGGCACAATGTTCAACAACATTCAGTCGTACTGGTTAGAGGAGGCAGGGCGCAAGATTGCCCGGGAGTGAAGTATCATTTAGTGAGAGGGGCACTGGATCTCGTAAGTTGCTCATACTTGCCTTGAGAGACGATCTAATCACGCTGCAGGGTGGTGTGCCCAACCGGATACGGAGTCGTTCAAAATACGGAACAAAGAGACCCAAGACAAATTGAGGTAGTTGCACGTGGTATATGCTTGATTATTTCCTCATTTGTTGAGCATTGCGTGGACGGCGTTGTATACATTACTCAAAATGAGTCGGCTGTATCTTTGGCATTTCGTTAATTTGCCTACAATGAGACACTTGAACATCCCACGTGAAATTCATGATCCCCAAAGACGATGTCATTAGCTAAGAAGTATGGACACGATTTCAAAAAGCTTGCCCAGAATATCTAAGTGTAATTCCAATAAGTGAATTTCAAAGAGGTATTTTGCTGAAGACCACATTAACCTCCTAATATACTATGGTCGCCAGATTGGAGGTGACCGAAAGTGCTGTGCGCCCATTTTTAAACATGAGCTGAACTCAAACTTCAGACGACCTTGCAGATATGTCTATATTGGACACTAGATTTCTGGTCCGACAAATGTTAGCTCAAGAAGAGTCGCCGAATTCTATCAACGTGTCTTGATACTTCAGACTATTACTCGTCTCGACGCCCTGCCTTGTCCGATCAATTAGTAAGAATTCCTGCGCAAGACTCTCTCTCGCATCGGCCTTGATCGCAGGGGCTCATGGAAATGAAAAGTGCAATAGAGTTTATGGAAAGCGTATGTCTGAAACACTTGGTGTGATGCCAAGGTGTTTTGACATTAGGCCATGGCTTTTGACCTGGGAAGCTGGACGCGGAGCTCAGCTTGGCGCGGAACTGATCTTCAGTTGGAAAAAGAAGCTCGAGGTCGCGGCCGCTTGCGTCTACTCCGTACTCTACTCCGTATCAGCAGCCGCAAATCCCAACCACCTTTTTGATACCTACCCATCAGCCTGGTATCTACGCGTAGTTCACCTTTCGCATTTCCCACCAACGCTTCGATCCGCGCATCTATCCAGAATGGACTTCTCCGACATATTGTGAGTTCATCGCAGCCGGAAACGGGCTACATGGCGGCAGCGACTTGAGGATCAGGCACTAACAACGCGCAGCCGCATGGTCAACTTGGCCGTAGCAGTATTCATGATTCTGGGAGGCATTGGTCAGTTCTGGCCGCACATCGCCATGTGAGCCTCTCTGTCGTATATGCGATCTGAACCTGTCCAGAGCAAAAGTAAGGTACTGACAACAAAGCAGCCAAAGCGTAATAGTGGCGGTCTACGTAATCATCTTTGGAATTGGTAAGATATCCTTACTCGACTGATTGCATCCACTGCAGTGCTGATGTGAACATCTTCTAGCTACTGCTCTTCTTGGTTCGTATTCCTGATGGCCCCGATCCTACAAAGGCGACAAGCTGCTGAAATTCAAGACCAGAATTTCAAATACCTCCCCAAGTCGCCCGCTATGCGTCCTTTATGTTTTCCTTCATTGGTCGCGGGATCTGTGAGTTCATACACACTGAAGTGGAGTAAACAAGCAATTGATGAGAAGAAAGTCTACATCTTCATCGGCTCCATCATCGCCGGGGAGGGTTGGTACCATTGGGTTCCGGGAACCATCGTCGGCATCATTGGGATTGGCTATGTGGTTCTCGAATTCATCCCTTCGATTGAGCCACCCGCGAATATGAGAGATGCCGACGCCGGATGGGGAGCTGAGCAAGTCTGAACATAGGGATAACACCGCTGAATGGGAGCCACCTGTCATCATGTGTCGTCGACAAATCTGTGTGCAAGGTTTCTTTACCGTTGACCTGGGAAACAGAGATTATGCGAGAAGGTAGTCAGCGATTTTGGCGAATTACGAGGAGCATTGGCGAAACCATGGTATGCCATTTATCCACAGAAAGTCCCAGCGGAGTCCCGCAGTTCTTTCAATAATCTTCTCGGCGACTATGTCTTGTGCGCACGGCTGATGTACCATATCATTGGAGAATGGAGGGAGCTCTCTTGCGGCGAAACTTTTAGAGGAATAAATATAGTGTGAATTGAAATCGTCTATGGAGTACTGTGCCACTCCCATGTGACAATCGCTAGGTTTTGACACTGTCCATCATTTTCTCTGTGGGTCTCGTGAAAAGCGCAAAGGTTAGCAAAGAAGACCAATTCTGTGTCCCTACCCTCTCACGTCTCCGGAGGCGTGGTAAGGTAGACCGTCTAGGTAAGCACCGAAAAAGAGCCATGTCATTGGTCAATCGAGGACTCGGTGATGGGCGAAGCGAAGGCCGTAGGGCCGAAGGAGGCCGGGAGGCTAGTTATTAAAGTCGGCCAATCAAGCGCAAGGTTTTGTCATTCAGTCATTCAGCCTGCACGACTTGGTGGATTTCCCCAGACTTTCCAGCTTCGTCAAGTCGTACAACTTCACGTAGATCTTGATCACCGTCCATTATCTCTCCTTATCTTGCATCTCTTACCATTTCCTTTCGTCTCGACTGAAGACGCACGTTGTGCTTTGTGTCCCTCTCCTAGATCCTCGGAAAATTGCCTCTGGGTATCTGCGTTGCGGTGTCCGCCTCCTTCAATACTGGCCGTCCGTTGTAATCTTAAATCGCACTGCATGGCCCTATCATAGCACATCTTACAAAAGATCCAGAGACTATTGACGATTTGTTCTCTCGCTTTCCAGGATGAGCGCGACGACAGCAGGACCGTATCGTGAAAGCCCGCTCGCCATGTCCTCTGCGCTTCCATCTCGTCTTACACGGGATCGCTCCCAACAAGATCTGGATTTGGCCCGATCCTTGGGAGAGCTGGCCCAAGGCGCTTCTCTTGCCCCCCGGACGCTGGAAAATCCTCATGTCGAGTCAAACGCGCACTCTGAAACGTCCACGGCTGCGCAAAATGGGAACGGGAGTAGACCCCCCGAGTATCATGGTCTGTCAGATAATCCAATCCTGGGTGCTAGAGACACCCAACCGCCAAATGCGTCTTCCACTCCATCGACGCCTGGACCAAACTCGTCGCAGACTCCAAATATCAATGCTCCAGTGAACGGCCAAGTCTGCAGGTATTCCGCTCCGTTCAACTTTGTCAGCGCCGCCACTTGCTAATATCTGGCAGTAATTGCGCAACCACAAGAACACCACTCTGGCGGAGGTCACCCGCCGGAGCTACGATTTGCAACGCGTGTGGCCTTTATCTAAAAGCTCGAAATCAGGACAGGCCGACTAACCTCAAGCGTACTTCTCAAGCACATGGATTGACATCTGCGCACAATGATGTTGCTAGTCATGCTCATGATAGAAGTACCTCGCCGGCTATTTCGTCGACTATAGCTCGAGCGACCTTTGTAGCCGCCGATCAAGCCGTCCATGGATCGTGTCCCGGGGGTGGCCGTTGTAATGGTACGGGCGGCCAAGAGGGCTGCAATGGTTGTCCAGCTTACAACAACCGCATCTCAAAGACTGCGCAGTTCGCTCTCGCACAAGTGCAGTCGGATACGGCAAATTCATCGGTGGAGAACTTGCAACCATCAGGAACAGAACAAGCTCACTCTCCTAATGCAGCTTTTCAGGCACTGTCCGCTATTTCGTCGAATGCGACTAATGTTGTCGTCGCCTGTCAAAATTGCGGCACTACAGTCACCCCTTTGTGGCGGCGAGATGAGAGCGGCCATACTATTTGCAATGCTTGCGGTGAGAAGTATTCTGTTCTATATCTGTTAATGGGTAGACATCTGATCGCTGTTAGGTCTATATCATAAATTGCATGGTCGCCACCGGCCCGTCGGGATGAAGAAAGGTGAGATTAAACGTCGCAAACGCGTGGTTCCCGTAGTAGCAGATCAAGCGCAAGCGAGAATGTCCACATCGCCAGAATCCCACCCGTCTCCACTCCAACAAGACGGCGATCACACGGATGATAATCAGATTCAAGACCACCGCCAACCCCGGCAGCATTTTCCTCCGGCTGTCGATTTTACCGACTCCTTTGCATCGCGTCAACGTCATGACAATGAAGCACACTCTCGGAAGCGTTCATTTTCCATGTCTGAAAATGATGGAGCCACTCCCGAGTCGACGAGTCGTTCTCTTGATCCTGCACTTGCTGCTTTGAGTGCTGCTACCGCTATGCAATGCTCGGAGAAACATGGTAAAGCCGATCGTCGTGTGCAGTTGGAGAAAGAAGCCGAGAACCTGCGTCAGATGTTGCTTGCAAAGGAGAGGGAACTTGCTGCTATGAACGGAAAGGACTAGGATGTCTTAGTAGTGTTCTCTCTCTCCTATCCGTGTGCGTTTCTTCAGCGTGGCGTCTTGGTGGAAGAACATGTATGGTCGCCAAAATGATCTGTGTTGCTGTGACGCGGTTTTGCTGCATCTAGCTGCCAACTCTTAGATTGGCTAGAGCGGCTGTATGATAGGTTTGGATGGAGGCATGGACAGCACTCAGAACCAAATCTTGATCAGCTCTTCGCTGACCGCGCTGGGTGTTAAGACGCCACTCTCTGTAATAATTCCGGAGATCAAATCTGGTGGCTATCGATAGATTAGTCTCGAACTCTCCTGGTATAAATGCTGCTTATGAATCGACAATTGTAACTTACTGTGAAATCAACAGCATCCCTGGGCCCATTGGCTTTCATCGAAGTGGTCGTCTGTGTCTTCTCTTTGAAATCGTTTTCCGTAGAATCCATGACAACGCCCTCATCCTCACCCACGTCGAAAGACTCTCTAGGTATACTGTCTTTTTCGTCCTCAACCTTCTGGTCTTTGCTCACTTCAAATTCGATAACCCTTTGTTCAATCGGTAGATCATACTGACTCAGGGGATAGAGTCTCACAAATTTGTGGCTCTCTGCCACCACATAGAAGGGCTTTCCTGCCGCCTTCGCTAGCATTCCCATCTGATATGTGCCTAACCTCGAAATGATTCCTCCATTCTCCACCACCCCTTCAGCCCCCACAATCATCATATCCACCCTTCCCAGTGCGTACGCCACCGCCGACTCGGGTATTGTCGCCACCGGCACACCCAGCGCTCTCAATGCCTTCACTGTCTTCGTACCCTCCATTTCCTCCCCACCTTCGCTCCCACCTCTCTCCTCCTCCGCCCCTCCCATCACGTACACGACCCGAAATCGCACGGCGCCGACCCCGCTCTTCGCATCCCCCTCAGCAGCACCCCGCAATACGGCGCCTACGACGCGACTTCCACCGTTGGTCAGCACCGTCGTCCCGTCCCGGATGAAGTGTCGGCCAAAGCCCGCAATGCGCTGCCGGCTCGCCTTCGCGCGCTCGACGAACAGCCGGCCATTGGAGAGCAGGTGGGCGCGCACGGCATTGAAATCGCCACCAAGACCAAGATAGCCGGATCCGGATCGAGTGGTGCTGCCAGTGCTGCCTCCGCCGAGGGGAGTTCCGGCGGGTTTGGTGGCTTGGAGTTGGGTGACGAGGTAGCGCTGGAAGAGGTCGGTGCCGGCGGAGAGGGATATGGGGTTTGGGACGTGGTCTTTGAGGCGCTGGGTTGAGGTGTGTAAGAGGTCGAGGGTTTCCGAGATGGTGGTACTGGGGTGGGAAGAGAGGCAGAGGACGAGGGATTCGATGGCGGCGACGGGCATGGTGAGGTCGGGATCATGGGCGAGGAGGGAATGGTAGGTAGAGACGATATCGAACGGTTGAGCGCTGTTTGTAAAGGTAGGTTGGGAGAGGGAAGGTCGCGCTGAGAGTTTGCATTAGAACATTGAGTAATTGAGAATTGATGGGTCCTTTTATGAGCATGGAGGGTAAGAACGACATACCAAGAGAACCTGTTTCTGTCATGATGATTAGACGAATGCTAGTATATGGAGGAATAAGGGCTGAATCCGATTGTCGTGAAGGTTACATGATTGTAAATCGAAATGAGGTGCAAAAAAATTCGGCGGCTTATTATCACATTTTCCAAGCTGCGGCAAGTCAAGAGTGGGGCATTTGGTTGTTAGGAAGCTAAAGCTAGGTAAAGCAAGGCCAATCTCACTCAGGTTCTTTTTTTTTTTAAAACACTTCCGAGACAACTACCATTACCCTTCTTTCAACCGAATTCACTGATTGTAGCTCTAATTCACTTCAGGGACACCTTCGTTGCTGAACATAGTAATGCATTCCAATACAATAATGACTCCCTGAATACTACAGAGCCTTTCTTCGCCGTATATCTACATCCTAGGACCATCCCGCATTGGATGAGCCTCCCTTTCCGCCTCAGTCGCCGTCTCCAGCTTACTACAGGTAGACAATGGCTACTCCCGTTGACCCAACTACCTCTCTTCCCCTCCCCCAAGACTCGATCCAACGCATCCTCCACGTCACCTCAGCCGTCCACGTCTACGCCATTCCCCCTCTGACCACCACCAAAGGCTACTCCGCCTCCTCTTGGACGCATCCCTCTGCCCCTACAGCTCAACAGATTTTCACCGCCGGCCTCCGCGTCATGGAGACCGCCATCCCAAACCCTGCCTCCCCTACCGGCGAAAACGTCAAGACCGACATCCTGCTTGAGGACCCTAAAACAGGTGAGCTCTTCGCCGCAGCACCATACACCACTCCAGCAACGGTCGAGCAGGCGAACGACAGCTCCCGCTTCTTCGCGCTGCGAGTCATTGGGGAGGGCGGACGGAAAGCGACGCTGGGTCTGGGATTCGAGGAGCGGAGCGAGGCCCTGGACTTTGGAATTGCGCTGCAAGAGGCGAGGAAGGTGTTGGGTATGGAAGGCGGAGCAGTGGGCCGAGAGATTGGAGCCGGGGCGGCGGGTAAGGTAGGGAAGGACGCAGTGATGAGGGTGAAGGCGAAGGAGGCGGAGAAGAAAGACTGGAGCTTAAAGGAGGGAGAGACAATTACGGTGAATATTGGGGAGAAGGGGAGGAGAAACGGGCGAGCAGAGACAGAGAAGAAGGATAGTGAGACATTGTTCTCCCTGAAGCCGCCAGCGCCAGGTGGTAGTGGTTCATCAATGCCGTTTCTGCCTCCACCTCCGAGTGCGAGTGATGTGAAGGCTGAAAGAAGTAGGAGCAGAAGTAGGGGAGTGACGCCGGAAAAGGAGAAGACGCCGGCACAGGAGATGGGGTTTGATGACGGGGAATTTGGGGAATTTCAATAGATATGTACGCGTTAGATCTCATACCATCTATATAAAAGCCACCAAACTCGTCGGGTATGCGCGCAAAATTCTTAAGAGGCCAAGAGTCCCGGGAATAGCTGGGATGTTTGAGAAGTGCACAACCTACGAACTTCGGATTGAGATCTGGAAGAGTGCAGGATTTCATATAAGAGCGCGTAGCAAGATGATAATGCGTTTGTGGAGGAGCAATTCTCTGGGTATCTCGACTTGAAAGACTAAGCCATGATTCTGGATGGCAACGAAGACCAAAATCCCACCCAATGCCAATGCAAATAATTCAAAACTTCCATGGCTTCGTTATTTGAATCAAAACTCCTGCACTGCCTCACCAGGGAGATCAGAGGGTTCGTATGCTGAAAGAAGCTCGGTAGAGATAGAAGTAAGTAGCTCGGGGGGTTGATGAGCTGATGCACCAATACTTGGCGTCGTGATAGTAGATTGGTCAAGGGTAGACGTGATTAGAGTCGAGTAAGACGGAGTTGTAATTGTAGGTACTTCGAATTCTGTTAGGAAGTCTGAAGAGGTGAGGGGCTCGATAGGTGAATTCGGTTCGGCTGGATCATTTGGCTCCGCTGGAAGGATTGATTGAGCCTCGGATAACGAAGCTGTACCATCGGGTCCTTTCGGGCGTGCATTATATAGCGTTGGGATCCTTGTCGGCTTATGCGCCTTCGCCGTTTTGGAGTTTGACGCCTTTGCATTAGCTGGTTGTGGAACTCTGCGAGGGACCCATTCCTCGTCCGAGGCTTGGTATAACCGTTTGATGTCCGAAATGAGGTCACCGACATCATGACCGCCTTCGTAGTCCTTCCATCTGCCACCATCGCGAATTGTCCTAATTTGATTCTTCAGCCTCACAGTGCAGCTTTTTGTGACGCCGGCTTCTGCTGTCCTGACAACACTGTGCCTTAAAAGGTCTATGCCGTAAGCTCCGTCATCTTTACTAACACAATCATTCAGTCTCTCAAAGTCCATCCCGTGCTCGAGTGAGCAATCCGAAATAAGCTCTCGTTGAGGTATCTCCTCGTAATGACCAGTCAGGCACATTGCGAAGCCTAGGTATATTTTTGGATCGGGATAGATAGAGGCGGCACATAGTTCGAGGATGTTGCCTAGACATTCTTGAGGCCCATGTTTGCAATCAACACCATCATCATCATCAGTGGGACTGCAGATTAACTTAGTCAAGCTTCAGTAGCCGATTCGGGGGTCACTATACGTTCCGATGAAGGAGAGTGTGAAGTCGACTTTGTCTGACACATTTGCCATTGTTGGTATGATGAGATCACGGAGACAATCTTTGGCATCTGGACATTTTGACCTTCGCTACACGTCAGTACAGTCGGCCTTCCACCAAGGAGTATACTTGCATAATATGTGCCTCCAGAGGAACTTTGGTGATTGTCTCGGAATTGAATTCGGAGGTCTTCTGAGATAGCCATTGCCGGGAAGAGGTATAAAAAGGCCGCAGGTTATCCACAAGGTAAAGAGTCGAGATCGAGGCAGCAAGAAGTAAAGTCAGGGCCAGCCATGTTCTCCGCCGGCGGATTTGGAAGGACTTTTGCGGTGCATGCTCCTCGTAGACAACCCTCCTAGACAGCACCTTTTCATACATGCCTGCGGTCTTTCAATATTGAAGGAAAGGGCATGCAAAGAAGGGTAGGCGTGCCAATCTGACAGGTGGGAGGTGTTGTCTCTGACGTTGTCGGTCAGAGCTCACGGCGTGACCTCGGAGTTGGGCGGCGGTCCCAGCAGATCCAACGTCGGAACAGAAGTGGGGATTTTGCCAGGATGGAGATTCGCATTCCCAGCGTCCCCATCATTGTTAATCCCTTCCCACCGGCCTGCCATTTTCTTCTGTTCTACGTACCGAACTGCTCGGCCTCGAATTGATTGCCACGGCTGGAGCCGGGAGATGACTCCTGCATCGCGCAGCTTGGCGAGCGCCAAGTGAACCCAGGCAACGCTCGTAGAAACTTCCCTAGTTTCCTCTTCCTGATCCAGTTTCGTTTGGTGCAGAGGCACTCTCTGCAGAATATCGTCAACCCGTTCCGGCTTGAATACCTTGGCGATGACGAAACGTGCAAGCAAAAGATCCTCCTGTGACAAATCTTTGACTTGGCTGGTCTCATATACCCACAGCTGTGAGACGATACCATCGCCAACTTTAGCGACCTTCTCTACGCAGTACTTCTCCGCTGTCAAGTCCAATTTCTTAGTGCAAACTAGCAGAGCGTAACGGTAGGTTCCTGGATGTTTCGGTCGAGCATAAAGTGCCAGGCACAGCCTGGGCTTGTTTCTCATTATCGCGTCTTGGTTGGGCAAAGGATCTGAATTGGGGTAAGCCGTCAGGACAGCCCAAGCTCCATTTATCCGCTGCCTATTTCGAGGCACAAAATCCGACAACGCCACGTGACACCTAGGTTCCAGCAAGCAGGCGAAGTATGCCTGCTTTGTAAATGCCTCAAGGACTCTGCCTCGTTAATCTGATCGGCAATTTCAGCTGTTGCGATGTGCCTTCTACAGTTCAGCTTATCTCCAGGGGTGTGCTGTCTATAGGATGCTGGGTGTTATCCTTGAACTGGCACCAGTGTCTATATTGGATGCAGGCAACAGCGTATCTCAGAATTACCATTTTAGGATCTTTATGTATATGCACTGCCATCTATAGGGTATCTATCGAGTTTCCTTCCGTTTCATATACAGGACGTAAAGTCTTGCCATCACTGCTGCTTTACTGCCATGTTCTATTAGACTATAATTGATGATGTGGGAATTCCCATGTAAGGCACTTACTTTACAGTCACAAGCTCCAATCACGGTGGTACATTCATCGGGATGCTGTTAACATCTTCGAGACCCGAACTCCCCTTGGACTTTGATGTATGAGATTGTTTTCACAAGAACCCCAAGTTCTTTGCGTCAAACTAAAAGAGAATACGCAGAAAATTTCACGGTGTGGATTAGATCCGATGAGCGTTCGATCCTGTATTGCAGTTCTACGTTTCATGCAATCAAAGGTCAAGATTGAAGGCTCGGAATCTCTGGGAGAAAAATTTGAGAAAAAAAAGCAGTTTGTGCACGCACAAAAGATGCAATACAGGCGTAACTGAGGGCATATGATACGTCCAGAGTGCTGTTTTCCTCCAGACATGCGTACTACTCGCTTCGTTGTAACAAGAGACGCGGAAGAAATTTGGGCGTTGGGAAAGGCTTGAATGAGGGGACGTATAGATAGTTGAGATTCAAAGATGTCGCCATCCCAGTGTCCTTTTCGGATGGTCATGGCGAGTCCCAAATAACGGAAAGTGGATTTTGGGGCCGCTCTCTTCTTCATGTTCGTGGATGTTGCGACGGGAGATGTATATTTTGGCAAGTCGTAGGCTCTCATTGATCCCCAATGATCTCTTCATAGAGCTGAGGCTTGCCACCTTTGATCGTGCTTAGTCGCTAAAGTGTTTTAATCTGATGTGCTCCATCTCGACCTCCGCGGTGTAAGGGTGAAGGAACTTCTCCAGCTCAAACCTCCAGAAGACGTTGTACATGTTCACATTCCACGCAGATGTAAATTCCCAGTACTCGGGCAACCATCCAGCTGATTCCCAGTCGACGATCCCAGATATCTTGTTGCCGTCCACCAATATGTTGGTGCTGCATAGGTCGCCATGAGTAAAGCATGTGTTATAATCAGAAGCTTCGTTCTCCTGCCAGTCAACCAGGTCCTCGACTTCTTGCCGATCAGGGAAAGGTCCAGAAAGGCCATGACGCAAATATGAGTGGAAGTCCTGTATGGACTCAAATGGTCCATAGCCTTGGCGGCCCTCGGGCAATTTTGGATCGAACAGCTTGCTACCGTTGAGACCCTCTACCACACCTTGCCGTGGTTGGTCTAAATTCCGCATCTCATCAACGAACTTCTTCAGTTGCTCGAGGAGTTGTGCTTTCGAGCCGTCGGTTCTTGTGTGCCATGCATCAGCAATGGTGGTTCCCGGAAGTCTAGACATGACAATATAGGTAACCCCTTTGCACTCGAAAGCACAGTGGACCTTGGGTACTGGGATCGATGTGTGGGTCGCGATGTACTGCATAGCCAGGGCTTCTGCGACATGTTGGGTTGTTCCATATTTGACGCAGATAGTCGGTGTGAGAAAAAGCACTGAGCCAGAACGAGGCCGGCGGTTCTTCAAGAGGGCCACCGAAGCACGAGTAAGCTGCCTCCGGAGCCAATTGCTCTTGATCGAAGACGAGGATGCTTTAGACAGGTCTGGGTGCGACTTCTCTACCATGATGGGAAGATGGGAAGGGCCAAAGATATGAGGAGGAGGCTGCAGGCATCAGCGAGAATTCCCTCTACACGTGCGTGCAATCGAGCCTATCACTTTGAGGGCATTCCAGTTGCATAAGTTCATAGGTGGGGGAGCTCATGATCGTGGGGGTGACGCGGAGCTTGGTGAAGGGGGGAGTGGTCGGGAGGTCATCACGCGGTCGAAGCGGTAAGGTAGCTTGATTGGGGGCGGGCGACGTGGGCACCGTGGGCGTCCCCGTCCGGGAGAGGGAAGAAACAAAAAGCGAGTCGAATGGAGGGCGGCGTGGGGATTTTTATCACGATTGATGGGAATGAATTGGTCCCGTGGGCCCTAGAAGTGCCCTAGAATTGCTGAGGCACTCTTCCGGTCTAGGGCCGCATGTATCGGCACGGCTAAAACAATGCGACTAAGCCCCAACGGTGCGAGTGTCAGGCACGGCCAAGAGCTTGTCCCACCAGCCCAGCATCTGAGCACCGTTTGGAGAGGGCCAAGAACTGCAGCGTCGGGCCGGGGACGCGGTACCTGTCAATCTTAATTTTGTTTCCTACATATCTGCCTCCTTCCAAGCTTCCTTCATCCCCATCGGTCAGCCTGGGCTGCTGAAATGGCTGGAGCCCAAGTCGGTGACACGACACGGGCTGAGTCGATGGGGGCTGATGCGACACTGGACACTGCGCTGTCAGCGTTCACCGATTGCATCAAGTACACATGTCTTCATACTTTGGCGGTCAAGGTGTCCGACAAGTTCCGCCAGTTGGCTCTATCATCAGAACAACATTTTCTGCCCATGCCCGTCAGGGGCTTGCCTTCTGGTGAAGAAACTGGCAAGTTCATTAGTATCGACGTTGGAGGGACTAATCTCAGGGTTGGCTTCGTCGAGCTCTTTGGCAAAGATGGCTTGGATGGAGGGGATGGGCCATCTCGAGAGCTGATAAGGAAGGCACATGAGAGATCATGGCCTATCGAAGACCACCTCAAGGTAGACAAAGCCGAGGACCTTTTCGCATGGATCGGTGCATGTATCACGGACGTCATTCGAAGCGGTTATGCGGAGCTCTCGGCAGCAGAAAAAGAAGAACTCTTCATTGGCATTACCTTTAGCTTTCCCATGACCCAGACCCTCTTGGGAGAAGCCACGCTCCTCCCCATGGGCAAGGGGTTTGCCATCACTTCAAACTTGAATTTGGGGAAAATGCTGCTCGCCGGGTATCAGCGTCAGTGTGATGCTGCGGAAGCGAATGTGGTGAATATGGCCAAGT
Organism: Viridothelium virens; assembly: GCA_010094025.1. NCBI lineage: Eukaryota > Fungi > Ascomycota > Dothideomycetes > Trypetheliales > Trypetheliaceae > Viridothelium > Viridothelium virens. Next base: position 892,591 of record ML991771.1, read on the forward strand.
CGAGTGCCAGCCTTGAAGCTTCCTATAAGCTGCCAAAACTTAAACTCGTAGCCATTGCGAATGATACGATCTCTACGTTCATCTCCGTAGCCTACGCAGTCAAGGCACGGCCAAATAGTCGAACGGCTATGGGCTTGATAGCGGGCACTGGTACCAATGCAGCTATACCTTTGAGACTTGACTATTTCTCCTCCTCTAAGACTGCTCATAGCAGAACAAGCTTCATTGGAGACTCCGCGGAAGCCGATGCGATTGTCACCAATACAGAATGGTCAGTCCATCCGACCGGCGATCCTCTCTTCGAGCTGGATATTCCAACGAAGTGGGACAAGCAGTTGGATGAGCACCTTCCGCCAAACTTCCGAGGCTTTCAGCCATTCGAGTACATGACGGCAGGCCGATACTTGGGCGAGATTGTGCGACTCGTCCTACACGATATCGTCTCACACGGCAACGGCATGGACAAAATACTCCCTTTGCTGATTACCCAAAACTCTATTTCGACAGCCTCTGTTGCTGCTGCTGCTGCACTTGACAGTGACGTGAACTCATTGGCAGAACCCTTTGCTAAATTTCCTACTGCCTTGAAAGCCATTGTCCAGCCCATCAGCAAGGCAGTGATGGATCGTTCTGCAGCCTTGATGGCAGCTTATGTGGTTGGCTTACTTGCACTTGCTGGGGATATTACGCTACAGGGTCTAAATGATGAGCTTGCCAAGCGAAACAAGGACGAGGATTTTGTAGAGGAAGAGCTTGTCGTCGCTTATACCGGTGGTCTCATTTCCTCGAATCCTGGATACCGTCAATCATGTGAATACTGGATGAATGAGCTGATTAGAAACAGTTCCTGGAGAAATCAAGGTAAACAAATCGTCCTGAAGGAAGCGCTCGATGGCGGAGTCATTGGGGCTGCAGTTCTAGCTGGAACCGCCATGAGGTCTAGAGCAGAGCTCACTTAGAAGACGAGATGCTTCGAATACGGCCTCGAAGAATAACAAGTGGAAGGAAGGGCTTAACTGTGAACGTGAAATGGCACACTATGTAGCCTCATGCCAAGATTCGCTATTTGGCTAGCAGGAAATGAATGAGACATAAAAGAAGGTAGTCTTGGTAGTGTGTAAGGCGACCGGTCGGCGGCGGTAAGATGGCTCTCTCAATGGACTTATACGAGAACTGACAAGATAAGGAACAGTCTCGGAAAGCTGTAGGGTGCTTCCCATTACTCAGTCATCTACCTCGTCTCGACCGAGGTGTCACAATCTCGCAGCTGGTTCTAACGCTGACTCCACCAACCTCACCGCCTTCTCGGCTGTCCCATACGAGGTTTGGTAGCCATAGCCACCATGACCGTAATTGTGGACGACCGCAACATCGCCAAGGCGTTCTTTCTCAATTCTTTGGCCACCTTCACGTACTGGTCGCAACCCAACTCCATGCCGAATGATACTCAGGGCCTCGATCCCTTTTCCATTCGTCAATGTGGGTGCAAGTTCAATACATCGCTTCATTATCCTCGTAGCAAGGTTCGGATCCGGTTGTGAATCCCAATTGTTCACTTGATAACATCCGCCAAGAATGGTGCCTCCACCGGCGGCTCGTTGCATGATGTATGTCGCCTCTTCGGATCCGTCATCCGTTCCAGAGATACTCGTCATAATGCCGGGCTCATTTCGGACAACGACGATTTGGCCACGCGCTGGAAAGACTTTTCCATCATTGACGCCATTCAAGAATCTCGAGTTGAGTCCGGTACAGTTCACCACGACATCTGCTCTCTTTCCGGTATGATGATGATCAGCGGCGTCGGCAACATGATTAACAATGCCGCGTTTCAACACCACACCATTCTTCAAACATTGAGAAGCCAGCCAGGGCAGGTATATGGAAACATTGATACAAACGGAAGTGAAACCAGTAGCCGAATCAATGCCCTCGGGTAACTCATTTTGGGGCAGAACTCGGAACTGCCAAGATGGTGAGTAAGGTCAAAAGCTGTCACACGGAGCAAATGCGTGATGATCTGAAGCTTGGGTCATAGCGACTGTAAAAAATTGACATACGTTTGGCATGACTTCTTTGAACCATGCATCAGGCTTCAGGAGCTCGGAGAACCATACTTGAGTTGCGGAGCCAGCATCTTTTGTCCGATTATACACGGTAGAGTCTGCAAGAAAAGTGAGAAAAGTTAGGAGACAGACGAGAAGAAAAGGATCGGGACCTTGGAAATGAACGCCCGCTTCTGGTAGATGCGACGCCAGGCGCTTCAGTTCTGGCCATGTATTTCGTTCATACTGTTCACCCAAGGAGCCTGGCTTGGCAACACTGCAGCCCTCTGTAATTAGTACTTGGGAAACGGCGAAGATAGCGATGACATGCTAGCGTAACACTGTGCTACTGCAGGGGCGCTTTTGAAACATGATTGATCACATCAAACAGTCACATCAAACAGTCTACACGCAACGGGTAAAGGTGAAACACTTAGTCTGCACGTACGGAAAATAATTTGCCCCTGCCCAGGGCGAAGCATATTCAATGTCATAGTCGCCAGGCATGTGCTTTGCAACAATAGTGACATTGTACTTTGGATTCTTTGAGAGTAAAAGGGCGGTGGTCAAGCCGACGACTCCAGCGCTGACCGCAGATCAGCTCTGTTGGGCTATGCAGGACTAGAAAACGGTGAGGTCAGCTTCTGGGAGGGCTCACCCGAGCACTGTAATATTCGCCTCTGCCATGGTATTCCGATGATTGAGCCCGTGGTGCAGCGACTGGCGAGGAAGAGGGATCAAAAGGAAGTGTCAGTTTTTTGGTGGAGAGATGACTCGAGAGACCGGAGTCACCGGCAATGGTCACCTTATCAACCCACAAGCCAAAGTACCTTAACTTTCATCACCATCACACCATGCCCCTCCAATCCGGCGAAGTGCATAAGCCGTATCAGTCAATGTCCACCTACATAATAGTCAAACGACTCCCATCCGACTCAGCGGATATACATATCTTTGAGTACACCATACTCAGTCTAAAATATCGCAGACATATCTTAACCGCCTATATATTTTTTTCCTGTTTTTTTTTTCAGATTTTGACTGGGTAGTGGGACTAGACGGCTTTTTATTGGAATTGCAGGGCAAAATTGCCTGTTCGGGACCAGCACGATTGCCTTTTCAGGAGCGACGTATTTAGTAGCTTATGTTATTCGAGTATCCAAACTCAGTACTGCAAGTGACAACATGCTAATTTGAAGTTTCGGGAGCATATGAGTCAGGTGGGCCAATATCTTTGTTCTTCGAACACGGGCTGGCCTTGGTACTCCGTACTTTACAGGTATTTTATATTTTCGCGGGGGAGGTGGCTGGGGACCGTTCAATAGAGTGAGGGAGCACAATAGCAAGCAGCAGGATAGCTAAAAGAACTTCTGCCTGCTGCTTCGAAGCCAGCATTTTCCTCATATTTTGCTTCGTTCGCTTCCTCTTTGACATCTACACCGACTCGTTTCCCAACCTGTCCACGGTCGTGGCACGGCGTTTATCCCCTAAGGTATCGGCAGCTGAAGGAGATTGCTCAGACGAGTTTGGCGTGTTTGCGTCCGCTGCAGGCCGGCGACAGGACCAGCATCATCAACTTCCTTGGGTTCGCCAGAAACAGCCACCTACACAGCAGCCTTCTCGCTCTCTCTCTCTCCACCACCGAGGACAGCAGGCCGCTCACCCAAGGCCTAGCTTCCTCGAAATCCTTTCATGAAACATTCCTCACTTTAATCCTTGCCCTCGTCGTCTTTCTCCCCTTTCTCCCTTCCGCTCATCATGCCTGCGTCCGGAGATGAATTTCCTCTCCTCAGTGCGCTCGGAGTCTATGCTTCGGACATAAAGGGAGATGGTATGTCGCTTTTTTTCCTCCACCCCCTTCGCTCTTGAAAAATCTACAAATCTTAATTTCGGATCAATCTCTAACATCTGCCATCCTTCCCACAGGCAACTGTCTTTTTAATGCCCTCTCCGATCAGATGTATGGCGACGAAAGCCAGCATCACGCGATTCGTGCTACGGTTATCGAGCACATGAGGGAGAACAGCGACTACTACAAGCAATTCATCGACGTACAGCCCGGCGGTGGCACTCGTCGTAATCCTAAACGCAAGAATGCTGGCACCTATGCCACCACTTCCAATAATTTCCCTGCGTCCGCTGCCGACATTGACCGCGTCTTCGAGAACCACCTGCAAAACATGGCCAAAGGCGGCACTTGGGGCGACAACATGGAAATCTCGGCCTTCAGCACGGCCTTTCGTGTGGATGTCAAGATCTACCAACGTGATTTCGCATACATGGTTGGATCAGGAGAAGGTAGTAATCGGCAGATTGTACACATCGCATATCATGTAAGTGTGCTCAGCAAGAACTTCGTTCTGGAGCATCTCAACTGATCGCCTACAGACCTGGGAGCATTACTCTTCGATCCGCAATCTCGACGGCCCTCATTCTGGACTTCCCAGCGTCCATATTCGTGCTCTTTCAGAAGAGGAGGAGCTTATGCAAAAGCAAAAACTTGCTCAGACCCCATACGTACACCCTTGGATGATTGCCAATGTCCAACGGGCTCTACCATACTTGGTTGAAAAACCTGTCATCAAGAAGATGCTCGAGGAACATAGGGGCAACGTTGACGACGTTGTCACGAAGCTACTCAACCTCGACGAGCAGGGAAGCGCCTCATCTACACAAGAAAGCTCCAGTGTAGGCCGCGATCTTGACAGCGACGATGAACTTTACAGTGGCCCAAACAAGAAGCAGAATCGCCGCTCAACTCGCGATACGGCTGCTGGTTTTGGACAAGGACGCCAAGCACTTCACTCCCAAGGACTGGCTCCTCTCAGTCAAGAGTCATTCGGAAGCGAGCTCTCCGAGCAGTCTGCTGCCTCTGATGCGCTCTCTATTAAAGCTGAACAGGACGATGAAGAGTGGAAGCCAGATAATGCCCTCAGTCGTGCATCGTCCTCCGAAGCCTCAAGTAAACCACGCATCCGCATCACGATCAACGGCCGTGGCTCATCACGCTCACCCAATCGCAAAGGTGCCTCCCCGACTGGCATCAATCGCAAGGCTGCCGGTCGCACACAGCAAAAGCAGGTTGGCCCACAGCACCGTCGTGGTCCAACTGCAGCACAGCGAAAAGACATCAAGAAACAAGCACAGAAGGCTGCACGCAAGGAACGCGCCATTGCCGAGTCGAAGGGCATCAAAGCCAATACCTCTGCCAAGCGCAACTCACTTCCTATCTTCACGAAGAATCCTCCCATCATCGAAAGTGGCATCAAAACTCTTTACATCTGATTCCTTCATCAGCTTCCTTCGACTACCTACGCTATTTTCGCACCTTTCCCGCGATTCTGCACCACCGCTACCACTAATTTATGTCCTGACGGCCTCGTTTCTCAATCTTCCAGAAGATGTGGGGTCTACCAACACGCACATCATGGCGATCGATACCCTCTTAGGCGGCACAACATCAACATCCAGCATCAATCTTGAGCGTTTGCATGGCGACGGCGTTGTCTCTTTTCCCTGTCATCCCAGTTTGACTTGCCCATTCTTGTTTTCCATACCACACTCATGACTCTTGCATGCACTGTAACCACGATGGTACTGAAGGGCTCAGGCCATCATCACCGCACGGCATTGAAGGGAGCTCAGCGGTCGGAGTTTGATGGATACTACGGAGTACAGCACATGGTTCACGACTACATACACCATTAGAGCAGATACATCTTGTGACGAAAGAAACAGTTGCAGCCATTGAGGCGGCAATGCTAGTAATCGTCGAAGGCTCGGGCGGGACTGACCTGCTTAGGCCTTGGATGTACCTTGATGAATTGACCGATGATGATAGCATCGGTTCATAGGATGAAACAATGAGAATTGAAATCTCTTCTCGCCCATTGTACATTTGCACCTGTAGTAGATTAACCTTGGACACAACTGGATGCCTCCAGCCCTATTATTGTTCAATGTCTTCCACAAATCTCACCTCATAGCCTTCGTTTCGAACACTCCGCCACTAGATCTCGTGAAAAACATCGTCGCGGCCAACATACGAATCACCTCAACTCAGGTAGTTTCACAAATAGGCCTATGCTCCATCGCTTCCACATCTAGTAGTAAGCCCGACCACACTGGATATTGCGACGCGAAGCATCCTTCCCTGTTTTCCATGATGTCTACGTCAAGTTGCTTACTTCCGCCTCCTTTACCTCTACATTTCCGTCCTGCATCCCGAAGTAACAGATCACAGGCTTTTGCCCGGCTTCCAGCCCATACGCCTTCTTCTCTCCCTTGGCTTGCCTTTGTGATACGTCGTATCCATTCTCTCCAACAAACAAACCCACGTCCAAGACACCGGTGATACTCTTGATTTCTCTGGCCAGTGCCTCGACCTCCCACCTCCCCTCCGGATTCCTCCCGGTCCCTAACCTCTCCATCATTGCCCAGCTCTCGCCTTTCTTCCGTGCTTCGAGAAGGTCCTTCTTGGTGAGTAGAGGACTGGGAAACGGCGCATCGATGATGAAGTTTCCTTGGTCCGTTTGGTCCGGACCAGACTTAGCAAGGCGGCCAGCACGAACGGTAGGAGAAGAGGAGCCGAGGGCGCGTAGGCGGGCGAGAACAGTATAGACGGCAATGGGAACTATTTCGATGGGTATGGAGGGCCAGGAGGTGAGGAGGCGAGGTTGGTTTTTGCGGTAGTCTGTTCGTAGATCAGTACATCTGCATATCATTCCCATTTTGCTACGGAAACATCTCCCATTCTGCCCCTGCTGCCTTCTATCTGCGTTTGACTTGAAGGTGTTTTGGACGTACCAGCAACACACACAAACTTCTTTGCCTTCGTTGCAACCAACTTCTCTTGGAACAAACATGCACCTCCACCCTTTATACAGTTCAGCTCGTCATCCACCTCGTCCGCGCCATCAAACGCCACATCAAGTGCCACCGTCTCCGGTAAACTGTCGAAGGCAATGGGCGTCAACCCCGCTTGCACTACCACCTGTCGGCTCTGATACCCCGTCGGTACGAACTGTATCATGCTATCTAGCGAGGCACGGTGCTCTTCAGGGGGTTGTGTCGAAGCGAGGTGCGATTCCAAGCTGGCCTTGATCGCGTCGACGACGTAAAGGATAGTGGTGCCTGAGCCAATGCCGACATAGCGGAAGGAAGGAGAGAAATGCTCGGCAACGGCACGTTCGGCGGCGCGCTTTTTGGCGGCCTCAATTTGATCACCCATAGGAGCGTGGGCGGTCGTGGCAGAGGAAACGGAGCGAGAACAGGATGAGGTCGAGCTCGAGGGAAGCGTGCGATGGATCGGTAGAGAGAAAGTGACTACGTGCGATTGAGGCGTTTCGAGAAATCGAGCTGAGAGGAGGGAACTTGAGTGCCTGCTGATGCAGCGACTTTGTAAAGCTTGCCCTACCAGATTACCAAGAACTGTGGTTCTCCGTAAAATCCCGCACTGCATCAATCAAGCTTCCAAGGTTGTCACACGTAAATGCAACACCGCAGTAGGGTGTCTCAAGCGCCAGTTAAGGAGCTGAGCATAGCGACAACGACGAGAGGAATAGAGAGTACTTCTATAGCACGCGAATTGTGATCCTGTGGTTTCTGAGGGATCTTTGACAAGTGCAAAGGGTGATGTTGTACCTCTTGACAAGACCGACAAGACCCCACCCGACGTCACAGGCCAAGCTTCCACTGACTGGAGCTAGTAGTTAGTAGTCCCCACGCAACTCTCTGGGTTACTTGGTGGGCGTGGTGGGGCACAGGCGTTCAATACTCTAAGAGTACGGAGTACAATACATCTATAGGCTCGATGGTACGTGACAGCTCGTTGGTGGAAGACCAAGACGCAAGAGCATTACTACCTGCCTGAATGAAAAGAATTTGCAGTCTATTACGTACTTGTATCTGCAGATTGATATTCGAGCTGTCTTTCCCATAAGTAACCGCCCGTCTCTTTGACTCCGCTTGTTTCTACTTCTCTGCTCTAGGACAACGTGCTAACCTATTGCCAACTTTGACGATGCATAGATTCTCCGAACAATTGTCTGCATCGTCAGAGAATGCAGGAACTGTAGTCAATCCGGCTTTGAGGGCAAAATGCGGCATCCCAAGTTGACGATGCCTGCAATTCATTTGGAACGTCGAAAGCGCATTCAAGTTTTCGCTTTGGACAGTAGCCATTATGTCTAGCCATTGTTCCCCAAATTCCAGCGAAGAGAATAGGATGCCAACGTCACGCTTAAAATCAAAGAGCATCAATCCAAAAATAAGCAAAGCGAGAATTTCTGCTTTGGCCAGAAGACTACCTGGGCAATGGCTGATACCCCTTCCGGTGGTTAATATGATAGGTTCTTCACTATATTTTCGTCGGTAAAGAATCGACTGTTATAGGGATCAGCCGCGTCGCTCCTCGTCATTCTCTACTTGCCCAGCAGCTTCCTGTGCGGAATGACTGTTCCAGCCTATTGCTGGCCGTCAAGACCTTTCCCAATCTTCGTTATCTTTGACACGTCAAAAACGGAGAGACCTGCTGTGGTAAGCCTCAGAACTTCCTCACAAACACTGAAGAGCTATCACGTCAGAGACTGGGTAGGCGGAAACGTGACGGAATTCCAATAGGTCTCAGTGTAGTCAGTTCGGAGGTTCGAAGACGGTCGGACTTATCGTTCATATCGTATGAAAGATCCGGACTTCTTGAAGCTTTGATGTATTGGGCTGCACTGAACGAGGGACACTGGAGATTATAAAAACCATCACCACCAGGTGAGTCCCTAGTTGTATCTGGCCCATGCACCCTCGAAGCATCGATTAACAATGCCTTGACTCACCGACCGCTCAGCAATGCCAAGTCTGCGCAGCTGTATACAAACTGACAGCAACCACTTCGGACGCTATCGAACACTCCATGGCGAAAAGTACGCCTGATTACTTGAAACCGCAAAGATCTAGGGTTTTACCATTTCCGGGGAACAATCATTGTGAAAACGCGCACAACCGCGATCATGGGGTCATCGATCAAGGAAATGGACAATGAGGCCCGCGACGACATGTTGGTGGCCCTCTCATAATCCATGCACCTCTAACCAGCCTCCATGCAAAATCTCACATTCGAAGTAATCACTCAAAATAGCAGAGTCAAAGTGGCGTGATAATGAAGGCGAATGGGGTTGCCTACAAGAATATCCTCAGACATCCGGTCCCTTGCTTTAGTGGCAGAGTCCAACACTTCATCTTTCAGGAGCCTCATAAGTCTACGCTCAGCTGGAAAGAGTGAAGTCAGTGCCTCGGACTGAAGATGACCCCGGCCAGTAGAGGACTGCACTGTGTGTGTTTCGGAATACCTCTTCTAGCTTCGTGAACCCTTACCAGAAGAATCCCCCCAGAAGGCAACCTATTGGATCTCGCGATCATATCGATCCCTTACATTCTCTTCTCGCGGCTGAGGTATTTAGTTAGTAGCCTGTTATGAATTGCATGCAGACCAGGCTGGCAGATCAATAATGAGACAAGAGTGCCAAGGTTTGCTGCAAGCCTCTGCTTCCTACTCCACGGTAGCAGACTCAGAGTGAATGCTGTTCCGTTTCTTGGCTCCTGCTTATTCTTAGAGAATTATGTCTGCCGCAAAGTTCGCCTCTATTATAATGCGACATGCCAAAGGGTGAATTCCTGAGGCGTCTCAGTGGGACGTTCACGTAACCTTGTTGGATAGAACATAACAGTGAACGCGGGAAAATGGTATCTGCCTAGCTGTAAGTTCCTGCCTATCATGGTGGAAGCACTCTGTTGAGAGTCAACACTCTCGCTCAATCCGGACACCGTATGGTCATTTCACGCTTATCATTACTATAGATATATTTGTCAAGCTTCAACATAACAATTTTTCAGATCAAATGCCGGCCTTGCTGAGCCATCAGGTGCAGCTTATTAGCTCTGCCCGCAGTTGCATGGATTTATTCCGTAGTGTATGGATCTTGAGTGCTATCGGGAGAAATCGCTACCGGAGGCAGCTCTCGGTATCTGTGTTAGCAAGGATAGTGATAGGCTAATACCATAAGCCACTTCGGAGCTGAGATGGGAGAGGACATAACCTCATGCCTGATGCCCTTTCGCCCTGTCTGCGGGGCCATTAATGGTGTGCTCATATCTTAGGCCTTTCCAAAATAATCGAAAATTCTGTGAGCTCTTTTATAGCTGTTTCATGGGTCATGTTTCGTATTCTTACTCGTCTCCTAAGTGCTATATCATCTAGAGCTGTCCTTTCGAATTCTTCCTGAAAGAGACTTTCATCGTCTCGAGTCTGTTGATTTCTACCAGCAGAATGTCTTATCTTGCCCTCGACTTCAATCAGAGTATACCTCAGGCTTTGCAACACATACCAGCCTTGCCGCCCCCCGATGGAGTCACCCCCAATTTCGTGGATCCACCCACCAGGTCGACGCTGCTTGTCACCGTGATATCAGTCTTATTTGGCCTCATGTTCATCTTCTACTTGAGCAGAGTCTATATGAAGTTGATGATCATTGGTGAAATGACTTTAGATGACTGTGAGTTTCTGAGAAGCGTGGGAGAGAAGTTCAGGAATCAGCAATTGCTCATTCGCAATCATAGTAACATGCACAATCGGTCTTGTATGAACCCAATCCTCATATCTTGGTGATGAGTGAATTGACTTGACTTGGCAAGGTTGGTGCCATTGCATATTATACCGGAGTAGTCGTGGGTATTTGTGTTCTGTCTCTCACTCACCGCCGCGACGCTGAAGTGTATAGGAGCGACCAGAGGTCCAATAGGCAAACATCAGTGGGATGTGCCCCGTTCTGAAGAGATGAATATGAATTCTATTTTTGTGAGTAGTTCTAGAAGCTGTTAACGGCAATCTTGACAGGACAAAAGCCTCTCTGGATCCGTGTTGTTGTGACGGGGCCCACGTACCTCCTCTTCAAGGCCACGCTCTTCATTATGTACCTGAAAATCTTCAAGCCCATGCGATGGGTCCGAGTATCTGTCTACATTGGCCTGGTCCTACTTTGCCTTTTCTATGTGCCAGTAATGGTCGTCCAGTTCTATTTCGCAACGCCGAGACCACATGAAACCTGGACCGCCCACTTCATGAGCCCGATGCAGCAGAAGACCGGGATTCTGTTAATATCTCTCCCAACTGTTGGGTTGGCGTTCGATGTCTATCTTCTTCTATTACCTATGGCAGCCATTTCGCAAGTCCAGCTTCCTCCGAAGCGAAAATTGGGCGTGATGATGATTTTCCTTAGCGGAATCCTGTAAGTCTTTTCCAAGTGAAGAAGGAGGTCCTAACTTGTGCAGAGCATGCATTGGCTGTAGCGTCTCCATCTATTATTATGCAAAACCCAATCCCGATGTAACGTGGACCATGGTAGATATACTACTGGCCGAGTACGTCTAGGTTTCATTAATTCGTTAAAATGTCTAACGTCAAGCAATCTTTCAGGGCAGTTGAGATGTACCTGGGAATCATCTGCGCCTGTATGCCTGCATTTTCGAAAACTGCGTGCCATCTTCTTCCTTCTTTGGCAACCATCCGTGCCATTATGTACTCGTGTACGTCGGGTAAATATCTGAGAAATTTTGCAGGAGATCCCTCCCGCAGGCGACAATCTCATTTTGGGCCGTCCAGCAGGCTTCAATGTCTTCACTCCGAGAACAAGGTCGCCATGGCTTGTGGATCTCTATTCGAATACGAGGCTTCCAAATCATCCGAGTCTGGCAGCAAGAACGATGCTCCTTACAATCTCGTCTCAATAGAAGATCTCGGCTCATCTATAAGTATTGCCGGGCAGTAACGGACATCTCCTACAAAGAAAAGGTCTATCCTAGTCAAGAAACTCTTTGGTGATAAACTCCATGACTTCGATACGTGCGGATGCGGTAGGGCCTAGGCACGCCGGGTAAATTTAAGAGTGTCTCGGGGATTGACCCATCCAAACACTGCATAGACACCTTATCGGCTCCGTATCGGCGATTTATCAAAATTTCCCTTGGAAGACACAATGATCGTTTAGTCTCTTTCAACCTCCTAGAGCTGTTGTGTACCAGCAGGCATTAAGCAGGACCGGCTGACCTGCTATTCTTTCATTTATACATGCCGCAATGTCGAGAAAAGGTGAAGAAAAATTTATGCATTCACTGTTGGCTTCTCTTTTTCTTTCATAGATTTTCTGCCGACTTGTAGGTGACATACCGCATGTCGATATAATACTCTGTAAAAGATGAGATAGCCACTGTGAAAAGCATCTTGTTGACTAGTCAGTCAAGGGACTCGACAACTCGAGCGGAATAATATGTAGTAGATCATGCTTGTGAAAGATGGAGCGTCTCTGTGGAATTGTACGTTACTGCCTGCTACTGCAGTTAAATTTCACAGGGCTTGATGAGAGCTTCGCAGGCCAGTGAACATGTCTATGCGCAGACCATCATATACAGGGGAAGAGCATGTGTTGTTGCAGAGTGCATCTTCATACCTTGCATTTCTACGCATTCTGTAGCGTGAGTCAATTACATTTGTATGTTGAAAGACAAGCCAATGCAGGTCTTCAATACTCTGCGATCTGCTACTTTGGCATGCATACGCTCCAGGGCAAAGGGCACAAAATGAGATCTCAAGAACCTTGCGGAGGCTCAAGGAGCTCTGAATGTAGTCTAACAAGAATTTGGAGAAGAGCCATCGAATAATTCTTTTCGTCCTTCATCTAATCTAGGAAGGAACACTTGGGACTTTAATCAAAATAGCCACCTCCAATTTTATTGACACACTGCCAAGTTTCAACCCGAACAGTTACACTGGCCATCATTTACTTCGCTGTCAAATATTTCAATTGCGTCGGCTCCAGGCCCATCGTTGAACTTCTCAAAGGGGACGGCAGAGGCAGGTAGACAGGCGGATGCATATGGATTTCAGCAAAATTTGCCATTAAACCAGAAGCATCCGCCACCGGCCCAAGTCTCCCAGCCCTCCCTGTCATTTTCCGCCCCACCTGTTGAATGTGGGGTGCCTCCCGGTGCAAAAAGCTCGAAGAGTGTCAAATTGGCCCCACAGGTAAAGATATCTGAAGCCGAGCCGCCCTTGCTAACTCCACAAACATCACTGACTGGCGCATATGGGTCTTGAGATGCCATTGGGGTTGTGCTAGAACAAGAAGACGGGAGTGAGAACGTAGGAACTGACGCTGAGGACGTCAATAATGTCGAAAGCGGGGGTGCTGGGTATGTAATTGGACTGCTACTTGGAATATTTGTTGAACCAAAGCTTACTCCGGTCCTTGAGCTAACAGACGAAACACTACTTGAGCTGGTACTCAAAACACTGGCTGATCCGGTAGTGAGGCTAGTATCTACGTGGGTAACTGAGCTGATGACTGAACCACTGACGGACTCTGCTGTTGGGCTCGTTGTTGAGCCGGTTGTCGAGCTGGCAGTCGAGCTGGTCGTTACGCTGGGAATTGAAGTGGAGATCGAGTTATCGATGAAGCTGATAGCTAAGCCAGTAGCTGAGCTAGACCTTGAACTGATACTTGAATCAGTAGCTGGTTTGGTGAGTGCATTAGTAAGTGAGTCGATGATCCCAATAGTAGTCGAGTTAATAGCGAGGCTCGTGGGCGATTCTGTAGTCCTGCTGCTGGCTAGGCTACTGAAAGAATTGGTCGAAGAGTCTAGTCTTGGAATAGTAGTGGGCCTACTGGTAAGAGTGGCGGTCTTAATGATATCAGCGCTGTCGGCTGAGTTTGCCGTTGTTATTGGACCCGAATTTGGGTTTATAGGGGTTGTTCTAGCCTGAGTCATTGCACATGTTACCGCAACATCGACGAGTCCTCTTCGCTGGATATTCATTGGATGACCTGGTCGGGGATCCAATAATAATGCCGAACTAAATGTCCACTTCGCTGACGGATATCCTGCTTTGAAAGCTTGAAGCCCTATCGGAAGTTAGCAACAGGATTTATCGGCTTCAGGGTGATTTTGGATTAGACAGATCTTTCCTCTGTGCGACTCAAATCTATCACAAGCTGCTTACCTTTGCCGATAGAATTCAAGCTCCCCTGTTTGTCAGTGGTGGAGGTGAAGACGGTTTTCCCGTTGGGATACTTGTCATTGGCCATAATGCTAATCACGGCGGAAACCTTCTCATTATCCGTTGAGATTTTTGAGCTCATATAACTTGAATAAGCATCAGCCCAGTTCAACCCATGTGGAGGTTGCGGAGGTGCAGGAGGGCAACCCTGCGGATTTGCGAGAAGGGTATCGATGCCTAGAAATGCATTATATACCGCCTGATTGCTCAGCTGGTGCTGTGCTGCTATAGCCGGAATGTTGGTCATGTCAACGGCAGCAGCCACCAAATTCAAATACTGGAGTGCTTCATCGTCGGTTCCGAACTCCGTCTTCCACTCATGAGCCCCCAAACCCTTGCCCTTAAACATATTCAATACAGAATCCGTTCCTGCGAATTTTGGGTCCCGAACAGAAGGAATTTGATCCCACAAGGTTTGAAGGCGGGCGAAAGACTTGTCGCCTCTTTGATTCAACGAATCAGTGGCCATGAAGAAAGCATTGAATTGTGCGCAAGTAAATGAATTTGAGTCGACCATCAAATCGAAGAAATCGCCTAGGTATTTGACCTCGTAAACGTGATCAACGTTTACGAATGGCCGCTTTGGATTTGTATTATCTTCGCCAAGATGATAGCTCGGGTGGCCGGGAATCACAGGGTGAGCCGTAAGAGCCGCGGCGTCTGGGTAATGTCTGACGGTTGCAGTCTCACATTGGCCTTGCCCAGCGCTCGCCATTGATGGAACATACCAATATACAGGTCCATTGAACTTCTCAAGATCAGTGACTATAGGTTGATTGCCAATAGTGACAGATGCGGATTGTGGGCCTGCAGGCGGTAGTTGCGTGGTAAGTTGGCAGATTTGCGCTCCCGATCCAAAAGCTGTCCTTGTGAAACGCGATCCTCCCCTTTTCCCCTTCCTATGGCCTTTTCCCATTCTCTTCTCCATTTGATAGGCTCGGGCGTGCATAAATCGCTTTTCAGGAGTCTCACCGCCATTACCGGTCGCACTATCTTCAGCGTCTTCGCCATCAGCATTGCCTTCGTCTTCCCCATCTTCAGTCATGAAGCTATATAAGAAACTGTCCGTGTGGTGTGTCCAGCAAACCGCCTCAGAAGTCGTTGTGGAGGTTGTCTCAGATACGACTCGAGCAGAGCAAGTAGCAGTAGGTGAACACGCCTCTAATCTCGAGCTAGATGTGGTAGATCCATCGCTATTGACTTCATAAATGAGTTGCATTTCGCAATTTGTCGCTGTGGTCTGTGTACAAGTTTGAGCATGAGACCCCGTGCTGGTCACAGCCTGAGCCGGTCTAGTTGCTAAAGTAGGCTCAGTGGTGGGTGGTAAAGCAGTTTTGCCTGGTAAAGTAGTTTTGCTAGGCGAATCTTCGTCACTGGGCTCGTCCTTCTGTGGTGGAGTCTCACAACTTCCGGAGACATGGATCCCGAGAAGCTTGATACACGGCAAATGGAATTTCGGTAATCTGATTTTAGGAGACTTTGGAAAATTGAACTCGACTTCAGGGAGAGGAGGCAAACTCCAAATGACAATACCACGCCCTGTGGGGCCACAGTGGTGGCAATCGGCAAGTATGGGGACTACGGTGGAGTGCCCATTTCCATCTGTTGTTGTGATCCATGTATTCTTCGAAAGTCCAGGACTGGTGATGACTGCCGTAGAGATACCGGGGGGTTGTGTAGTCATCGTGGATGTAACAAAGACTTGCGACTTGTTGAAGGGTGCAACAGAGGACGGGTTTCTGGCAGCGCTGGTTACAGAATAGTATGCATCGCTGATGTCTCGAAGGCTTTCAGTTATGCTAGCCGATAGCACCGAGCTTGATGTGCCAGAAGAGTTATAGTGCTGCGACGCATTTGTAGAACTGAAGATTGACTCCGGAATTAGCTGTGTAGTGGATGCACTCGGGTCCGAAGACACGCCTTTGCCATTCGGAGGGATGCCAATTGGATCAAAGACAGCTGAAGTCATTGAACCAAGATTTTGAGGATCCTCCCCGGTCTTGATCAGGCGTCCGGCCTTGTTTGTCGTAGAACCTGTTAGTATACCAGGATATCCAGTATCTTGCGTGTGATTTCGAAGGGACTTTGTCGCTGCTAATTGGTGGATTTTCGTACTACTTTCGGTAAATTGAGTCTGATACACCGAATAGGTTGGACGGAGATCATGTGTAATGTTAGTATCTATTTGACCACTTTGAGTTACCCCAGAGGCTTTTATATTGCTGAGAGAGTTGATGTAGGTCTGGTTTTCTTTCCCGGCAATTGGTTTGCTAAGGTTCACATGCGGGGGTTCGATGGATATAATGGGGTTGGTAAATAGTCCGAAAACTGACATGAGGATACACCC
The DNA here is from genome assembly GCA_010094025.1 of Viridothelium virens. NCBI lineage: Eukaryota > Fungi > Ascomycota > Dothideomycetes > Trypetheliales > Trypetheliaceae > Viridothelium > Viridothelium virens. The sequence goes on from ML991771.1 coordinate 909,086, forward strand.
CTTCAAAACTGGACGGTTAGCAGGAAGAGATGACATGGTAGTGACTGAGAAAAAGAAAGGCATGACATGAAACCTCTCGCCGCAAGAGCAGTGACAACAACGCGTTGCTTATATATTGATAATACCCTGTAAAGTCCAAGCAGCGGGCGACGAGTGAGGTTCAGGTTCAGCAACTCTATCGCGCAGACTCATATATAGGAGATTGCCTGCCATTAGACGATGACGCTCTTGTTCAGTGGCCTGTGTTATCCAGGTGATGACTATCGTACAAGTCCATAACATTCAACACGAATCATCAGAACGAAGAGCTCGTTCTCGAATTTTCGCTTAGGGCCAGCTCCAGGAATAACATAGTACGAAGAATGCCCGCTTTCGGCATCAGGATCCAAGATCTTACTGAGGGTTGTCCAGTTTGCGCGGAACGTGGGCAACATTGGCACTGCTTGGCGAAGGATTCTTCTATCAGTCTATCGTCACGCCTTCGTGCCTCTCTTCACGTCCATTCGAAGGCTTCTGGATACACGGGACGTAGGGACAAAATCGATCAGCGCCAATACCATCAGACACTGTTAAATATTCGAGATTTTCTCCTCCCGTCTACTACACCGACTAACAGGCCAACCCGTATGAAATCCTCCCAAAGTCAGATAACGAGTTTCGTACGGAAGTCTTAGATAGCCAGAAGAGCAGTGAAGATGGTGAAGCAGAGATCAAACCTAAAATAAAGCCTATACTTCCCCTACTGATCCGAAAGTACGATATGTTGTCGGAGCGTGAACCATGCGTCGGCAGGCTTGCGTCAAAAACTCCAGTGCAGACCATGACGGCTGGTTCCGGATTGTGAGAGGTGGACAACATTGAACGTCGAGGTTCAGGAACATGTGCTGGAAATTCATGTGATGAAAAACAATGATGGTACAGTACGATAGTCGTTCGGGAGGAGAAAACGGGGCGGAAATTGCGTGCTAATTAGGTACCCACGGTACCTATTATGGCACCACGGGATGACGGCGTCCGTATCTTATACGATCGGACACTTGCGAAAGGGCGAGGGTCACATGGCCGGGGGGGGGACTGAATGTTGGCACGAGGTGAGAAATTTACCTTTAAGTGTCAGGGGGAAAATGTTCACCCCAAAACTCCTAGCCAGCGTGGCAGAAGTACTATTTCGTCCTGTATCCTCCGCCCCCAGCCTAGCATTATACTCTGATTTCTAAGTGTGCTCGTTGGATAGTATTATGCTTAGGATATGCCCGACAAGGGTTGCGATACGATGGTACGGTGTTCTGTTTTACGTCATCTGAGAATAGTGAGCGCCGGAAGGATCCAGTCTAGCATGTGAGAATGTATTGTTTTGACCCGGTTTTCTAGATTACAGGCTCGTTCCAAACCTTCACCGTGTGGTGTCGATCCGATAAGCTGAACGCACTAAGATTTGTTGCTACGTCACATTCTCGGAGAAGTCACTAAGTGATGCAGGACTTGCCTGATGACCTCGAGGGTGAAGTATCGCCTGCGGGTCTGTGCGAATAGATTACGATAGAGTACGGAGTACTCACCACTCTGGAGTTCTTTACCTATGCTCACCCTAGAACGAAACAAGCGCTGTGTCTCGCGTCTTGCTGCTTGGTCAATTGTGTCAAGCACAGTACAATATCGCCATCGTTCACGGCTTTGCATGTGCTGTACGCTAAATCTGTGGATTGAACTAGCTGGATGAACTGACAATCTCAAATCAGGGGAAAAGGCTGCTGATTCAAATTACAGCCCCGGCCCAAGCATTTTCAACGAGCAGCGTGCAAAGAAGACCTTGTGAGTGCTGTCTACGACACCACGGTCTTTACGTGCTATTCTAGTAGAATTATCAATACTTTCAAGAAGCGATATTACCCGTCATGGGTAACCTAGCCGTAACTGGCATCGCTGATCTGCCTACCGAGATTCTTGATATGATCTGCGCTACTATCACCGATCCCATCGACGTTGCGGCGCTCACGTACTCTTTTCGTCGGATCTACCTGCTCGCAGAAACCAAAACGTTCAACACGGTCGTCATCAAGTCTCGAACACAGAACATTGCATTCCAGTCAGCGTTGCGAACAAGATCTCAAAGAGCTGCTGGGGTACGACACTTGATCGTCGATCGATTCCAAAGTTGGATCGAGTCTCGTTATGGAGATACAGATAACTCGGTAGAGGATGACAGCAAGGAAAGCGAGGAGAATGATGTGAACGAGGAATGGGAAGAGGAGGAGGAGGCAGTCTGGGACGACAGTGACTCCGAAATCTGCACTCTTCCGTTGCTAGTAAACCTCCGAACCTATCGCGTTGCCATGGGCCAGCCTGAGCAGCCAAAGCCTATCCAAACGATGCTGGAGACCGCCGCATGCGGTTTCGGCCTTTCAAATTTGAAGACTTGTGCGTACACATGCCTTAGCGCCAGACAGACACATAGCGGACGCAACTAACAACGGGGTTTTCCAACAGGCAGTATTACGTTGCTTTTCTACGATGACTCCGGTGACAATTCTGGCAACATGTGTTGCTTCGGATCTGTGTTCGCCATCCCAAGCATTGAAGAAATAACAATTCGACGTTGCTCCGCCAGTGATTTCACCACATCTTCTCTGAGCAAGCTTGACGCCGCATCCCATCATCATCAGACGTCCCTCCGGAAATTGTACTGGCTTGGGGGCGGCCTATCGGCCGATGCCTTGAACCAAATTCTTGCCTTCCCTCGTCGGCTAGAGGAGTTGTCGATTGAGGCTGTCGGTCGATACATGGCACCTGATGTCAGAATTTTGCCCGAGGATTGGAACTCGTACATTGATGTCATCTGCAAGCACCAGCCATGGCTTCAAAGCCTGTGCCTTCGTGCTAACTTCACCCTGAACAACACGTGGTCTCTTCAACTGAATGGACTCCTGGAACTACTTTCATTATCCATAGATGACACGATGTTGTTCTCACAGCACGTTATTTTGGACCAGGCTGGAGCGCCTGTAAAAAATTTCCCACCAAACTTGAGAGCTCTCCGACTGACCTCAGGATATTGCAAGCCATTTGATGATGCGCAACAGCTGCTCTGCACGCTCTTGGGTAGAGCACCCTTTCTGCGTCATTTGACTTACAGCGTGACCAACCCAATAGTCCCACCTGACTTTCGCGAGGCTTGCGATAAAGCAGGAGTGACCCTCGATGTGGTCAAATTAGCAACGGAGCCGATCTTTTGATGCCGTCCTCATTCACTCCGCTTAATCATCTACCGCCCATTTATCCAGGACTTTCAACACCATTTAATGCCATGAAAATGTCTGCTTTTAGGTCTTCGAATAATTCGATGGACTTTACCCGATACATCGTTTCAGACAGACCTTGGAGCAGCTTCTCGGAAAAACACGTCGATTGACGATATCACTGTCTGATCTGAAGGCCAATTTACGGCTCGATAGTGAAAGAAATCGATCTCAAATGGTACGGCGAATTTTCAGCAAAAATAGATACCTTATTGCTGAAATATAGTCAGAATGAACTCAGGCGAGAACGCGACAAATTCCTTGCAAATTCAACTGTCCTGTAAATTTGGCGTTGCTAGCCTGCTGTAAATGGGAAGGTCTGTGGTGTAGTTCAATCTTCTAAGTCGCTCAGGTTCATCGTCTATGCTACAGCAGGTGAGAAGCACTCCTATATGTCCAGAATCTTTGTACGGTTATAGCATCCGAATACAAGAGCAAGGACGCCGTAATGAGTACTATCTAGCCTGCAAAGCAGGACGCAAGCACATTCGATGCTTGACTCGCTACGGCTGCTGGACCAGCAGAGTCGCAGGTAGTATCACAGGAGTTCGGAAAAACGGACACGGTTAAGTCAGCATTCGCACCACCTATGGCAGCCGATGTGGTCAGGATAGAGGGTGTGAGGACAGTATTCGTCAAGGCACCCAATGGAAACGATACGGGAAACGAGGATTACCACTTTTCCTTCTCAAAACATAACAACCAAGACTGCTGCTGAAAGATTACACTCCCAGTCCGGCGCTCAAAGTTCTTGATGGCAATTTAGAATCAGCTGAAAGTGCGCTCGACAAGTTCAAGACAGTGGCCAGCCCGACGAAGCCCGTGCTTGGTCTTTGAGCCGAGCTTCTTTGGTTCCCTAATGTCGTAAACCTCGAGAATTCTCAGATAAAGTGCTACTTATCAGGAGTAATGTGGAGCGCTTTTTCCCCTGCGCAGCGCCTTAGACCACTCATTGATTACAAAGTCTGTCACCTCCAGTGCAGCGGCGATGGTCCGAGGTCTCAAACAGAACATTTCGAGGGCATCGTTTCAGTTTCTTAACATCAGAGGTGATATCGCGTGGACACATGAACCCGAAATCACGGTTGTAACAATGCAGTCTCACACAAGCCCTGGCAAATGGAACGGAGGTCCGCATTTTCATAGTCTATCAATAGCAAGACCAAGGATTAGGCACGAGCTCCTAATGAAAGAAATAGGGATGACACTTGAACTTTTTTAACATCCGTGATAGATCTTATGAGTAAGGTGCGCTAAGTGATAAACCTGGGTAAGAAGGAAGGCTTTGACGTCTCTTCGTATTAAAACGATGACTTTGTTGAAGCGAATATGGGTACTGGATCACAGAACAGTCTCTGGCGCGCCAGGTGGTCCCTAAATAATGAAGAACAGAGGTAGAGTCGCTTGAAGGGAAGAATGAAAAGGCTCCAAGGGCCATATCTTTCAGAAATTGACGAAAATATCATCAAGGACCCTCTCAATGCTTTCAATAAACGGGGTCCCATGCCCCGTTGCGCTAGGACGCCCTTTGGATTATGATTGAACAGACAGAACCGACGGCTTCTGTACCAGGACCATAGGTCCTGCAACCACACTGTCAAGTGTCGGCGCACCTCGAGTATCAGCTAATACACCGATAATAAGACCAGTATCCTCAAAAGCGGAGGGAATTGTGGTGTAGTTGGTGCTGGGATCATATGGGACACTGATATTGAAGACGCCGTGGAAGAAAACGGCGTAATAGTCAGTGTTGGTCTTGAATTCCGGGATGTGGGACTGATTGAGGTACTCCAATTCGATTCTATTTCCAGGGGCGGCGGCGCCGATGGCCTCAATTTGGGGCAGGTTCTGATAAGGGACAGGGTAAACAGGATTGTTGGGCGGACAAGATCCTGGAATAACGAAATCGTTGGTAACTTGTAATATCTCAGTGGCATATGGGAAAGAGGTGTCGAACGGGCCAGCAAAGGGATCTGTCTTCCAGATATCCATAAGAGACCAAACCTCATGACGCGTCTCAACCTGTGCCGCTGCGACAAGCGCTCCTTTACTAGAATTAAGCTGAGCCGTCTGCGTGAGTCCGGTGAGAAACGCCATGCTGGAAAGCTCAATGATTGTTTGGAGTTCTAGGTAAGATTTGGGGTCCGTGAATGGGTAAGAATACTCGCATGGGCCGGGCTTCAGTGAGTCATGCGAGATCTCATCTTGGAAAATGCGTAAATGTCCGGCTTCGTTGTCTCTTATCTCCATAAGACGACTGTACGTATTGGCCGGGAAGCCTGCCTCAATGAAGTCAGACTGCGAAAACGTCTCCACGCCTTTCTGATAAAATCTGTATACGATCCACTCCGCGCTAGCTAGGTTTTGCCAGAGAGCATCGTCCGGACCTGGAGGCCCACTGCTGCTGGCAGGAACCGAATCATTATAACGGTCAGGGAAAGGAGGCTTAATGCCGGTGTAGTTCGTGTAGTAAGAAGATTCACCAGGAATGGGACCGAAATCAGGGTTGTCAATATCAGCTGCAGTGACATTTTCGTCCTGGGGTCTTGCAGTGGGCAATGCGACACCCAAGACTACTGAGAATAGGAGCATGACTGTTGTCGGAAGCTTGGCCACCATCTTGAGGAACTAGGCCAATGGCTGAAGACAGGAGAAGATACTTGATGTATGAAATGAAGTTTCGATAATAGAAAGTTCGTATGCATGCAGCATGAAGAAGACTTACATACCGGAAGACGCGGAAACCTTTATACTCATAGAATGTTACTACTGTGATACATAGCCACGACTTGTCGAAGGGATAGTCGGCATAGGGAGAGCGCTTTCTCAGATTACCGAGTGATTTTTCGGGCATGGCGGGCGAGATAGTGACGCAAAGGGTAAGATTACCTGGCATTCGCAGCCCAGAGAGACTTCCGAGGACTGATTCGGACGAGCAGGGTGAGAAAAACTATCAGCCCTCGAATTCAAAGGTTGTCCAAGAAGCAGGTTGTTAGCAAGGCAAAATATCATAGGCCAGTAGAGAAATGGGATTAGCGTCGTAAAAATGTCAAGCTTATCTAATCGGAAGCCGATCGAGATGATGGGGCCAAACCTGTCTTGCATACGGCTTCGCGCGGCTAGCCTTTTTCATCATAATCTGAGGCAGGACAGCTGAAGGAGTCATTAACCCATTCGGTTTTTCAAAATTTGTGGCGGTCCTGCTTGAAACGTGTCACCTTGTAGGAAAAATGTGGTAACTGAGACAGCCATGGTATTGTAATTGACCAAAGCATCAACAAAGCCTTCTTCGTCACAGCATGACCATTGGATTTGGTCAAATGCTACTCCGAAAACATGTAGACTTTATCGACTAGCACTGGCCTCTCTATAGGACATAGGTCGTTCTTCATCTCCTTTTACTCATGACCATCGGTGCTCCGGGGTTATCAATTTTGCGATTGGCTTGCTCGCATTCCTGACTTCTGGTAGAGTAAGCCCAACTTAGCGGCTCAGCTATCGTGATTTCATTATTGCTTCGGAACGAAGACTAGGCTGAAGCTCCTTCCCTGCGCCCGATGTACTGGCTAAGCTTCTGAATGTCCCTGACCACACTTTTGAGGGGCGGAGGATAGTCCGTGTGGTCGTCCAGGTTCGCGACTAGTCGATAGATGTTGGCGCAGACAGATGACAACTTCCCGTCAGATTCCCTTCAACTGTGAATGAATCCACATTCAATATCTTGATCCTCATCTTCCGTACGGCCGAGTTTGATCGTTAGTGCCTGGCTTCCAGGCGATTTAGATGCACAAAATTGTCAGCCTGCTAGGGAACCTCTCAGCTTCTCTTCATGAAGTCATTCATGGAGAACCATGGAGGAAGGCTTTTCTCATAGCATAGAGTAATAGTCGACCTCATCGAATGCTTCATGTAACAAGCTTAATGCACTATCTTGTGATGATAGTCCAAACTATCATAATATCTAGAAATTTTCAATGAGGAGATTGGAGGTTCTTCCTCGTGTCAGCATGAACGAGGTCGAACAGCCAGCCATAAGGTTATGAGCTTCAAGACAAACATGGTCGAATCATACGACCGCGAGGTCTTTGAAGAGTAGCAGAAGCGTGTTTGCTCGGTTGTTCAAGGACGCGGACATGGACGTGGTGTGGTGGGCTCCTGGTTACGGTGGTTACAGCACCCTAGTACCTTATGTTATATGCGGTGGCGGGGCACTATCATACGCAAAGCTTGGGACCATTTTGTCATCAACGCAGCTGCCTCTGCCTGTCGCCTCAAGCCTGCTGCTAAGTCTACTCCTTTGCCTGTCTCACACGCCACCTCCCTTCGTCTTCCTTGACATGAGTCACTTAAACCTCTTCTAGAGTACTCCTCTCGCCACGGTGGAGCTATCGACGTCACTACAGTCTACATTGCCTCCACTGCCTCCTACTCTACTCGAACTCCAGAACTTCTTGTTTGACGGTCACGATTCCTTCCCACGAGGCCAGCGGCAGGCTGGGGAAGAGGCGCCACTCCGACGAGGACGCGAGTCCGAACAAAAAAACCATGACGGACAACAAGATGCAGATTGACGGAGGACCAGCTGCGGTTGCCGAGCAGCTCAAGGGCGCAAACGGCGAGATCGATGAGTCTCTGTATAGCAGGCAGCTCTACGTGCTGGGTCATGAGGCTATGAAGCGCATGGGCTCTTCAAATATTCTCATCGTCGGGTTGCGAGGTCTCGGTGTCGAAATCGCGAAAAACGTCGCTCTTGCTGGTGTGAAGTCACTAACTCTATACGACCCAAGGCCTGCTACAATATCGGACCTCTCCTCTCAATTTTTCCTCCATCCAAGCGACGTCGGCCTTCCCAGAGCAAAAGCCACGGCACCTAGAGTCTCGGAGCTCAACCCCTACGTGCCTGTCACTGTCCATCCTTCCGACAACCTGAGCTCGAATCTTAGCCAGCTCAGTCAGTACCAAGTCGTAGTCCTCACAGACACTCCTTTGAAAGACCAACTGGCCATTTCAGATTATTGCCATCAGCATGGCATATATGTCGTCATCACCGACACGTTCGGCTTGTTTGGAACAGTCTTTACTGACTTTGGAAAGAATTTTACATGTGGAGATCCTAATGGAGAAAGTCCAAGCAGCGGCATCGTGGCTGGTATAGATTCAGAGGGTCTTGTCTCAGCGCTAGATGAAACGAGGCACGGCTTGGAGGACGGTGACTTCGTGACCTTTTCGGAACTTGAAGGTATGGAAGGTCTCAACGATACAGCTCCAAGGAAAATCACTGTCAAGGGACCCTACACTTTCTCGATAGGTGATGTGACCGGCCTCGGCCAGTACAAGCGAGGTGGCTTATATACTCAAGTCAAGATGCCCAAGATCATTGACTTTGAGCCGCTGAGGACGCAACTGAAGAAGCCTGAGCTCATGATGTCCGACTTTGCGAAATTTGACCGACCTCAACAACTGCACATTGGATTCCAGGCTTTGCACGCGTTTGCAGAAGAGCACAGACGAGAGTTACCGAGACCACATAATGCTAGCGATACGTCCGAGGTTTTGAAAATTGCGCAAGCTCTGGCAAGTCAAGGCGAGGAAAATGTGGATCTCGACGAGAAAATAATCACCGAACTCAGCTACCAAGCACGAGGAGATCTCAGTCCGATGGCCGCATTTTTCGGAGGTCTCGCTGCCCAGGAAGTTCTGAAGTCCGTCTCGGGCAAGTTTCATCCAATCAAGCAATGGCTTTACTTTGACTCGCTAGAGTCCCTCCCAACAACATTCGAGCGGTCCGAGGAATTGTGCAAACCGCTAGGCACGCGATATGATGGTCAGCTTGCAGTTTTTGGTAAAGACTTCCAGGACAAAATTGCGAATATGAAACAGTTTCTGGTCGGCGCCGGTGCCATTGGATGTGAAATGCTCAAGAATTGGGCGATGATTGGTCTGGGTACAGGACCGGAAGGCAGCATTACCATAACTGACATGGATCAAATTGAGCGGAGCAACCTGAATCGACAATTTCTCTTCAGACCAAATGATGTGGGCCAATTGAAGAGCGAGTGTGCTGCAAAAGCCGTCCAGGCGATGAATCCTGAGCTCAAAGGCAAGATCGTGTCATTGAAAGACCGCGTTGGGCCAGACACAGAGCACGTCTTCGATGAGGAGTTTTGGGGTCGTCTGGATGCTGTCACGAACGCTCTAGACAACGTCGATGCCAGAACGTATGTCGACCGCCGATGCGTATTCTTCCGCAAACCTTTGCTGGACAGCGGTACTCTTGGAACCAAGGCAAACTCACAAGTTGTGCTGCCGATGATTACCGAGTCCTATTCAAGTTCTCAGGATCCGCCAGAGCAGTCATTCCCCATGTGTACACTTCGCAGCTTTCCTAACCGGATTGAGCACACAATTGCGTGGGCCAAGGATCTCTTCCATAGCTACTTCGTTGGCCCACCTGAAGTTGTCAACCTGTACCTTACCCAACCCAATTATCTCGGCACTGCACTGAAGCAATCTGGAAACGAGAAGCAGACTTTAGAGACTCTTCGAGATTTTCTTGTGACGGAGAAACCTTTGACGTTTGATGACTGCATAGTGTGGGCACGCGACCAATTCGAGAAGCAGTACAACAATGCCATTCAACAATTACTTTACAATTTCCCCAAGGACTCCAAGACCTCCAGTGGGCAGCCCTTCTGGTCTGGCCCCAAACGTGCGCCAGATCCACTAAAATTTGATCCCTCGAACTTCACGCACTTCGCCTTTGTGGAAGCGGCAGCAAGATTGCACGCGTTCAACTACAATATAAATCCCAAAGACGCCAGCAAAGAGCAATTCGTGAAGGTACTTGAAAACATGATCATTCCAGACTTCAAGCCAGATCCAGGAGTCAAGATCCAGGCCGATGATAAAGAGCCGGATCCGAATGCCAGCCAGCCCGCGGGCGACAACGACGAGCTCCAAAGAATTGTTGACACCCTGCCACCGCCCAAATCTCTGGCCGGTTTCAAGCTGGAGCCCGTCGAGTTCGAAAAGGATGATGACACAAACTTCCATATTGACTTTATCACAGCAGCAAGCAATCTGCGCGCAGAAAACTACAAAATTGCGACTGCAGATCGTCACAAGACCAAGTTCATCGCTGGCAAGATTATTCCTGCCATTGCCACCACCACCGCGCTTGTTACGGGTCTCGTCGTACTTGAACTTTTCAAGCTCATTGATGGTAAGACTGACATTGAGCAATACAAAAATGGCTTCGTCAATCTTGCTCTCCCCTTTTTCGGCTTCAGCGAGCCAATTGCTAGCCCCAAAGGCAAGTATTTGGGCCGGAATGGTGAAGTAATCGTTGACAAGTTATGGGATCGATTTGAGGTGACGAATGTGACGTTGCAAGAGTTTCTTGACGACTTCGATAAAAAGGGGCTTAATGTCACAATGGTATCGAGTGGTGTCAGCTTGCTCTATGCGAGCTTTTATGCACCCAGTAAACTCAAGGACCGCTTGCCCCTAAAGTACGTTATCTACTCTTACCCACAACCTCAAATCCCTCAAGCAAAAGACCGTACTTACTCTTGATGCAGACTTAGCGAGCTGGTCGAAACCATTAGCAAGAAGAAGATTCCGGATCACCAGAAGAACGTCATTTTCGAGATCACTGCCGAGGATCAGTCAGAAGAGGATGTCGAGATCCCATACGTCATGCTCAAACTAAGGGATTAAGCCTGCAATGGAAGAACCAAATCCCACTCGCTGCTTCATTTCAACGATTCTGAGGGCAATTGCTAGGTCACAAAAATGGAACTTTGAGACAGCATGTTTGCTTTGTAAATTGGCAGATACTACTGGATAGATAGTGCCCCGTGTGGAGCACATTAGCATAAAATGAGGACAATGAAATCGAGCAAAATATAGGTCGAAATAGCCCATGAGTTTATCTTCTGCAGATACCTCTTCTCAAGTGGTAGCTCTCGATGGGATCTATTGTCTGTGAACGCCAGTCGCCACGAATGCCAATAAATAGCCGCCCCATTAGACTTCGTATGCATCATTACCGTCATCAATCCTCAGGCTCGTCATTTGTTATAGCTTCGTCTCCAAGCCTCGGATCCCCATGCTTCTTCCCTCTTCATATACATATCCCTCCGCACACGGGCTCCTTGCAGCAGATGCGCCTCTTCCACCTAGTAAATCGGCAGCGCCACCTGGTAGTTGAAAGGGAGGCTTACGAAGCCGCTCCGTGAAGAAGACTGGGTGTCTCATCGAGGCGTTATATACTTGTGCTGGGGACCCAGCTAACAAGGGTGAAACCGGCGCCTCAAATGCCATTGGAGGAAGCGCATCAATCTGTGAACGGGGGCGAGAGGTGGTTCTTTCATAGAGATGGGGCAGAGGGCGAGCCTGGTTCGTGGCGATGGATGGGGATTCCAGGCTAAAGTGCTGTGACGCGCGAGTCTGTTGGTGATTGAGCGTAATTTGTGGGATTTGGGGACCGGTTCGAGGTCTTGAAGGGGACTTGGAGGGCAGCATGATCAGGAGATAGCAACTTGGAGTGGCATTTTCTTCAGCAGGATGGAGATTTTTGCAACAATCTGAACGACAAGGACTCACCCTCTCGAAGCTCTGCCGAGGTTGTGACATCATTGTTTACTCTACCTAGGTACCTAGTACTCCGTTCACTCAGCTCTACTCCGTACAGCGAAAGCATCACTTTGCAAATCAGACAAATCTCCCTGGTTCGTCTTGATCAACGAGAAGGGCTTAATTCATACGCGATCATCTTCATATTCAATGTGTATAGACGAAGAAAGGATTATCCCTATCCGTCCGATCCGCGAAAGCCATTTTCTCTTTCAACACTTCCTTTTCATCCTCACCCATCTCTGCGAGTTTCTTCTTGTTCTTCCTGTTCAGTCTGTCATTCAGGAATCTCAAGACGAGGATTGCAAAGCAGAGCGCCGCAAGCGTAGCAACGATGCTGATCTTGCCACTAATATATCCAGGAGCTTGCTTATTCTGAAAGGTTTGCGTCCCAAGGATATTCCCTACGGCAAAAGAGACGAGGGTCAAAGCATTCGCCGTGACTTTTTTGGAGTGTCCGGCGATATTCGAAGCATTCCATGCCAGCAAAAGCATGAAAGATGCCCCAAATGTTCCGCTCAGAAAAGAAGCAGCGAGAAGACCCGCTCTATTCCGTGGTTGGCCATTAGGATCAAGACCAATCATCAAAGCCGCACTCAGGATCGTCGGGATAATGCAAATGAGCATGACCCTACGCCACGTCCGAGTTAGTCTGTGTAGCAGAAGGTGAGTAACGATGGAAGCGGGACTGCATACGATGAGCGGTCCCTCCATCTGTCTGAGAGCCAACCAGATAAAATCACGAATACCACGCCAATGGCTCCCGTGGGCATTGACATCAGTAGCGCCTGTTGAGAGCTATAACCGAATGTGGTCAGGAGGATCGAAGAAAAATTGCTAATTCCCCCATTCGGAATCGATCCAAGTATCGTGCAGAGAGACACAAGCCACACACGAACATCCTTGAAAGTCTCAAAGATCTGGTCACGTTTGAGATGCGCATTTTGAGTGCCACTGAGCCCAAAATATCAGCTGATGCAACAGAAAATAGGCCGATAAAAGCCCCACCTTTGGTTGTCCTTAACCCTCATCAAAGCCGCAACCTTTTCCGCATCTGTAAAACGCCTGGCTTTGACCGGACTGTCCGGCAGGAAGAGTGCAACCATTGCACCTATGACCATGGTTGCGACTCCGATGGCCACAAAGAAAATGCGCCAACTTGCAAACTTGCTGTGGGTGAAGCTCACTCCGTAGGCAATGCCACCCCCCACGATCTGCGTCAAACTATTGCAGACATAAAACCACGATACGCGGCGCCCCTGCTCGGCCTTTTTGTACCACATGGCAATAATCAGAACCAGAATGGGCGCAACGCAAGACTCAAAGACCCCGAGTAAGGTGCGGCAGACTGCGAGTCCAGCAAAGTCATGGCACGCGGCATGGCATGCCAATACAGCACCCCAGATCATGATGTTTACTCCAAGGTACAGTGAAAGACGTGAGAGACGTTGAGCGATGTATTGGGTGGGAAATTCGGTTGCAAGGAAACCTATCGATCTTGGTCAACTTCGTGCCTTGTGAATCAGTCACCGACCAGATATCAGATTGAAATACCGATGTAGAACAGCATGGACAGATTTGAATAATCCTGTCCGACAAGTCGTGTATCGGTTCTGAGGCCCATGACTGCTGTATAGCTCAGTGTCGTCTTGTCGAGATATTGTAGGAAATATACCGCAGCCAGCAAAGGCGCAATGGTAAGATCAATCTTGAGAAGTAATCTCTTCAATCTCTTCGGATCTTCAAGGATAGCATTCCCTTCTTGAGCTATCTCGGCTGCTCTTGGATGATTTTCCAAAAAGGCTAAGGCCTCATCGGCATCGGCCAACGACGAAACTATGACTTGATCTCCGGTAGCGACTGAACTATTGCGCCCATCAAGTATAGCAAATGGCTGTGACTTGTCTTGCCCCATTTCCACCGCGGGCTTCTCTGTTGATGAGTGATTTCCATCTTGTGAGCTGGTTTGGTCTTTTTCTGCCATGATTCAACTTAAAGTAATCTAAAGGACGGTCAACAAAAAGAGATTGAAAAGGAAGAGAAAAAAAAGTTGCCGCCGCGAGATTGACTTCGACTGTGACAGCTTATTGATACTTATGTCTTCAAAATTTAGTAGCAGATTATCGACGCCAGAGCGACTGATAGAGGCAATCAAGACTTATGTTATCATATTTCGCATGGAGCTACTAGAAGAGAAAGAGGGCTCGCCAATTGAAGAGCCCCGCTCTTTGTGACGAGTATATCTCAGAGTTCTGAGATGGACTCGCACATACCTAGATAGGAAGTTCGATAAGTGGACGGCACGAACCCTAGTTCCTACATCAACGCATTGCCATGTCTTACCATGCATTGGAGATACCGCCTCGGCTTCACTTCTGCCGAAAATGGCCTTGGCAATGCCTAAATTTACGATTAGGACGAACATCCACACATCCAAATGACAGAACGCCTGTGAGGGAGCAAGACTTGAGCGAACGTCATCTCGGAAGCCTGTACCAGCTCTGACCAGGTGTGGTCAACGTAAAAGTAAATGACCAGAGACACAGAATTCCTTAAAAGAATTTCCTGATCATTGTGCGTGGCAAGATGCTATGAAAAGTTTTGGCTGATCATTCACGACCGAAGGCGAGGCAATCCGGAGGCTAGCTGCTCGTATCTTCTACTTTTCCATTGCCTATGATAAGGGATTTTGCCAAGAAGAGTGGTGTGATGCGATTGTCATAGTAAAAATGGTTGACGGTAATTTAGCTGAGGTCCAAAGTGACGATAAAAGCCTTGGTGTTCGTGACTTTTTATATCGTACCCATTGTACAGAAGGCACGGACGGAGTGCGTACATGTACATGTACATGTACCCAAGAACTCCAGAACCATATCCTCAACCACGTAGATCTTCAGAGAAACTCAAACCCCGTCAAGCGGTAAATGGTAGTATCGCTTGACGGGTGGAGCAATGGGGTATTGGGGGGTATCTACAGTCGAGCTTTTGACTTTTCTCTCCGTGCTCTTCCTTTCTTTGCCGATCCCGTCCTCTCATCAATTTCATGGGTTTGCGCACTCGTCGCCGTTGCCGCTTCTTGAAATAAGCTTCGACCGAATCTATCAACAAGTGACATAACTCTATTTGTGACTGTCGTTCCATCACGTCTATTTTTGCCTTCTCTTCTGCTTTGACTAATCGCCTCTGCAAACTCCCACAATACGCCCTCTGCAGCAATCCGACCCGTCTCCGCATCTCTTCGCGGCATCCAGCTGTCTGCTAGTCGCACTGTTGCTGGGATGCGGGTATCCTTGCTTTTTGTGACAATGATGATGCCCTCCTCCTGGAATTGTTCGAACCCGTTCTTGAGCGTCTCTTTGTTGACAGATTCAAAGTACTCCAGGTCTCCTTGATGATAGAGCGTCTTTCCCAGAATTTGCGCTTGATCCTGCACCCGTTTCACATTCAGCCATATACCTTTTTCAGCTTCAGTCGGTGGAGTCAGCATCATCAGGGAAACTGCCCCAAGCCATGCAGTCTCAATGAAGGGCCAGATGAGGAAGCAGTAGAAATCATAGTTCTCCCGACCTCGTCTTCGCTCCGAGTCACTCATCTCGACAAAGATGCCATCATCTTCACGGGTGATCTTAATAACATCGTCTCCTTCGAGCCCGTGAAGAGTTTTCTCAAGATTAGCCTCCAGGCCCTCGGTTGGAAATATGAATTCTCCGCGGAAGAGCTAGACAGATCAGTGTTTTGCATTTTATCCCAAGGACGAGGCTTACTCTAGACAAAAATAGGACCTGACTTAGTAGCGCCTCGTAGGAGATGCGTTCGTTTGCCGGGCCACCCCCGAGCTTGACTTTCGTGTACATTGCTGCTGAAACGAGTGCTTCAGAAATGAAAAGATGGATGGTCATGTTACGGTAGAAAGACAACTGGAATCTGTATTCTGTCAGTAATGAATCTGATCTTCGAGAAGCAAGATGCCTCACCTGTCCACAGCATAATAAGTATCTTCTGGCAATCCTTCAACTACCCCGACCAAGCCAGGTCCCAGAACTTCGAGCCCGCGTTGAACAACTACATCGGTGGGCAACCCACCAAAATGGGCTACCCTTCCACCTTGTTGCCTAACTCGCTCGCTGAGCCAGTCCACTCGCCGGACAAGCTCCGGTCTGCCAACACCACGGCCTCGAAGGGTAAGTAGGACCGTCCCAATCAACGCTGTAGGCATTGCAACGGACACGGCGTTGATATCGGAGAGAACCTTATATCCCATAGTTCTGAGCAGACGTATCCGCTGATCCTGCTCGCTCATGGGTTGAGACACTCGGCTATACCTATCCTGCTGCTGGGCGATAAATCCTTTCAGGCTCCAAGGCTCGTGAAATCTCACATCAACGCGGCCAAGTTTCAGAGACAGAATCGAGGATGCCGAGAGAAACTCCTGGAGGCTCTCTTTCTTCTTCGGTTGCCCGAGAAGCTCGCTGATGTACGAGTCTACTTCGATGACCTTATCATACTGTGCACTAACCGGGCAAACAATTGCATCATCAACTCTACCAGAGAGAACACTGTCAACCATGAAACTCAAGATTCCGAACTTTGGCGGCAAAAGCTTGCCGGTCCTTGAACGCCCACCTTCGATAAAGCACTCGAGATTGAAGCCCTCCCGTAACATGGTATCAATGTATGATTGTACCAGGGTAGTGTAAAGCGCATCGCCCCCAAAACTTCTGCGGATCCACATCGCGCCTGCATGCTGAAGGAAAGCGCCGACAAGAGGAAAATTAAGATTGTCACCGGCTACAACGACCGGAAGTGTGAGACCCAACCGGTAGCAGATGACTTGGAGAGAGATATAATCAATGTGGGACTTGTGGCAAGGGAGAAAGATGATGGAGTGCTTGCGCTTTGCGGCCTCTTCTGCAACGGACCGTAATCTGAGCACCTCTTCAGCAGATACGTGGATGCCTATGCTCGGATTAATGCGAGTTCGTCTCGCAATAGATATGAAACAAGGGGAACCTCCCCACCTTGATGATATGCCCTTGTCAGTAGTTGCGTAACCAAGTAGTACGCGCCCCTGATGAATCGCTTGCTCTCCATTTTACAAATCATCCCATCTGTCAATTCTGCCGCCACCTCACCCAACTGCCTTTGCACCTCCCTCCTTCGCCTCTCCCGGCCCGCCACGTCTCTTCCGCTACCCTTCTCTGTCGCAAACAACCCCTCCCTCTCCTCCACTGCCACGCGACCCTCCGCCAGCTCCGCAATCTTCTTCTGCAGCATCGAACTTGCGAGCACCATACTCTTCATGTTCTCGCTGAAACCGGAGTAGAAGACGGGCTGCCCGATGACGCGGTCATAGCTTCGCCAGCCATTGCCGGAGATGTAGACGCTGATCTCGCGGAGGAAGTCGAAGGGGGAGGTGCGGAAGCGAGCCCAGCTTTCGAGCAGAGGCTGCTCTTCAGCAGGGACGCTGGAAGAGGAAGATGAGTCACCGGCGGCGGAGCTGCTGGCGGGGTGAGGGAGAGAAGTAGGAGTCGTGGACGGCGAGGACTCGGTATAGCCAGAAGGGTAGATGGTGACTTGATTCCCAAGGATGGAGATATCGGGAGCAGCAGATTTGGGGAAGGATGTACTGGAAGAGCCTTTTCTCCGTGTCATTTTCAAAATTGCTAGATTTGTACATGAACAGCTTGAGGGAGAAAAAATTAGTTCAAGAAAGGGTGCGAGTAGGTGCTATTGGATGCTGGTGGAATTGTCCATGACGAGGCCTGATTCTTCCGTCCCAGTAGACGCGAACGAGAAGGCTCCTCTGTGATTGCGAAGTGAGCGAAAAGCATTGAGCTTGCTAGGGGAAGTGGTTGCAAGTCCAAGGGTCAGGCTGCCAGACGGTGAGACGTTCCCCAGACTCTGGTGCCCCACAAGACCAAAACAAATCCGGGGAACCTCGGCATGGCGCAGCTTTCAGATGAAGATATCGCCTCTGCAAGGATTCTCAGAAGACTCATTTAAGTGATTTCTCGACGCAAGCTCAAAGCGTCGGCGCCTGTGATACTTCTATTTATTACACTATGTGCACGCTCATATGATGCCTTCTCGAACAAGCCTACTCTCAATTCCTTTTGTTTCTCTCGGTACCAACGCCCAGCAAGCTGGCAAGCAAAGTATAGCAGACTCGCAACATTCTCTACGGCAGATTCATGGTGACTGACGGAAGGATACTACATATGGAGCACCAAGCTGGAAAACTAGTATACAATGAATGGAAAGGATGACCCGGTTGAAGACAACAGGAAATTCGTTGCTCGTCAGTCATGTCCACAATACAGAACCCGCGAGATGTGCCACCTCAATAGTTGAACTGGGCTTGCGGTGTCAATGAATTTGGTGGTACGTAAACGGTTTGATATGGATGCTTCGGCATCGAAAAGTCGGCTGTCGCCAACATCGGGTTAAGGATTCCGCTTGGTGGTCGCCCCCCGGACGGCGGTCCTGTTGAGGGTTGCGGCTGTAGTGTTATTGGCTGCGTAGACATCGGGGTTTGTGTTTGGTACTGGTATGGCTGCAACGTCGCCGTGCTGTGCAGCATCGCTGAGTTCGGTATCTGCTGAGGTGGTTGAGGCGGTGGCTGGGGTCGAGCTTCGTCCCAGCACCATTTCTCCTTTAATTCTTTGAACACGAACGAGATGCGCCAGCCCGTCTCTTTACTGATTTTTTCGAAAATCTGCAGTACTTCTTCCTGTTCGCGACGGACAGTAAGCGCTTCGGCAGCGATCGCCAGGGAACGGAGAGCGACACTCGCCACACCCCTGTTGTACTTTAGTGAATTTCTCTGATAATAATGCTTACAACTTACCGATCTTTGACATGGGCAACAATCCCGCAGATGAGGTTGGCATGTTGCTTTTGCATCTCGCCCATCTCTTCTGTGTCGATCGACATCACCGGATTGATTTGGGCCAGGAGCACCATTGCCGTATGATAGAACAGTCGAGCAATGATGGTTGTGCGCTTGATCAGCCAGACCTCCGGAAACGCGGATTTGGAGGTTGTTTGGTAAGGGTAGAGATATGCCATTGGATGCATCGTTCTCGGGATGTTCTCGTTCCAAGAATCCATCATCTGTTTCAGTTTGGTCCACTGTTCATATCGCTTTTGTAATCGGATTTGCTCCTCTCGGGGAGAAGATTCAGAGAATCTTGGTATCGACGCACGGAAGTTTGCGACTTTAGCAACGATGTAGACCATCCGGTATGTCCACACTTCTTCTTTGCCGTTCTCTTGTTCTCGTGCAAAATCCATGTCAAGGCCCCAGTCATCTGGGTCCCATGCCACTTGCCAATTGAAGTGGAGACAGCTCAGTAACTCCATCCCAACATTTAACCAGAAACATGCCGCGCCAATACCTGTGGACCGCGCATTCCATCCGCATTCTTTGATCAGAGCTCTTGCACCTGCAATGTGGTTCATCCGTTGCAATGCTCGTTCTGACATAATCTCGTACACATTCAGAATTACTGCAGTCGTTGCACATATAACTGTGTCGCGATTAGGGTTCTGTAGTGACTTCAGTAGCCACCTCGTGGCTGTATCATAGTAATGTAAAGCTTTGTCTTCGTGGTAGGTAGGATTGACCAATGTAAGATGTCGTGCTCCGCAAGCCAGGAAAGCATTGAGAAGCATGGGCTCCTTCAATGAGTGGAAAGGCAATAGACGGGAGAACTAGAGGAAAGGGTGTTAGCTTCAACCATTGAACCTCCCGCGGGCACTTATTCGTACGTGTTTCATTGGATCCATGCTGTCCATCCACAGGCCAACTTCTTCCACAAAAACTTGCATAAACAGTACTTCTTCCTGGTTGTTCAGGTATTCCCGCTGTTCCTCTTCCCCATTCAGGCCGTTTTCGGAATTGCCGTATGGCGTTCCTTGCAATGTATTGCTCGAAAATGTCGATTCAGTTGCCGAGTGAGTATGGTGATGGTGATGAGGATTATGTGGTTGCTGTTGCTCCCGTGGTGGTTCAAAAATAATGTTGGGGGGGTCGTCATAAGACTCGGGCAGGATCCCTTGTATCGGCGGAAGAGCTTGATGCGACAAAGATGAAGCAGGTGCCGCGGTCGCAGGGTAGTCAAATGTCAAGGTCGGATCGACTTGAGAGACGTCCGGGTCTGGAGATAGGACGGCATATTTGCCAAGGCCTCCCTTGTATTCCGATGCGATCTCCCTGGATTCGTCTTGAAAAGCCACATTCCACTCCACAGGTGGCAAGAGATAAGGTGGCGATTGAACCTGTGTATCAATGAAATTTAATCTGATTCCCCTTTTGCATACGCGACTTGATTTTCGACAGTTCTGGCAATGGGGCATACCCTCGTCGCATTTCAGGTGGCGCTCTCGGCACGTCAGGCATCCTGTCCGAACGCGCTTTGGCTTGCTGCTGGAAGACATGCCATCCCCAATAGGCCCATGCCCGTTCACCCCATTGCTGGTCATGTGTTCACACGCCTGGTCTTGGCCAAGCAGCCTATTTCCTACGCTCGACTCTGGTTGCCTTCTTCGAGAATGTTGAAGATCAACCTTTTCCTTGACTTGAGTGCGCGCTGACTTAGAGCGTTCGTCTAGGGAATCGTGACCAGCAGATATGGCGATTCCGATGCGAAAAGGTCGAGTGTGTTGAGTCCCGACAGTACATTACCGGACTGCTTGACAGTGACCGCTACGTTGAATGACGTGCAGCCGGATGACTTCAAGTGTTTCAGCGCGGTCCGGCTGCTTCGCTGTGCTTGAGCGATCAGTCCGATGAGCGCTCAAGAGTGAGAAGGACTGTGTCTACTGGTATGTGAATGTGAATGCAGCCCGATCCGGTCGGATTGCGTGGGGGAGTCGCTGATTGTACGATACCGATTACGACGACGTTAAAAAACGTATCAAGCCGAGGCCGAGGTTGCAATGACTATGAGACTGATAGTATCTGTTGGTGGAGGAGGAGTCGAAGCCTGGGTGGTTGCGGTAAGAATGCGACGTCAGAGCTTTGTAACGGATGTGAGCTCACGGAGAAGGTGGCGCGATGAGTTCATGGAGAGGGCATCGGCAGCATCATCAGCAGAACAAATAGGATGATGCAACAGGGATGAAGACGATGGGAAACAAAAAAGACCTGAGCAGCAGAACGGGACAATGGAGTTTTGAGACCTCAGATGTCAAATGAGTCTTTTGGCGCGGCGTTCCTTAGGTGTGTCGGTTCCGCACTACGCGGGATGACGACGATTGAATGGCGTGAATGGGTAGGTATTGCAGGCGGTAGTGCAGGAACTCGCTAGCTTGAGGGCCGAGGTAAGGGAAGTACCTAAGGCAAATAGGTACCTAAGTCAACAGCAGATAAGGTGGGTAGCAGGCGAAGAACAGATGGGGAGAGCTTGGATTTGAAGGTTGGACTCCTGGGTGGTGTGCGATGTCATAGGGACTGTGTGGGACCGAGAGTGTGGTATGTAGGTAGTGTTCTGCGCCAATGCAAGGGATTTGGTCGAAGTGGACGACGGCGCAGCTGAGATCTGACGCCCCTCATCAACGTCCACCACTGCTGTCCTCTACTGTGCTAGTATTTGAATTTGTTTGCATGATCATGGATGTCGTCTGCATCCGACCCTACCCATCAATCGAAACTTCCGCCACACTCTAAGCCCTACGCCCGGCTCAATTGGCTGCAGCCAGGTCTGAGCAATGTTACCCCGGTCTCACGAGAAAAAGTCTGAGGGCAGCTGTCCTCGATAAAGAGCAACAGCCCAATCAAGGAGCTGGACGGCCAGGGGTATGGGATGCTTGACGCCAGTCACTTTTGACAGCTGCGAGAGTGCAGCCGGCGTCGATGATTCGTTCGACAAAGAGCGGATCAATAAAGTCCCCTTCTCATCCGGCCAAGTGCCAAGTAACTAGTTACCTCCCTGTCCGATCCCAGATAGGCGAGTCGGTGTCGGTGTCGGTGTCGGTGTGGGCGTAGGCGTAGGCGTAGGCGTGGGCGTGGGCGTGCGTGGGCGTGGGTGTCGTGTGGCAGCCAATTTTCACATCACGGCTTCCACGTGCGCTTGATGAACTCCGCGTTCCAGCCGCATAGATAAAGAGTATTAATAGCCTTCAGCTTGGTGGACTGCAGCTTTACGGCAGTTCGTGCCTCACGCCACAAACCCTCTGGCTCTTCTTCCGAACCCTGCATTGCATCCTGAGATGACTGACGCCACCCCACCTTCTGCCGCCCAACTGGAGACTGATCAACGCCCGGATCAGAATCGCACCCGAGCAGCCACGTTGCCGCCGCCGGCCCAGCCCGTGTACGTGCTCCGCGGCCACAACTCGCCCATCCACGCCGTCGCCATCATACGCCACAACTCTCGCCTTTTGACGGGTGATGCTGATGGATGGGTCTCGCTCTGGAGTCTAGCCACCAAGCGGGCCGTCGCCGTCTGGAGGGCCCATCAGGCTACCATTCTAGGGCTGAAGGAATGGGGTGATGATAACATCATTAGCCAGGGGAGAGATGCTCGGCTGGTTATTTGGCAACTACGGATAGCCGATGAACCAGGGCTAGAGAAGAAGCTCCCCGTGGAAGGTACAAGCGATGATCCGAAGCAGCCATGGATGCTTCATTCGCTGACCGTAAATACCCTCAATTTCTGCGCCTTTTCGGTCTGCTCCGACCCTGGAACATTGCCATCGCCAACGCCAACTTCTCAAAGACTGAGGCAAGTGGATGATGACAGAGGTCTTCTGGTTGCCGTTCCCGCTACGACAGATGGCCAGATAGACGTCTTCCACTTGCCTAGTCAGCATCGACTATCGACCATCCCAAGCCCACGGGACGACGCTAAGACAGGTATGGTCATGACAGTCCAAATCTTCCACCAGCGGGACACACTTCTACTTGCCGCTGGATACGAGAATGGTGACGTTGCCCTCTATACCTATAATAGATCTTGTGCTAGATGGGTTACACAGTATCATGCGACTGTCCATTCCCAGCCAGTACTGTCTGTTGACGTCGCACCCTCCCTAGGGTTCTTTTACTCTTCTTCTGCAGATGCCATTGTTGCACAGCACTCTTTAATGATCCAAACCGACACAGGGAGCGCAACAATGCAAGAGTTCAAAACCAAGCATTCGGGGCAGCAAGCATTGACTGTACGGTCGGACGAAAAGATTCTGGCTACGGCAGGCTGGGACTCAAGAATTCGAGTATATTCGGCTAGGACACTGAGGGAACTTGCAGTCTTGAAATGGCATAAGGAGGGTTGCTACGCCTTGTCGTTCGCGACTATGTACGAGCCAAAAGACCAACTTGCTGCAAAGGATGATGGTGTTGATGATTATGAGACTCTGACAGCAGGTCAAAGAAGAGAAGTGAGAGTCAAATCAACACATTGGCTTGCGGTTGGTTCAAAAGACGGCAAAGTCTCACTCTGGGACATCTATTGAGGTTACCCTGTAGAACTTCTCTGTAAAAATTTAGCCAATGTTGAATTCAGATGCGCCAGACATCTGCTTCATCTTGGCTCGCATTTTCCGCGCTGCCTCTTGAGCATCTGTCGCCTTTGGGATGTCGGTTTCTGCCTTCGTACCGCCACGATTCTCCTTTCTCAATCCGTTGACTGCCAAGGAGCCTGCCTGTGCCTTCCTGTCAAGCCGGTCTTTCGCAAGATTTTCCTTTCCAGGCCTCAGCCCGGGCACTTTGATCGAGCCTGGTTTGTCTCTCAGCGCGAATGCTTTTGCAAGATGTCCCAAATGCAGGCCCTTGACATTGAAATATTGCCTCTCTGCCGCAACATGCGTCGCATACGCTCTTACATGACTCTGAAATGCCCGTCTCGCTTGTTCCAAAGTCCTAAGTGACTCCTGAACCCACCTCTCAGCATTGAGCTGCCATTCCGTCGCCCTCTCCTCCCACTCCCGCGACTTGGAATTCAGGGCCCTGGTCATGGTCCCAAAACCCCTCTGCAGGAGTTCATCGGCATCATGGCGAGCAATGCCAATCCCAGCATCTCGTCTCCCCTGCTTCAGTACTTGAGTATAGTTTTCTTCATCACCAGGCATCAGGAATACAAGAGCCCGCCCGTCGCGTCCGGCGCGAGCGGTACGTCCGATACGGTGCAGATGCTCTTCTTTACTAAAGGCAGGGTCGTATTCAATGACCAAGTCGACATTCGCCACGTCAAGACCGCGAGAAGCGACGTCCGTGCAGAGGAGTACGGCGGATCGAGTGCTCTTGGCGTAGGCCGACAGTGTACTTGTTCGAAGAGGTTGAGGGAGGGATCCATGAAGCCGAAAAATTTGTATAGTATTCTCTGGCCCAGATAGGGTCGGTGAAGAGGCAGATGTCTGAGCTTCGGAAGGTTTAGATAGTTCTCGAGACTCAACTTGTCTTTCTGGGTCACTTTGGAGTTTATTGCTCTCGGTCCCATCTTGATCTCGCGCAAGAAGATCAAAGTGGAAATTGACTGAGTCGGCACATGAGAGAAACACGATGGCTTTCGCAACAGTGCCTTTACGTGCAAAAGCTCGCCTGAGCACGGCAACAAGCGAAACTAGGCGCATTTTGGCCGGGACAATAGCATATGATTGTTTGAGTTGCGCAGGTGCTGAAAAGGAGTTTACCTCTTGCATCTGACCTTCGCCCTGTGTGTCTTCTTGTTTTCCCTCAGCACGAATGTGAGCAGGATCTTTCAGACTGACGTCTCTTAGTTGCTCCACTTCCATCTTCATTGTGGCAGAACAAAGTATCGTCGTCCTTTTCCTGGGCAGCCCGGCGATTTCTGTTCCGTGTACCTTCTGTGACTGCAAATTCAAATTGGATATGATTCTCTGGATGTCTTGCTCAAATCCAAGCTCCATAAGCCGATCGCCCTCGTCCAGAACTAGCCACCTCACTCGGCTGACATCGAGTACCTTTGTGTTTGCCAGATGGTCTGTCAGCCGGCCTGGGGTAGCAACTAAGACATTTAAGCCTTTCCGCAATCTCGCCTTTTCACTTTTCTTATTCTCACCGCCAGCGACAGTTCCTGCAACTATCCAGTGGGCGCATCGTAGCAAGCCTTCGAGTACGATTGAAATCTGTTTACATAACTCGCGTGTTGGGGCCAGGATCAGTGCAAATAAGCCGGAATCTCGCTGAATCCTTGTTACATTTCGTCCTGATGCCTCGGTCTGCCCCGGCGTTGCTAGGCTCATCAAATGTTGCACGATAGGCAAGAGATAGGCCAATGTCTTCCCGGACCCAGTCTCTGCTTGGAGGAGAGCATCCGTATTTGCATTCATCAACTGTGTCAACGCCTTCTTCTGAATCGCGGTAGGCGATTTGATTTCGAGTTTGTTCAAGAGATGACCCGCCAGAGAAGGTGACAGGCCCAGAGATGTAAAATTTACCAGCTCACTTGTCAAGGGTGCATTGGAAGGATCAATCGGCCCCTGATCTAATATCTCGGGCTCATCGTTGGCCAGTGTTTGTGGCTTTGGATTGGACGTAAATAGCGAGGAAACGAATTGATTTGACTCATCAACCTTCTTCTTATTACTACTACTGTGCTTTTCTTCAGTGCTCCTTTGAGTGCCATCGGTGACCCTGTCTATGAACGGCGTAGTTTCAACCCGCGGCCTCTTGTATGGTCTGTCACTGATATCGCTCAGAGGATGGTTCGATGCAGCACCACGCAACAAAGTTTCTTGAGCCTCAGTTCCACGTGTCGATCGGTTAGCTTGTTTCCTTTGCCGTCCAGAAGCTACTCTCTTGGCTATTAGCTTATCTCTCCAGTGACCACCGGTGAAGCTGGACTTTGCGGTCAGTGGCGCATCGCCAACCGAGAAGTTAAGTAGTAATCCATCATCAGCCATTCCTAGACGCAGTATCCTGCAGCGCAGGTTGTGGTCGGCAATGGTGAGAAGGGGTGGGGGAGTAGTGTGGCGCCGTGGTTAGTTTTTTTCGGAAGGATGAAAAATTGTCGGAGCTCGGTGGGCGACGGCCGCAGTCATCAACTTCCCCCCGTTCCCCCAGGACTGAATCTGCTGCGTAGAGTAAAGCATCCTCTTTTTCTCACAATGGACCCCTCTGTGTCCCGTATGACCGTGCTTATCGGACACGAGCTGGCGGTTGAGAGTCCCATACTAGGTTCTGGTTGTGCTTGCGGGAAGGGTCCTCCTCTGGTCGTTGGCGACCATGGCTAGCAGCCTATTCACTCTGGCCAGAGGTAGATATCTAGCTGTCACTAACTTGTCTGATACAAGCTAAAGTCCAATAGCGATATCAGCGACACCAGCGACATCAGCGAGATGCATTCGGCAGCACGTTAGATTCCCGCCCAGTCAATCGTACTCTACCATGCGCGTCATTCGCCAAGTCCCTGAGCTACGTGAGTACCGCCACAAGCTTCTCCTGTCCAACCGTAAAGTAGGCTTTGTGCCTACCATGGGGGCTCTACATGAAGGCCATCTTTCACTCATACGTCAAGCTGCGGCTGAAAATGAGGACGTCTTCGTTAGTATCTTTGTAAATCCAACTCAATTCGGGGTGAACGAGGACCTGGACAGCTATCCAAGGACGTGGGATACAGATATAAAACAATTGGAATCTGTTAACCAGGAACTCGCGTCCAGTCTGGGGTCAGGGCGTGTCAGTGCCGTGTTCGCTCCGACCACGAAAGTCATGTATCCGACAACACCCCCATCCTCCGAGCTTAATGGGGACGGTTCTTTTGTAACGATTTCTCCCCTCGGAAAGCTCCTTGAGGGGTCCTCGCGACCAGTCTTCTTTAGGGGTGTCACCACCGTGTGCATGAAGTTGTTCAATATTGTCCAGCCTGAAAACGTCTATTTTGGACAAAAAGATATTCAACAGACTGTCGTCATTCGCCGAATGGTAAAAGACTTTCATCTGAATACAAAAGTCAATATTGGCACAACGCAACGCGAACTTGATGGTCTTGCCATGAGTTCTAGAAATATCTACCTAGGGGCAAGAAGACGAAAAGTTGGCACCGTTCTCTTCTTGGCTCTGAGTCTAGCAGAGCAGCAGTACAAAATGGGAAAATTGAAACGTGACGAGATTCTTTGGCCCGCAAACGAGATCATGACAAGCTTGAGATTACGACAGGAGGAGCTGCCAGCACCGAACAGGGCGCTGTATGAAGTCGATTACATCTCTTTGGCACACCCAGATACACTGGAGGAACTTGATGAGGTAAACCCTGCTAGGGGCGGAATACTGAGCGGTGCGATCAAGATGCAGTCACTTGAAGAACCACGAGGAGAGGAAGATTGTGGGCTAGGCAAAGGAGCACAGCCTGTACGATTGATTGATAATATCATACTGAAGCCAATGGTATAAGAATACCCAAGACACAATACGGATAATGACTCTTTCTCATTTCTATGCACTTCACTTGCAGGCTCTCTTCATAGGAGAGCAAGACCTTGATCTGTCGTGCCTTGCTGTGTTCATCTCGCCTCCCCCAACTCTTTGGCCCATCTTGTCAGCAGTACGTTTCAAATTATCCAGGGAGCCACGGGCGTCCCGCTCTTGTGACTCAGACTCAAATTTTCCAGACTCATGATTCCGCTTCGCTCCGTTCTGACGCGGCGTCTTTGCAGGCTCTGACACACGATTCGGTATGTTTGCCGTCTCGTCCGCGTCAGGTGTAGTAGCCTCATGCTCCAGCTGCGCACCCCTCAGCACAAAGAATTTGCCTTCCATATCAATCTGGCTGTCGTTTTCTGACATATACGTCGAATCTATTGGTGTCGACGAGTGTTGGTTGCGAGCACGGCTAGCGGATGGGCCATCATCCTCCATATCCGAGTCACGTATTGCACGTTTGCCCTCTTTCTTCGACATGCCTGACATGATCCCGAGCTCATTTTCGATCCCGAAGTCCTTTCTTTCTTGTCCGCTACGACTCCTCTTCCCGTCTCCAATGTCCTCCTGAGCACCGACCTCTTGTAATGTGGTGAATGGAGGCTCCGGACTTGAAGGAGGCGATAGGCAGTGAACGTAAAACTGTCCAAACTGTACAAGGTCATCCAGGTCCTGACCAGGATAAAAGATACCCGTGAGTTCTTTCAGCCGCCTTATGATGGCCCTCTGTCGGCGTGACGTGGTATCCAAAGTAGGCGACGTCGAAAGTGCTCTGATAAACTGGTTCAGTAGAAGAGTCACCAGTTCCACGAGTCGATCAGGATCTGTTTCCGCACCATGATGCTTTCTTTTGGCTTTCAAGTCATCATTTTCCTGCTCGAGCTGTAAACACCGAGCCTGCAGTTCATTTGCAAGCCTCAATCCCTCGTTTGCCTGTTCTTCGAATCCACGTATGAGTCGATCGCTGTCTATGAACTTATTGAATTGGTTTTCCGGTAGCCAGTACATCTTATCAGTTTCCTAAAATCCGTCGGTCAGTACGATAAGCTCGATGAAATGAAAGTGCAGAATAAATCTGGGCTGCACCTTCATCATTTACGTTCTTTTGCTACATACCTCAGCTCTGCCATTAGGTGATTGAGACCTTCTGCCAGTCAATGGTGACCCATTTGGGGGTTCGTCCCTCATTTGCGGAATTGGCTCTTTGACATGTCTCATTAAATCAAAGTCCTCTCGTGTGCCTGGCGTACTCGGCCTTCTCCTTGTGTCTTGCACTTGCTTCTCCAACTCGAATTCTACGTGCTCTTTACGTGCTTCCAGTTCCGCGAGCCCCTGCTTCACTCGGTCCATCACTGGCTTCAAATGATTCCCATAATAATACGGCGTGACCCCAAAGCGGGCAAGGCCAACCAGGTTACCTAACTTCTGAACTTGCTCGATGTGGGAGAAGACCCGTGCCAGCTCTTTCTTTAACATAACGTCTCTTTCGAGTGAAGAAGTATCCTCTTCCGAGACTCGTGACTTAGCCTCTTTCTCCATTTCCTCACAACGCTCCATAAGGCTATATTCTTCATTGATTGCGGTGCGGATTCCTTCAAACGCCTCAGCACGGGTTAGGGATTTCTCGTGATCCTCAGGTTTAGGTGCCGCCGTAGAAGAGCTTCCGGGAGCTGAAGTGTCATGGTCGTGATCATCTGTAATTGCTACCATTTCGTTTGCTTGTGGGCTGAGAGTGGTCCTGCCTTGATTTGTACCGCTTTGTGGCCGATTTAGGCGAGGCATCGAGCGAGGATGATGCTAGTATGAGGAATATGATAATATGAGTGATGCAAATTTAATCAGCGTGTCATAAATTGCGGTGATAGTCGGAACAGAGAAACCTCTTGATAGTTCACGTCAAAACTTCGGTGATGATCTTGATAAGCCAGAGAATCGACGCTACCTCGCAGTTGAAAATGGGCGGCAGTGCTGACCCAAACTACCTACCCGAGATGGAACCTTCTTTCCCCGAGTTGAGGAAGCTTCGATGACCCGTGTAAATTCTATGATAAGATACGGGAGCCAAGACCGTTCACTGTGCATCAACGTAGTGAAGAAGGCCTCTTTCGACGACTGGATGCGGAAGGCTTCGCCGTGCGTATGGTAGTTGTTTTTCAAATTTGAATGTTAGTTGCAGAATCCAAGTCTTTGGTCAAGAAATAAACAAGGTCATGCTAACAGCCACTGCCGACATTTCAAAATAAAGGGCTCGAAGCATCCCGTTCCAGTGAAGATGTCTAGGACAGCGACTCACTCGCAACAGCAAGGATAGGGAAAACTTCCGTATCCTTTCAGCAAGGCAACCTGCTAGATGCTGAGATTACCGGTCGAGTATGAACAAATCGGCGAGCCATTGTTCTACGTGAAGCGAAAGGCGGCTTTAGCGATGGTCCTAACGGTATTCCCCAAAATTGAAGAGTTCACCGTATCCTTGGTTGCTGCCCTTTAGCGCTCAGTTCTTGTAATGCTCTTTGTAGCTTTGTACATTACGACGATCCTGCGAAGTGGTGCCTATCATAATGCCTGGATGATCATTCCGAGTTCAAGGACGAATGATTTTACGTGAAGTAGGTCCAGAGAACCGCTAAATCTCAAAGGTATTGTCAACACCGTTGGCTTATGGTTTTGGCACGCGTGTATGTCAGAAGGCAACTGCCACATTCATTAAAGCCTTGGCGGAGGTGAAATGAGTGCCAAGAGACGAAAGTCCTTACTAAGGTTTGTGCAGGAGGTCTGGGTTTCGTACGATGTGTCATCATGAGTTCGTACAAAGCAGGCCATTACAATGCTATGCCAGGAGGATAAAGCTATTGAGCTTTGCACTAAGTATGATGAGGAGATGTTTTGAACATGGTACACTTAGTTTCCCGTCTTTTCCTCGAATTCTGAAGAGACAGCTGAAAGAAAGTGAAAATGGCGAGGTCGAAGCGGGAATGGCATGAACTACGAGATTCAGCCCTGATAGATAGACCATGTCCGTAATGACTTCGAGTGAGGCCGTCGGAAGCCGCCAGGTCAAGAGATTGAAGGTAAAGTTGATCACGAATCTGATGGGAGAGCAGTGTAATCGATCATGGACGACTATTTGCACGAAGTGGACTAGCTTTGGTGGGCAGCACATCGTAGAGTCTCTCGATCGTAATACCAGGCAATTGAAGAACAATCCCAATGGTGTCGCATCATGAAATGCTGGTGGAATTTGAGATGTCTATGTGAGATTCCGGTTTGCACGAAGAGCGTCTGTTTGAGTGAAGGCAAAAGCATTACAAACAAGATACTTTTACCTCAGTACTCCGTACCTTCGGCAAAGTTTCAACCCAAACGCCCTGATCCTTGTTGATATTACGTCATTGTTGTTTACTTCCACAATTCAGTCTGAGTAGCCGCTTCTATGATGGGAGAACACGATATAGCTTCGCTGCTTCTACGCAACTCCGACCACACGCGACAGGAAAAGTCGGCGCTCTCTGCCCATGGCAATTCTTATTCAACGATTGGCATCTGGACCATTCTCGCTGACTTTTCGTCCTCGTGTTACCCACTCCCCATCTCATCTTGCAATACTCATCTCACCCGCAGCTCGCAACAGATGAACAACCTACAGTGTGGAGATGCGGTCAATGAGCCGCCAAGCACTTCAGGCAAGAAGAACAGCTCGGTCTGGCACTGTCTTCCGTGAAGAGCAAAAGCCGGCGCTGATAGATATCTTTGGAGCGACCTTTTACCGCGATCATCCCTCGCCCTCGTCTACGTCGAATACAGGGTGTTCCGCACTCTTTCCTGGACTGAATTTTAGCCTACCATCGTTTGCAAATCCGAAAGAGCATTGGGCTGTCTTGGGCTCTTCTGCTAGCGCACGCACAGCGTTTCTTGAGGTTTTACGGTCCAAATATATTTGCCTTCCGCCAACCGCTCGAACGTATCCGTACCTTTCAACACACAAGATTCAATCTGAAAACCCACACTTACGTAACCCGACCAAGGCAATCCAATATGTGGGTTTCGATGCGGAACGGGGAGGACTTGGTGGAAGCACAATGCGCGGAGCCTATTTAAGCGCTCGTTATGAAGCACGGAAGGAAGAGATGGATTTCTCGTTACTGGACTTCCTAAAGGGCAATACAGAGTTGAATCCTGACGAAAACTTGAATGTCAACACTGACGACGACCTACTGGCTAGGGTGTTGAACGATTTGAAACTAGAAGGACTATTAGACATGCCTGTGAGCAACTTGAGCAATGGCCAGACGAGAAGGGCAAAGATTGCCAAAAGTCTCATGAACAAGCCAGTACTCCTGCTATTAGACGGACCCTTCAGTATGCCAGTTTTCGTCCCCGTACCCAATACTGGAGGATAACTGACATGCAGGCCCAGTGGGACTCGATCCACCAACAAGCAAGTTGTTATCATCCCTCTTGAACCAGCTTGCTGAAGCTTGTAACCCGCGAATTTTGCTTTCTCTCAGGCCGCAGGATATCGTTCCGGATTGGTTGACTCATCTTATTTGCGTGAATGAAGATTTCAAAATTTCTGCACAAGGCTCAAAGAGCGATGTACTTGCTAAGGCCGACAACTCTCATATTCGATTACTGAACAAGTCTATCACCACTGATAATGCCATAAGCCAACGAGCACAGAGTCTTGAGAAATTGCCGAGCGAGGCTAGTGGCATTCCGGTGATCGAAATGCTAGGTGTCCAAGTGAAGTACGGCA
The DNA here is from genome assembly GCA_010094025.1 of Viridothelium virens. NCBI lineage: Eukaryota > Fungi > Ascomycota > Dothideomycetes > Trypetheliales > Trypetheliaceae > Viridothelium > Viridothelium virens. The sequence goes on from ML991771.1 coordinate 941,154, forward strand.
GCCGTTGTGTTCTCGGAGGCTGGCAGCAGGGATCAGAGGGCAAACAGCAAGAGGGTCTCTGGTGGACCGTACGGAAAGGTCAAAGATGGGGTGTTTTTGGCTCAAATGGTAGTTCTTCTTTCCCCTGGCGTGGCCTATCCCGAACTAACAAGCCATATAGGGTCAGGGAAAACTACTCTCCTATCCCTCATTACATCTGATCATCCTCAGACATATTCGGTCCCCATGCGACTCTTCCAGCGCTCTCGTTTACCTTCACGAGGCAATCCAGGCATATCGATCTTTGATATTCAATCTCGCATTGGCCATTCTTCGCCTGAGGTACACACTTACTTCCCGCGAAGTCTCTCCGTCAGACGAGCTATGGAAAGTGCGTGGGCTGATGCACCACTAAGCAAGCCCACAAAGCTCACCGACGAAGGAAGAGAGAAGGTCAATGCATGCCTCCGCTGGTTCCAGACTGAATTATATCCTGAGGCCCCCAAATTGGACTTCTCCATTTCTAATAGTGAGTTATCGTCAATTTCAGGGCTACGCAGTAGATATGACGGGGAGATCATGAAATGCGGGTCACTTTCATGGGCAAGCAAAGTGAAATTCGGCGAACTGGCCTTTTCAGCTCAACGCGTTGTTCTTTTTCTTCGCGCTATCATCCGAAACCCCGAGATCGTTATTCTTGACGAAGCGCTGAGTGGAATGGATGAAAGCGCCAGGGAGAAGTGCGCTCACTTCCTTAGCTATGGTGAACGCTCAGTCTTATGGACACCAGAAGCGAGATCTGCTGAGGCACGATTTGTTCCGAGCTTGCAATCGCAGCTGGGCCTCGTGCAAGTTCCGGGCTTGCGGGCTAACCAAGCTTTACTTGTGGTAAGCCATCTTAAGGAGGAGGTACCGGATTGTGTGAGGGAATGGATCACCCTACCAGAGCCAGGAACGAGAGCACCGCGTATTGGCAGGCTCAAGGGTCCAGTGAGCCTGGAGCATAATGCTTGGAGCGAGATTTGGGGAATGGATGTGTAATTGTACAGGTTGTGGCTCATGATACCATAGCTAGTGCATTTCAGTCAAAAACCTGTCAAACGGCTTTCGAAACATTCACAGCACTCAGAAAAGAACTCTGGCTCCAGGTGACATCCCCTATGTCGGCCTGGTAGCCGGTCATGTGGTGCATCTGCTCGCCTATCATACCATCAGCACTTGGTTGAATCCTCACCATCTCGAGGTAAGATTTTCCCAGTTCTCTCAATCTATCCAATATTATTCAATGTGCTGTGAAAGAACAGATCCAACTCTGCGGCAGATCATTTACGCTTTGAGGTCCAGAATGATGTTGAGCGCGTTCTAGAACACACTGTCTTCCGGATGGAATTCCTATCTTTGCCAGGACTATTTTTCTTGCCAGCATGAGATCATCAGTAGTATGATAGGTAGCCCTGGGGATAAATCTGCGCAAATGGACCATTCCACCTCGCGATTGGCCTCATAACAATCATAGTCATCTCCGGGATGCCGTCAGATGGCGATACCAAATTTCAATCTATCAGCAGTACTCCCATTAAACCTCCCAGAGCCAAAAAACTGTCCATGTGCATCGATTCCATAGCGGCTTTCCCTATCCTCGATACATAGTTTCATGGCAGAGGGAGCCTGCCAAGACCAGAGCTAAAAGAGAGAAGTTTGGAATGAATCGCAATGTCGCCAACTCTTACCAGGAGGATGCAAGGCGGCCAGAAGGACACTACGATCCAGTACATTGCGATTATCTCCTTATTCCTGACGAAATGACTGTTTCGTAGTCCGATATCCTGAGGCAATTAGTTTGATAGCCGGCCAGCCTGCAGTTGATACCACTTTTAGGCACTATACTGTCGAAAAGCCGCAGTGATTAGTGTTCCATCACGGAAAGCCCGTTGCTGTACCATTTTACTATGAAGGCGGTGACCTTGAGCTTCTTCACAAAGATCAGACCCCTTCCGTTGCCATTATCTATTGGCATATTTGATGTATGCTTTATTAAAGCTGTTTGTAAGGTGATCTCAAGCTGTAGAGTCTCTCCAGCCAACATCTTCTCTCCACCATATACCAAAGCCACAATTACGTCTCGCTGTACTATGCACATACTGGGCTAGAGCAATTGCGAGCGATGCAGGTCTGACATATTGAGAGAGTCCCCAACGTTCAGTGAAGGCTATGCCACTGAGATGACATTTTGGTTCTCCCAGGCCTCGAACATCTTTAAACCTGCCAGGGGGGTTCTGCATGTGCTTAAGTTGGAGTTGGAGCTTTACATAATGATCGTCAAGCTGCAGTAGCTTTGAGGAAAGGTTATTATCGGGTTCTAAGTTCAGCATGCTCAACAGGACGGAAGTTGAGGTTGCAGAATCACGCGTCCATCGAAGGTGAGGTAAGCACCCTCTCTATATGGGCCTAGAGCTGCGTTGATGAGCACGCATCTAACACATCGTAATCACCAGAAGCGGTGTTAGTAGGAATCTCATAAATAGCAATCTTCTCGCCTTTGCAAGAACCATTTTCTTCTCCGCCGATGCTTAGACCAGAATCGGTTTCTATCTTGATTTCCTTAAGTATTGCACGAATCGAGCAATGAAATGAAGTAGATGCATTGTTATTGAAGACATACATTGCGAGATGAGCAACTATTGTAGAGGGCAGACAACAGTTCGTCTCCACCGAACAAACAACCAAAAGCAGGTGTCTGGTAATGAGCGAACACCTTGTAGTGATGAAATTTCAGTCAAGGAAGGACTACGGAGAGAACAAGGATAATATGAGATGATATTCTCCTTGAAACTCGATCGCAAGTGCAGGCACCCTTGCGTTGCACTTGGACGCCTACGACGATGGAGCCATGTGCATTGCCCAAGAGTGTGTTTGGTGGCTCAAATCTGTACAGCACCGCCACCACCCTCTGGAGCAGCGGAGCTGACCCGAAGAGGGCAGGGGACCAGGGAGCTAACAGAAGTCCCGCGATCTTTCCGCAATCAGACAATTCCGGCGTAGGTACGATGACGCCACACCTCGCACTTGCTCTGCGGTGCCGCGGTAGATACGGAATATTCCGCTCCCGAAAACCGCCTTCAGCCCTATGAGAGCATTGCTAATCATCGAATACCATCTTCCTTGTTACCTCGATACTCCCCTACTTTGACCTGTGTTCGCTATGGCTCCCTCTCTAGAAGAGCCGAATGAGGTGGAGCTGTCGGCGGCTTTAAAATCCGCTCCCAAGCTGGTTGCACATGAGCCCGGTACGTTGCACCGGTGCAAAACGGTTGAGATGGAAAAATCTATGCTGATTGCAATACTCCCTAGAACATTGTCCGGGTCCGGAATCGCAGCTTGCAGGCAAAGGTGATGCATGTGCTGGGTGCCCAAATCAGCAGATATGTGCTACGGCACCGAAGGGACCAGATCCGGATATCCCAGTCATAACTTCTAAGCTATCCGGCGTCAAACACAAAATTCTCATCCTGTCTGGGAAAGGAGGTGTTGGTAAATCAACATTCACATCGATGCTTGCCCATGCTTTCGCTACCGGACCAGATACCCTGGTTGGCGTCATGGATACTGATATCTGCGGGCCAAGTATTCCGAAGATGATGGGTGTTGAGCAAGAGACGATACATGTTTCTGGTCAAGGCTGGGAGCCAGTGTGGGTCACGGAAAACTTAGGCGTCATGAGTGTACAGTTCATGTTGCCTAATAGGGATGATGCAGTCATCTGGCGAGGGCCCAAAAAAAATGGGCTTATCAAACAGTTTTTGAAGGATGTAGAATGGGGCGAGCTCGATTACCTTTTCGTCGATACGCCGCCAGGCACAAGTGACGAACATCTCTCCGTCAACGCACTTCTCAAAGAATCTGGTGTTGATGGTGCAGTCGTCGTCACAACACCGCAAGAAATAGCTCTACTGGATGTTCGGAAGGAAATTGACTTCTGCAAGAAGGCGGGAATCAAGGTCCTAGGGATCGTTGAGAACATGTCCGGGTTCGTGTGTCCGAAATGTACTAAGGAGAGTCAAATTTTCAAAGCATCTACCGGTGGCGCCCACAAGCTCGCAAAAGATGTTGGTATCCCGTATCTCGGTGCTGTACCACTGGATCCCCGCATAGGAATGAGCTGCGATTTCGGTGAAAGTTTTTTTGATGGGTTCCCGGATAGTCCCGCCTGTACTGCGCTACAACAAGTTATGCACAATGTACAGACTGAAGTTCAGGATAGGTAATCACGAAATCACAAAATCCTAACGAAGGGCTCAAGTGCTTTTGCGGCAGTCTCCACAAAGGATCTAGCACCTGCGAGGTCGAAATAAGGACCGACGGGCCTTAGAGGGGGCCATCCGCGAAAGCTGTTGCGTATACGGACATGCACGCCGAAAGTTTTCATACAGTCGATACGTACTCTACGCCAAACCTTCACAGGTTCCCTATCGCTTCCGAAGAGTCACCGAGACTATCGTCATTAGCTGCTCTTCGACCTACCCAGGAAGTCTCTTGTAAAGAAGATAGCAGTAGCAAGATGAAGCTCAATAGGACCCACCAATACGCAACCGATTAGGCATAGAGCAGCTTACCTCTGCCAGAGTAGTCCAAGAGCATTCCTCACTGCAAGGATCACATCGACGCGCTCTGGCAATAGGCTCTGGAACTGCGCAGATCTCATTTATTGATCATACCGGAGCCTGCTGGCTCACGTCTGGAGCGACCTCACCAAACATTTTGCTGGGCCACAGAACGCCAAATATTCTTTGAGTGGTTGAGATAGGGTCAGAGATAAAATGGCCTATGTACACCTGCTAGTATAGACGAGGTATATCGAGACAGATGGCTATTTTTGAAAGAACCCAGGCTTCTCAGTGCTACCACCATCCATTTCTTCTAATTTCATGCAGACTACTTCCTCTTCGATTTTCTCATTTACGTTATGCTACTCTTTTCCCCTTAACTCATTTTCACAATTTATCTGCATAACCCCGTGCCAACACGCTATCGGCACAAGCTGATGCAAGTTTCTAAGGCTTTGTAGTGGTTGGAGCTTTACTGTTTTAATAGAACAGAACTGCTCATGGGTGTCCAGGATCTCAAAATTCCCTATCGCCCAGCTGATCACTCTTCAGCAACGGTTTGGTCAGAGCCGTGTTCGTTATGCAAAAGAACAGCTCGTTTCGTGGAATGGACGTACTAGTAAATACACAGAGTCGAGATGAGCCGCTCAATCTTACGGACTGAGTCTGCGAATTTTCCATTCACTTTGAGATATGTCATCTTTGGTGTAGCAGAAGCGATCATGCAGTCTACTCTCCCGGCCCTGCCAAAATTCTATCGTCTTAGGCAACACCCTTAGCCCTCCCCAAAAGTCCGGTACAGGAACCTTCTCTTGCCCTTCGAACCTCTCCTCAACATCCCTTACCCTCCTCTCTAGTTCTTCTCTACTGCGTAATTCCTTGCTCTGTTCGCTTGCCCATGCCCCAAGTCTTGACCCGCGTATCCTCGTATCGTAATAGATCTGGGATTGCTCGCTCGTCAAGCGTTCCACTTCACCTTCAACTCTGACTTGACGCTCCAATTCGTGCCACCAAAAAGTCAACGCGGCATGAGGATTACTTGCGACATCCGCAGCTTTGCGGCTTGTCGCCCAGTTGCTATAGATGACGAACCCGCGGTCATCGAGTTCTTTGAGGTACACCATCCGTGCTGATACCCGTCCTGACGGCAGTTCTGCCGTAGAAAATGTCACAGTCTCTGGTTGGTGTACGTTCTGGGACCGGGCGTGATTAAACCAGATATGAAATTGTTGGAATGGATCATCGACAAGGTCAGAAATCTCTAGACTGCCTTTCGTGTATTGTTGCGCCTGAAAGTTGGCATCTGTGCCTCCAGGGGCGAAAATCATCGCAGATGATTTCTCCGATGACATTCTCCTGTGTTGTACCAACGTGCGGGGAGACAAGACCCTCAGACAAAGTTTCAGCATTTATTGTCGTCGGCACTAGTTTTTTTTTTTTTTTTTTGAAGATTTATCACTCGGAAAAGAGCTATCTGAAAGCTGCGTGGTAGTTACAAAGGCACGGAAAAGGTTTGCGTGGTGAAATCTTTGTCTTACTCTACGGTACTCTACAGTACTCTAGTGGGCATCGCAAACAGTCTTCCGCTTCGGCTTCGGAGGCAACTCCGCCAGCATCATTCACAAGCCATCTTCCACCTCATCAGTACACTCTCTATGATCTTTTGACCACGAACATTTACTATCAACTAGTCTTGAGGACCTCAAGAAAACATTATGAGCGACAAAATATCACAACGGCTGCTCGCCCGTGCTCACTCCCCCGATACCGCATCGCAAATCTATCGCGACAAGATCGCCCACCGTCCCCTCCTACTTCGCCCTACCTCGCCATCATCAAGGAGAGAAGATGCTCGCACGGCACGCCAGAAATTACGCGCTGCTCAGATTGCATCTCGTCGCAGTTCAAACAAGCCCCACCCTCTATCAGCTGGGCAGAAGCGCGCCAGATGCGTGTACGACATACCGAAATCACAGCAAAAATTCGACATCTACGTACCTCTTCACCAGATGTGGGCCTCTTACATGCAGGATGTTTTGGGGATAGGAAAGAAAAGAGGAGATGGAACATTGATCATGGGGGTGTCGGCACAAAGTGCAGGGCAACAATTAGTCACTGCAGACTTTCACGGAGCAGACGTTGAGGTAGTCCGCAGCCGATGCGTGAGCAGAGTTGGGGTAAGAGGTATTGTCGTGAAGGACACAAAGTTTACATTCGAGATTATCACCAAGGACAATAAGTTAAAAAGTATGCAACGTTCGACCGATCTAATTGCAGGCTGCTTGCTAAACTGCTTGTCGTCAGTATTGCCAAAAGAGCACACTATTTTCCGTTTTGAGGTACCACTGCCGTCAGTAACCACTAGTGATGGCCAAGAGTCAACGCAATCGCCTCCACTAGTCTTTGAATTGCATGGTTCGCAGTTCGAGACCTCTGCGCCAGGTCGGGCAATGAAGAAGTTCAAGATACATGTAGATCCAGATCTGTGATATTCTTCTAAATATCATTATTGAAGAGGACCAAGTGACGGGTTGGAGCTACTGTATATGCATCGGGTGACGACGGCGAAAGCTGCGTGACGACAAAGTCCTCTTCAGGCTTCGCCAGTGTCTCTCTGGAAGGTTTAGCTTTGTGCAGAGTCATGTCCACTATTATCATCTGTGGAGCCTCGCAAAGAGCCTACTCCGTGAAGCTGTGATGAACGAGACCATTGTTCTCAGGTGCTAGGCGGTAGAATCAAGTGGGTATCCTGAGACCTCCGGTAGGCCGAGTTCCGTGAAGTCGTTGTATGACTGCGCCACAGCGCTTGAGCGACTCCGCTGGAACATCACAGCTGAAAGGAGACGACATTCAGAGGCTCAGAGAACCCGGACGGTCTCCCTCTTTTAGCGCATGGCCAATGCCAGTGAACATTCTTTATGATGACAGATCAATTCACTTGGTCATTCAAGAGGCTCTCATAGTGAATGCCCGCTGCTGCGCATTGGAGATCCAACCAAACGCCAGTGACCACATTAACTCCATTGCCAACGTTTTGATGGCAGGCTACTCAAAGTAACACTTCAAAGGTCTCAAGAGGGTTTCTTTCCTTTGATATCACATCTTTCATTGTAGCGGCCATCACTGGCGCCCGGCTAAGGTTGCGAGAAATCTCCAGAAAGTTGGCTGCGGACAGTTGAGGCTGTGCCTGTGAAAGTCACCCTTCAGTGACACAGCCATCCATCCAAGACCGGTGCGACTTGCGTTATTCTGTGTCAGCAACTCGCCTCTGGCGGGGTATTTAGCACTTCACTCCTTCCCACCATTTCGCACTTCAGTCCTCACGGCACCACTTTTTCTCTAGCATATCCCAAGACTCTAAGACCTCCAAAGCTCCAGCACAATTTGCATTTCTTAGTCAGAAGAACCCCATTCCTCATCATTGTCCGATCGACAAGGCGCCTTCCTTTGAAAAGCCCCCACCATGTCTGGCCCCTACGATCAGTACAATCAGCAAGGTTACCAGCAGGGCTACCCGCCTCAAGCTCCCAATTACGCTGGCGGCTACGACCAAAACTATCAGCAGTATCCTCCTCACCAGCAACAGCAGCAGTATCCACCTCAGCAAGGCGGTTATAGTGCTCCGCCTGCTCCTAGCTACGGAGAGCAGCCTCAGTACAACTACAACCAAGGCGCGTATGGCCCGCCGCACGAGGGTGGCTTTCAACACGGTCATCAGCATGGAGGCAATTACGACCAGAACCAGCAAGCGTCTCGCGATCAATACGGCAACTACCAGCCGCAGTCTCCCGGTCATCCTCATCAATTCCCCCAGCAAGGAGCCTATGGCTCGGCGCCAGCTCCCTCGGATCCCAACAACCCGTACGCCCAGCAACAAGGCCAATACGACCCCAACGCGCCCGAAGGTGAGCGAGGTCTAGCTGGTGCTCTTGCTGGCGGCGCCTTGGGAGCATTTGGGGGACATAAAGCTGGGCACGGGATCATCGGAACGCTTGCTGGTGCATTCATGGGCAGCAAGCTTGAGGACAAGTACAAGGACTCGCATCATGGCCAGGGTGGACACCATGGTAGCAACAGATGGTGAACGATATTGCGTCGGGCCAAATCTTGTGCTGACTTCTCTTTTGATTTTTGAGCGCCACATGACGAAATCGAAGTAGTTGATAGGCGACAGTTGCAGAGGCAGGCCCAAGCCTATGGGCTATGATGAATCCTGGGTTTTGGTGTTTTTGGGATGGTTCAATCGGTTATACTGCTGCATCATTGATTTGCTCAACCTCCTAGGTCTCTCTAATGAATCACATTTTCTTGCACCCATCAGACCTTTTCTTAGAGTGTCTTTCTCACAGCTTGGAGATTTTGATCGGAGTAGCAAGGACTTGTAGTCCCTTCTTCAGTTGGGTTCCCATTCCATCAGCCCTTGGTCGTCGTGTATGCCTATCCACAAACACGTGCACAAATTCGCCGACAGCTTTGACTTCCTCTTGATCCTTTTCGAAGACTCCAATCTCATACGTCACGCTACTCTTGCCCAATTTCACCACTCGAAGGCCCAGCTCAATGACTGCAGGAAATCCGACAGGAGCAAAATAGTCACAGTGGGAGTGAACCACCAAACCGATCAGATCTGATGTGGGTGGATGAAGACCGCAACTTTTTATGAGATATGCATTGACGACCGAATCAAATCTTTGTAAGAGTTAGCACTAACATTCCGCCATTACCCGAAAGTTCGACGGACAGAAAGTAGTACACACTGTTATTCATGTGGTCATACATGTCGTTGTCGATCCTACAGCTTCCATATCAGCAAATGCGATATAGAACGTAAAGGCATTGGATACGGTTTTTGCTTTATCTTGATCGACTCTTCCCTAGTCTCTTGCCGCCGAATTCACAGAATTGATTGGGGTCTGAAAGTTTAGGTAGTCGGACAAGTGTTGAGAATGCCGGTGTGTCAATACTACCCGTTACTGACTGGCCCAATTGGACAGATACAAAGCGCATAGCATTATCTCTCGCCCAGCGAAAGTGAAGCTTACCATCTTGTCCTGTGATCCAAGCGAAACCCATAGTCTTCTAACCGGCGACTCTTCGCAGTATCCAACGCCATATTTCTTTATAGTGTTTGTGACGACTTCACAGCCATCGATGGTCTGAAATACAAACCGGTAATCATACTTCGGGAAAGGACATTGCGATCACAGAATACCGAGGCTCCTATCGAAGCACAGCATTCTGCCGCTGACATGCTCACCGCCAAAATAATTACTGCTAGAAAGTTGAGCTTAGGCTGGCGTGGCTGGGTTGTGAGTTTCTTGTTGGAATGAAGCTTTCCAATTTAGATCTTCTTCAGATGGTGTCAATGATTTGAAGATCTCACCATGCCGGGCAACCGAAGGTAGGTATCTTCCTGCAGAGACAGAACTGATTTTCAGGAAATGCTGGTGCACCATCAAGAGCGCGGCAGTGTCGAGAACTCAAAGGGAGAAAAAACAACGCTTAACATTATTATCATATTAAATCACGTAGTCATGTAAACAAAATAAAGCTTGTCCCAATTGACGGACGTCTACCGTAATGCAACTCATTGGGAGCGGACTACTGCAAGACCTTGGAAGGAGCACTGCACTCAACCCTGATCCGCAATTAGCAAATCTTCTTTCTCTCCGCAAACAAACGCACTCGGAGGAGATCCAACCCCATATTCCACATCGTCTTCTCCTTTGTAACGTCGACCCTCCTTCCTGGCTCCCTCACCACGTATCCTCGCCTATCTTCTTCGGCAAGGGCGCATTCCTGCGCAAGCCATGGCCGTCACCATTAGCGAACCTCTGCAGGTACAGCCGGAAAGTTTTCCCTCACCACCAGCCGTAGCTATCACCCCCTGCGATCCATGGCCGAGACCATATTATCTCGATGGAGATCTCCGAAGAGTGCGGCCATACCACTATACTTACAATACTTATTGCAAAGAGCGCTGGCGAGGTCGTGAGTTGCTCGAAATCTTTTCTTCTGAGTTCCGTGATCGGCCGGTCGAGTACTACGTAAGTAGCCCCGTAATTGTCATCGTAGGTCCGCAACAATCGTTGACTTTATCAGAAAGACGCCATAGAAGCCGGCAAAGTTGTTGTCAATGGCAGACAAGCCGCTGTATATCAACCCGTGAAAAATGGCGATGTGATTTCGCATACACTACACAGACATGAACCACCGGTTACCGCTAAGCCCATCGGTATCGTCCATGAAGATAATGACATGATCGTCATCAATAAACCTGCTGGAGTGCCCGTACATCCCGCTGGTCGATACAATTACAATTCCATTGTGGAGATCATGCGTGCGGACCGCGGCTACAATTGGAATCCTCGCCCCTGCAATCGGCTGGACAGACTGACCAGTGGCATCATGTTCGTGGCAAAACACCCTCAGGCTGCGGATCGTTTGACACTTCAGATTAGAGGGCGAGAGGTGAAAAAGGAATACATTGCCAGAGTAAAAGGGGAATTTCCTGAGGGTGAGATCATTTGTGAGCAACCAATTTTGCAGATCAGTCCCAAACTCGGTCTCAATCGCGTTCGTGCAAAAGGAAAAGAAGCGCGTACAGTCTTCAGACGTCTTGCGCATTACCCGCCAAGAGGAATACAGGAAGAAAAAAATGGGACCAATGCAGGCATTCCTAATCGTGTGGATGGCATCGATCCCGAGAAAGAAAAGGGTCGCTCTTGGAAGTCTAAAGAAGGATATTCTATTGTTCGGTGTCTGCCGCTTACGGGACGTACACATCAGTTGAGAGTGCACCTGCAATTCCTGGGACATCCCATCTCAAACGATCCGATATATTGTAATCAACGAGTCTTCGGTCAAGACCTAGCGTGTGGTGACGATAAATCGGATGATGATGAGGACGTCATGGCGCGTCTATCTCGTATGGGAAAGGACCAGGTTGCCGAAGCTGTTGCATATCACGACGAAATGGTCGAAGACTACAACAAACGCAAAGCGGAGAAGTTGAGTGGTGAAACGTGCGAAATTTGTGGAACGCAGCTCTACACCGATCCTGGGTCGCATGAGTTGGGCATCTACCTGCATGCTAGGCGCTATGCTTGTATTGGAGGATCATGGGAGTACGAGACACCTCTGCCAGATTGGGCTCTTCCTCCAGCTGGAATGTCTGGACCAGTAGAGACGACACCTGAGACTGATCCAATCAAGACTGCTATGGAAAGACTTGACATACGAGATTCTACGGACAGCAAATTTTCGGAGTCTTTAGGGAGCGGCTGACCAGTTGCATGGACTCCAGCAGCCACTACTGGCTTAGAAGTCGACACGATAAGTCTGCTTCCCTTTCGTCAGAGACGTCATGTTACAGGTAGATCTACAGGCTGTCCATTCTGCTCTCCACTACGCAACATGGCTTCAAGCTGGAAGCGTATCGATTAGTAAGACAAAAGTCGAAAAGAATAGACCAACTCACCATCTCAAGATCTCTCAGGGCTTCCTCAGGCTTCTGTCTGGGGTCCTGTAGTCCTGTCTCAAGCGCTTTGGCCCATGCCTTTACCTCCTGTTTGACGCCGAACTCTTCGTTCATGAATTCAGTTCTCTCTTGTTTACCCTCGCTTCTCACAACCACGGCTCCACCGATGCCAACTTCGAAGCTAGTGCCGGCCCTGTCACGATACACAGCACCTTTTTCGCATGCCACACTTAGCTCATATTCGTCGTAGGTAGTCCCAAAAGACACTGCAAAAGATCCAGTGACACCGGACTTCGTCTTAACCGTAGCGTTGAGGGTGTCCACAGGGGGCAGATGATTTTGGAGCTGCTCTGAGAATGCTGCGACTCGTACTGGAGCATTCTCTGGTCCGAGGAGCATTCGAAGGCCGGCGATGCAATGAATCCCAGCGTCGAGAACGAAGCCCCCTTGGTACTCGGGCTTCTTACGCCACTCCGTTTCTGGAACATTGGATTGAGCCACAATTGTCCTCAATTTTGACATGCATCGAGAACTGCCACGCACCAATATATCGTCCGCCTAGCTTCACCATGTTCTGGAGCCTCACATTGAACCCAAGTACTCGTCCGAGTTTTTCGACTTGCTCTCGGGCAAATATGACGCTGTCAAAGAAGCGATAGTTCTCGGCTACACAAAACGTCACCTTACTCGTATTGATGTTCTTTTCGTACCACTCTAGTAGCTCTGTTGCTGTCGCGACGTCCTTGGCAATGGGCTTCTCTGCGAGAACATGCTTCCCAGCTTCCAATGCTCTTTTGATGAATTCTGGCTGCATCAAGATGGGTAGAGCGATGATGACGGCCTCGACATCAGTTCGCTCAAGAAGGTCTTGATAGGTCCTTCCGGCGCCTGCGTCATTGCTATAAAGATCTAAGCTAGAAATGTCCGACCCAAGATTGCGAGCGGAACTAAGGGAGCGGGAGTAGATGGCTTTTAGTGTAAGGGAAGAGGTCACTTGGACAGCGGGCTTCGTTGATAGAAAGGTCAGTATTTTCAATTGAATAAGGGATGTAAGATTATGAAGCCGTCAGGTTGGGCTAGTTCAAAAAGTATGCATTGCTGAGGAACAAATGCCTCCCTACTTCCTAGGGAAGATAGACAGTTTGTGAAGAATCATGGAGTAGATGTACTTTTCAAGAAGAACCACGCTGTTGGACTTACCAGATGCTCTTTGCTTACGAATATCCCACTTCCAATGATTGCTACCCCAACCACCATGGTGTGCTTTGTGTGTGGGAAAGGCTGATCGGCGTAACAGGCTTCACCTTTCAATTTTGACAGGCAACTTTACGAATGCAACGTTGTATTTGTGCAGTGATATCGCGATTTGACTTGCGACTACTGGTGGCGCAAATTGTTAGTTAATGTACCTAGGAGGTATACAACGAATTTTCGTCACACAAAACTCTCACGGAGTACGGAATAAAGTCTCACCGAATTCGGCATATCTCCATGCTCCTGAATTGCATTGGAAAAGCTACGTAGGTCTAGTCAGGCTGCATGAGTACTTGTCGAAGTGTTCGTGCTAAAATTCTCATTCGTTTCTTCCGTCAAGTCGTCCAGTTTCCATTTCAACACCCTTTCATAGCCTGCTTTCCACTCCGCTCCATCCCCGTTCGCCAACCCAGTGCTCGCCAGGCCACACCACCTTCAATGCCTCCCAGATGTGTCCCACGTGTACGATTTCAAGTCCCTGCTTAACCTCCTCCGGTAGATCTCTTACGTCCTTCTTGTTACCCTGAGGGAGTAAGACTGTCTTGACACCCGCCCGTAGGGCCCCAATCAACTTCTCCTTGATTCCTCCAACGGGCGTCACCTTCCCCCTTAGACTCACCTCCCCCGTCATCGCCAGCGTCGGCCTCACCGACTTCCCCGAGAACAACGAGACCAGCGCCACCGTATGCGCCAGCCCCGCTGAGGGCCCATCTTTGGGGATCGCACCGCTTGGGCAGTGCACATGAATGCTACGGCTCTTCATCACGTCCTCGTCGGGGCTACTGCTAAGGTTCAGATCGTAGGCATGCGCTTTCACCCACGTCAGCGCAACCTCGACCGACTCCTTGAGCACGTCACCGAGTTTGCCCGTTAGCTGCACACGCCCAGACCCGGGCATGTCGGCAACCTCGATGAAGAGGATGGAGCCCTGTGCGCCGGTGCTGTATGCGACCAGACCCGTGACGACACCTGGACGGGAGTCCTTGGCTGCGATCTCCTCTTCGAAACGTTCAATGCCTAGAATGCTGTCCAGATCGTCGATGGTGACGGTGGGACTGTACACTGTGGGGCTTGGCAGTTTGGGTGGGTTCGACGTCGATTCAGCCTCGGAAGGAGTAACGCTGTCCTTAGCTTCGGCATACTCGACGGCTTTCGCACGACAAACGGAGCCGATTTCCCGTTCTAAATTACGGACGCCAGATTCGCGAGTGTAAGAAGTGATTATTTTGTCGACTACGTCATCCTCCATAAGGATCTGGTCCTTTTGAAGGCCGTTGGTGGTGACTTGTTTCGGTATGAGGTGGCGTCTGGCGATGTGTCGCTTCTCGAGAGTCGTGTAGCCGGATAATGAGATGGTTTCCATCCTGTCCAGTAATGGTGGCGGAATTGTGTCGAGAGAATTTGCAGTTGCGATGAAGAGAACTTTGCTCAGATCTATAGGTATGTTGATGTAGTGGTCATTGAAGGTATAATTTTGCTCCGGATCTAGAACTTCGAGCATTGCTGCAGACGGGTCTCCGTGGAAGTTCGACATGCCAAGCTTGTCGATCTCGTCGAGTAGGAAAACAGGGTTGGCGACTCCTACCTTCTTGAGTCCGTTAACAACGAGACCCGGCATAGCAGCAACATAAGTTCGCCTATGACCACGGATTTCTGCTTCATCTCGAACTCCCCCTAGTGAAATGCGATGGAATTTGCGTCCGAGAGAAGCGGCGACAGACTTTGCTAGGCTTGTTTTACCTGTACCAGGAGGACCGACGAGCAATAAGATTGGAGACTTGTCTACCATCCGCTTGGTCTTGAGGATTTGGATCTCTTCTTCGTTCGGTGGCTTCGGCGTTGATGCGTCATCGGCAGAGCCAGACTGCTCTACGCTTCCCTTGTCGAGGGATTGTGAGGGTTGTATTATGTGTTGAATCTGGGCCTCTAAATCAGCGTTGACCGCTTGCTTCAGTCTTAGAACTGCAAGGTACTCCAGCAAGCGCTTTTTAATCTTATCGAGGCCGTAGTGGTCGTCGTCTAACTGCTTGCGCGCCCTCGAGAGCGTTGCCGAATCCAGCTTATCCTCGGTCATCTTAGTCCAGGGGATTTCCGCGAGATTCTCCAAGTAATTCCTGCATACCTGGTATTCTGCTTGGGCCGGATTCATCTTCTCTAGACGTCGAATTTCGCGGTCTGCAACCTTCTTCGCCTCCGCGCTGAGTCCCGCCTCATCTAACCGCTTCTTAAGCTCTGTCATCTCATTGCTTTCCTCCTCGGTTCCATTACTATTCCCACCGGAAAAACCTGGAAATCCTGATGGCATACCGATTCCACTCGGCATCGTTCCATTAATCATCCTTCTCCTCAGTGTCTCTCCCCGCAATTTGGTGAGACGATCCAAGTCCAAATCTTGCGGTGTATTCGTAGTGATAGAGATCACTCGTGTATTGCCTTGGATCGCTGAGATTTGCTTTTGCAAGAGTTCCACCGCACGTTCCAGGCGCTCTTTGATGTTTAATGCGGAGAGGATGCGCAATTTTTCCTCATGGGAACATTCCAGGACATTGCTCATAAAGTCTGCGAGATTGCCTGCTTCTTGGATATCCTTCCTCGCTATGAATAGCTCCAACCTCCGCGCCAATATTGGAGAAAGAGTCGTAGCAGGCCCCCGTGGAAGTATGGAAGAAAGTCGAACGAGTGCCAGCAGCTCGCGCGAGAGTTGCTTGAGCTCGGAGAAAAGTGGCTGGATTGCCTCATCCGAAGCATCAATGGCTACGTAGTCACAGTCGTCAGGAGGATATCATTGCAATACCGGGGTGGATTGTACCTACCAGAATCTTCGTGTCTTGTAACTCTTGCCTCCAAGAATGGTCTCTCCTTGGTGATTTCCTCGAGCTTGAATCGATTTTGTCCCTCCACAACCAATGCTAGTTCCCCTGGTCTCCGGCCTTGGACACCCGATACCCTTCCGAAGGTGCCATATGCGAATAGGTCTTTTCCAGTCGCTCTCGCTGGGTCTACTTCAAGATGTCCACGTTTCCCTCCCTTCCCCTCAATTAAACGCTTTCCATCTTGACTAAGGTAGGGTGAGACCAGCGGTACGAAGCCGATGGTGACGGGCGTCTGCTCGAGCCTCGGACTGCTTGCACGGCTATAGATATTGGCTAGGACGGCCGCGACGTCCGCACGGTTTGCAATAGGGATTCGAAGGGTGACACCGGGAAGCAGAACAGTGTCACGTGGTAAGGCAACGATGGGGAGGACTTGTGACTGTGTTTTGCCCATGGATATGATTGTTGTATTTGACTCTCGTAGCAAAAGTGACGGATGACAGGAATGCGAAAAAGGGAGAATGGTGTGGCTAGATAGGTCCTGATGGGCGATGATGATGATTTTCGAGGTTGAGTTGCCGAGGTCTAGAAGCGTTGCCACCACGATACTCTCTACAGGCTTCCGACTGCTCCGACTGATTCTTAACCTCAATTGATCGTATCGATACGTGAAGAGAATAACCACGAGCTTTCTCTGCATTTAATTGTACAGAAGCGACTTATCAGCGAAGCAGTCGTCCAACGAAACAGAATTTCACTTCTTTAGTGTCACTGATATATTCGAAATCTGCCTTCAATCGCAAGAATTTCTCCCCCATGTTTCCGGCTATCCCACCAAGATCTTAGGCCGTGGAGATGTCACTATAAATCTAAGACTCGTCTATCGGGTACAGTAGCCTCCATCGATCAGGATATCTGCACCTGTAGTGTAGGTGCTTGCATCGCTGGCAAGATAGACATACGCCCCCTTCAACTCTTTTGCCAAACCATCCCGGCCCATGGGAATCATGCTCTTCCACAGATTCTGGGTGTCCTGGTCGACAAAATCCGACAGACCGGTGTCAATGTATCCCGGAGAAATGGAGTTCACCCGGGCAAAGTCACGCCACTCGTTGGCAAGGGACTTAGCCATATGAATGCATCCTGCCTTGGCGACGTTATAGGAGGTTTGCTCTTGCGGATAATTGGCGATGTGACCGGACATAGATGCAGTGATAATGAGGCTACCGGTACCTCGCTCCTTGAAGTGGTGACCGACAGCCTTGGCGCAGTTAAAGGTCCCGTTAAGGTCGGTTTGGACGACTTCTTCCCACTTCTCCACGGAGCCCTCGAGAATACCACTGTCTGCCGTTCTGCCCGCGTTGGCGACAAATGCATCGATTTTGCCAAAATCGGCAATGACATCCTTGACGAGCTGGAATGCACTTTCGGCTTTGCCAATATCAAGCTTGTAGGCCTTCGCTTTGATGCCGTACTGCTGAGAAAGTTCTTTGGCATTCTTCTCGCCACCCTCAGGGCGAGAAGCATAAGTAATAGCCACGTCGGCGCCCATTTCAGCACAGCCCCGTGCGGCTTCGATGCCCATACCTTTAGGACCCGAGGCTCCGGTGACGACGACCACCTTGCCCTTCATGGAGAAGAGGTCGAGCAAGTGCTCGCCCTTGGCGGCTGCGATAGGCATTCTGGACGGTGGTGCAGAAAAACAATAATGATGGAAATAACGGTACAGGGGAGCTCGAGAGGAAATGTTCAACCTAGAGCGATTGAAAGCGGGTTTGGAATGTTTTGCAATAGGGATGTTGCTCGGAAGACATAGGAAAGGCTACTGATTAATGGTGGGGTAGTGGGGCAATCAAGCAGGTCCATGATGGCACCAGGAATATCGAGGCCTCCACTAGCGGCAAGCCAAGTTCCCATCATCTACTGAATCTCTTCCAATCCGAACCCGACGACACCCGTCAAGTCGCTCAGTACTCCGTAGTCATGCAGCTCTGTGTCCTTGCTCGGGCAAATTCGCGTCAATCAGCCCAGCCCAGTACTCGGTAGTCCACCCTGTCCACTAAGGATGCTTGTGCGTCAGAAATGCGGAGACGATGACATGCAGATATCTCATAGTCTTGGTACCTACTAGCTTACCTAAAAGTAGACACGCTGTACTCCGTACCTCGAGAGGTACACACTGCGATAGACCGATCGGCTCAGTATCAGTACACTCTCATCTCCATTCGACTCGTCTAGAACGTACTCCCAAAGTCAAGGCCAGCTTACCTACCTTCGACAATTCATGCCGTTGCTTAAAAATACAACCACAGAAGGAATTCTATCAAATGCGCGTTGTTTGTTCAGTGTTATTCAGCCAGCTTTGTCAGAGTGACGCTAACACTGATTGAGCTGAGCAAGCATCTCAGGGACGAGACTTTCTCGAGTGGGAGGATAAGAGCTTATCAAGTGCTAACAATGATCTGAGTCAGGCTTTGGAAAGCAAATTTCAACTTCGAGCCGATACTATTTCCATATTTGGTTCTTGAGAGACAGTAGATACTGTGTAGGAAAGATTGGAGAATAGACTGTGTCTGACAGGTTACAATTATGCATCGATCTTCACCTGTCAGCTGTAAATGAATGAATAGGTGGGGGGAACGACCGTGGTAAGTCCGCTGATAAGTGCTGTTTAGAACGAGCGCTTTCATTTAGATCGCTGCTTTCCTTCTCTAGGGCGAATCTTCGGTTACACGGTCAGTGTTGCACAAGGACCGTAGCAACCTAATTTGATCATTTGTCACGAACTACGCGTGCACCAGCCCAGACATATGGATAGTTACGCTGATACCAATTGACACTGAAGCTAGTCAGTAAAGCTATAGCGAGTGGTGCGAGAAGCGATGCTCACAAAGATTTACGACCCGCAAGTCGAGGATGTGTCGCCCAAGAGCCTCCGAGGACGATATTATGCTTGCCGTCAAAGAAATCAGCTGTTTTCTCGGTGAGTTGAAGTCTGACAATAACTTTTGTACTAGCAATTACCAGAAAAACCAGGGTAGAGCTCCATAGGTTCGTAACCTCCATGCTTCTCCAAGGCTGAGCTCGTCCATTCCCATACGCCTCCCATTTCTGCTCTGCCACAGAGTTTGGCTCCGTGGCCACTGATCGGCATTGGGTGCCAGTGCTTGAAGCCAACATTGCAGCCTTCAAGATTGAGGAAAAGAGAGTGAGGGTCGGATCTAGCTGCAGCGGTGGAGATGTCTTTAGGGAAATTTTTGGATGGAGGCGTCTCTTCTACACCATCATTGACGAGATGCCTAAGGCGCAATCAGTGACTTGCACATTAAAATCGGTTTCCTCCTTCTCACTTACGCGTTGACTGCCGGGATAGTCTTTTCAATAGCGTTGTGGGCGTCCAAGACCTTTGCCTGTTCAGCATACTTGTAGATACTCTCTACTTCTTCGACCGTCGGGATTCGACCGCCCATCCACGCCGCACATCCGGCGAGCTCATCATAAGAAGCAACAGCCGGCCAATCCAGAGCCCGAGAAAGGGCCACAGGACCATATACTGTCTTTACGAATTTGTTGCGCACGAATGAGCCAAGTTGAGAATCTCCATTGGTCATCTTTTCGCCATTCATGTGGCCACCATTGACATGGGAAACGCCATTTGTCTCAACTCCAGACTCGTCAATGCTTTCGGCCCAGCCGGCTGGAATGGTTGAGATTTCTGAGTGATAGAGATATCGAGCATATTCTCCATTGGTAATTGGGCGTGATTTTGCAAAAAACCCATGCACAGGTACAGCTCGAGACGGCTTCTCAGCATCCCAGCCAAAAAATCGCTCAGGTCCAGAAGTGGTCTCGGGATCATCCATGCCCAACGAAAGAGTCGTAGCCGGAATATCCTTCCAATCATTCGGCAGAGCCTTTGCCTCAGCTGCCCGTGCCATAGCCTCAAAATCCGGTTTCACGGTACTGGGCGGGGGCAACGTCTTCTCGCTCTGAATTAGCATGTAGAGCAGTGTCTCCAAGTGCATGGCCTCGTGTTCCAAGCCTAGCCAAAGAGCCCGACCAATCTTTCGATTATCGAAAGGTGCCCCGGATTCATAGAGGTCGAGTACACGCTGCCGCACACGTGTTTGATACTCGAGCAACTCCTCCAGGGGAGGCCATGTATCGGGAATCTCGCTATGAGCATGACACTTGTCTGGGTTATCTACATCGGGGTCGATACCACGCTCAAATATCTTGTGATAGTATGCTGGTTCCGTGGGCGTGATGCCGGCGACTCGGGTCAACTGGATATCCAAAAAAGCTGGAATGTGGCCAACATAGAAGATGCAGGCATTACGCAACTTAATTGGTTTAGACAGCAGTTCGTCCTTTGAAATCATACCCTGGGTGACGACATCCCACGCCGCCCACCCGTTTCGCCATTCCTCCACTGAAGGCACCGGATGCTTAGCATATTCCTCCGGCTTCAGAGAAAACGAGAACATTGGTTTAGAGAGCATATGAAGGGCTACGGCGTGTCAGCGAGTAGTCTCTCTTGCAGATGTGAACGAAGGTGCGTTGGCCTTTGAGCTCCGTAGATACGTCAGGAGGCGATGTTGCTGACAAGATCTACGTTGTGTGCCACCAGGTCGTGATGTAAACTTACCGTAGTTGGCGGCGCCATTAGACCAACGCGTTGCTTCGACGAAGCCTGCATCCTCCCAGAGCCGCTCAGATTCGTCATCTGAGTATTTATAACTGTGCTCGATCCGGCAGCGTTCGCCCTGTTTGATGCAGACTCCTTCGATGATCACATCCTGGGTTGGGTATACAAACGCTTGATGGCGGCCAGCCTCGGCATCGTACTCGCCAAAGACCTTCCAGTCATCCCGTTTGAAGGCGTCGGTGCCCAATAGCCTGTTGGCTTGGCGCAGGCCGTTCAACACAAACGCATGGGTCACGCCTTCTCGATCATTGTAAGCGTGGAAGACCCTGTTCGGCTCCTTGCAGCCATCCACGCCCACGATGAGTTGGTCACGTGTGCCAAGAGCACCTCTGCACATCTTCAGGAACTCACCCGCCTCGGGCCGCGTAAAATTTCCAACGCTTGATCCGAGCCACAGCAGTGTCTTGGGCTTTCTCAGATTTGCGGCCTGCTGGAGCCACTCTAGGCCGTCATTATAGGTCCCGTGCAGACCCGACAGCTTCACCGATTTGTATTCAGCGGAATTCACTGTCTGTACTTCGGCAAACGTTCTCTTCAGCTCCTTCAGGTCCAGGTCCAGAGCATAGTACTCAATCTTCTTTCCCATCTGGTCCAGGGCTTGGAGAAGGATCTTCACTTTTCGGAGGTTGCTGTGGAAATTATCAGTCAATCTACCACCTGTTCCACGGGCCGGGAACACAGGAAATTCAGCCATCGTGTGCAAGACCCTACCCGCTACCCAACTCGACCACCATTGATCCTTCCGGAATTCTTTGAGCAATTTGTTCCGCATACATCGTCAAGACTTCTATCTCGGCATTTGTAAGGTAGTACTCTTCCAAATATGTGATCTTCTCAAAAAGTCGGAGTCCTGCTTCATCGTACAGCAGCATCGTTGGCAGCTTTTTCTCCATCCCATTTGGGGCCCCAAGACCACTCAATATCTCCTCTCTCAGGGATCTTTCGGTGGTCTCCCGGCGAATGTCAATGATGGACACCTCACGGTCTGCTTGCTTGGGCATCAACCGACCGTCAGACACGGCTGGCGTGGCTACAGCAGCCATGACCGCAAAGTGTAGCCAATTGATGGGTAGTGCGAGTGATACCCGAATCAATCAACAGATATGGCTATGTCTAGGGTGGGTTTGTCTCTCCTATATACTGGATCGCGGGAACCTACCGGCGTGACAGGGTTACACACCGTGGATGTGAGATCAACAACTTTCAGATACCCAAATCACATTTCCTACGTCAGCCCTTTACAAGGATGAGCTCTGTAGACTGCGGACAAGCTGTTGATGCTTTAACTGGCGCGTGTGGCAAACTTTGCCTACAGAAGCGAGTGTTATGCCGACACCGGCCGGAGAAAGGTTCGCTGGTCGGCACTCAGTTTATTTGGGGCGAGACTGCAACCAAAACCTCCGAACGAAAGCCATAGCGAACTGGAAACATGACGACTATGACGTCGGTCTCCATCCCATGGGGCCAATAGAAAGGTCTAGTCGTGCACGACGGACAAATTTTCGCTAGCCCATGTGCCTCTCAATTCAAGAGCTTTTACCAAAGATGGGACCTCGTGGGTCACCTAGAGTCTAGATGATTCGTGAGGGTCGAGCTGCCGGATAAGCTGGGCGCCGGGCACCGGCAGTTTCGCCGCAGCAGTAGGTTGACAACCATGGGGATACAGCATGCGGGGAAACATGCAGAGCATCGATGCACGAATAATCATGGGCAGGTAGTCTGTTCATGACGACGTGTTGACAAATCTGCTCTGTAACAAGGACGGCGAGGAAGCTAACGGAGGTCGTGGGGGTGAACAGTAAATAAAAAGTGGCTATAGTTTCGAGCGAATTCAAGGGCCAGCAGGGCTCCTTGTCCGTAAGAAGGGCCAGGTACGGAGTACAGAATCTGGCATCGACTGACTTCCATCTCCGGATGGTGGGCCCCGTCAACCTGGAAGCATTGCCCTCGTTAGCATGTGCAGCGACCCTTAGTTGCATTAGGGGCATATACTCTGCAGAACGTCCTGCGAGCCCGGATCGAGTTACATTGAGAGAAACGACGACGAGTCCGACAGACATGTCTTAAGTAGTGATCCGCAGCGACTCACCTCATGTCATCCCATTAAACTTCTCTGGTGCAATCTTTCAAGCAACACCTGCGCAGCAAGGCACCAAGGAGTGGACTCCAGCCATACAAATTCCGGGCCACCTCTTTTGACAATAGCCACAGGAACCTTGGAAGATGCAGCGACGTCCCATCATGCGTACGTCTGTTCGTTTTCCACTATTGATCTTTGCACTGAGATCCCTCTCGGATATGAGTGCTTTTCCGAGAATTCCCTTTGTCCTGTTTGCCTCGTCGGCTCACCGGCCCGAAATGCAGAGGTGACGTAACCCTCGTGCAGTAGTGTCTCTACCTAGCCTCAGTGCTTTGTTCGAAAACAAACTAGAGACATACCCTCACACGGTAGCGGCCATCCTACGCTCTAGTAGCTCCCCACAAGGCATGACAAAGAATGTCCATTTTTGAATTGCTGGCTTTACTTGCGATAGAAATTGCTTTGTCGTTTTTGTATGCGTCTTTAGGTTCCTTTCATACGGAATCACAACACATGGTTGTTCTTGACTAAGGTACTAATACCGACAATCGACGGTCGTATCATGGTTTCTGTGGCCTTTACGGAATCTGGAATTCCTCAACAAGAGTTTGTCTGCGCAATTTGTAGCCAATCCTACACACTGTGCCCGTCTCTAATCACCTCATTTTAGCGTTCACTCCTAACTTACTATGGCAGCGAATCACTTGCAGAATCAAGCGCTGCAGATGGCAATTGAAGTCGCCAGCCAGAGCCGACGATGGAAAGAGGAGAAGAGGCTAATGAACGAAGCTATGGATGAGCTCGAAGGCCAAAGAAACCAGCTATATCGTCTCCTAGCAAGGACGCAGATGGCTCTCGCATCCACAGGTAAGCTCGAGCCAGACTCAAGCAGCATCTTGAGTGTCCTCTGTGGCGATGTGGCCGAGTCCGACCCGGGTGATACATGGCTGCCTAAAGGCTGGCTCTCGACAACAAAGATTCGGCAGGAGCTCGGCTCCGTTGAGGAGCTATGGCTAAAGCAACATTACGAGACTGCTTTAAAGGAGTTGGAAAGGCTCCTCATGCGCGAGGACCTCGCCCCAGACACTCGGATCAATGCCAAGCTCCTCAAGTCTTGCATCCTTAGAGACAATGACCAAGCCCCTCGAGCGCTTACACAAGCCAATGAAGCCCTGGACATCGCAAAGAGGTATGGCATGTTGTATGATCTCAGGGGTAAGGCTCGCTTTCATTTGGGCATGTGTCAATTCGAAGCTGGCCATTTTAGGGAAGCTCACTGGTCTTTCTCTCTATCTTCCTTTACCAAAGGCCATGCGAATGAGATCCAGGTCTGGAAAATGTACGCGGAGCAAGAGCTCCAAAAGCAATCGTAGCAAGACTCTTGATCTGTAGAACGAATATAGATGCTGAGAAGGTAAGCAGAACTCCTTCCTCCACGTGCCTCATTTCCTTCAACCATTCCCAACAGATCTAGTATTTTTAATGCAAGAAATGCCGCTTCAATGCAGTCATACTCTGTCGAGCTATTCTGATAGATCTATTGTTTGCGTCTTTGTGTCTATGCACGAAAAGCAATCCTTGTCATTTGATGCAAATGGGCTCGTGTCGTCATGGTATGCTTTAAGAATACGGGCAAAAGAGGTACCCTGTCGCAACGCCGAAACCGGCGATCTCACAAAGAAGTTGCGACTAGCAACACCAGTATTTCGGCCGTCATTGTTCTCATATTTGTATTTTAAGGCCACAAGCACCGATCTTCCGTACACGTGCGGGCAGCCAGAATTTGCAGTCAGGCAGAAGAGAAAAGTGAAAGAGAATTTTTCTGGCCCAACCACTGGTACCTCTTTCTAGCGACTAGCCAACTCTCAATGAACATGACGGAGACTACAGAACAGAGCTTGATATATGACTCGTCAAACGAACAAAAAGGATCAAAAGGTAGCGCTACAAGTCAAGGTGTTCTTTCTTCACGTCACTCGGCCGAAGGACCTGACCAAAAAGAGATGCAGGATGCCGCACTGCGAGGAGAAGAGGCTGGCCCTCAAGAAGTAAAGGGTATAGTTGACCTTCACAACCATGACGCTTCTTCAATCAGCGGTGACGTTACTATTCCTGAGCGAGGTACCATGGCTCGACCTCGTAGGCCTGCTACCCTCAGCAAATGGAATCTTGCTGCAGAGAGACAGCCAGATGCTTCAACGAGAAAAGAGCCTCTGACAATTGACCCAATGCCGAAGTCACCATTGCAATCACCTCCAGCCGTCGAAATGCAAGATAAAGATACCGAGATAGTTAAAAGTCAACAGGCACAAATTAAACGTCAAGAAGAACAGATGGATAGACAGAAGGAAAAGATCCAAAGTCAAAATAAAGATGTAGAAGCTGCCAAGATGGCAACATTCCGAGCTAACCACAACGAAGCCCAAGCAATGAGACACGCTAGAGAAACTGACCGTGAGTTGCGCCAGCGCGAAATGGACGAAGTCAAGAGACACAACATGCTACTGGGTCATAGAGACAAGATCAGAGAGCCCATATTGGACCCCGAAGCACCTGGTGGCATCAACCAACGAGACTTTGGGAAGTTCCTGTATTCGGGTAGGTTATCATACATAAGACTATACACAATATACTTAATAATGATGCTAGGCGCTTGTGACCGTATCAGAGAGATGAGAGTCAAGCTTTTGATAGTACAAGCTCAACTTGCACACGAGAATGAGATCTTCGAGGTGGTTATCAACTCCGCCAAAGAGGCCGAAAAAGTGGCCGTGGAGCTCGGCTACGAGCCCCTTTGCCAAAAATGCAGGTACTGGCAGGCAGTGGGAATCATAGGAGGGCTACAGCTAGATCCTTGTGGTAGTGTCAATAAGTACCAGCGCTCCGACGTGGACTTCCTTCTCAAGAGTAGTTCATCTTGCTACAAGCGGTATCCAGAGGGGTTGCATGCTCGTGACTTGCTAAATGGGCGGACAACTCATAGAATGCATTGAAGTGGTTGAAAATGATCTGTTGTCTTAGGAATAGCTACTGTACTTTTGGTTGTCTAAATAGTAGGATATGGATCAGCAGGCCATCTCCATGTTGTATGCATTCTCACTGAACCAAACACCCCACTCATCCGCGTTTTCCAGACCTGCAATGATAGGCAAGCACCTCACAGTTGGCATCTGGATCAATGGCGGTTCCAATGATGAATCCGTCATTTCAACCCATGATTCTTCGTAATCCTTCTGTTCCGCCTAAAACCCTCCGGCCTGTAATCGCACACCTGCCTTTCCCACTTTCCCACCTTCCTTTTCGACTGCCCTCTTCTTCGCCCCATCCCTCCTCCCCAGCGCCGCCCTCTAAAAATGCCAACTGACGATCGTGTGTGCCGTCGACCCACTTGTAGATACAGGTGTAACAGAAGGCGTACCCTGTCTGCGCTGCTGTTGGTGTAACGATAGGATTTAGACAGATTGGACAGATATCGGTCTGTGGCTTGACCGGTGGTGGTACGGTCAGAATGGGTAGGAGAGTGTTCGCGTCGACAGGTGGCTTAGGGTAATCTTTCGCTGGGGCTGATTTTCCATTAGGCGTATTGTTTTCGTGTTTTGACTCAACATCGCTAGCGAGATCGTTTTCTTTCCGGGGCGGCGACTGTAGACCTGCGATGACAGGTGGCGGCAACTCGACGCCTTCCGTGGCCTTTTTGGACAGCTGATGGGCAAAGTCAGAGGCGTGCCACCATTCGAGGAACTTGAGCGCAAATATCGAGGCTGGAAGTGCCAATCGGAGGGAGGAAAGTAGATGTGGGTAGACCGCCAGACTCAGGGTCCGTGGATCAAAAATCGACCTATTCTGACCAGGCCGCAGAGTTGATCTTGTTGGAAGCTTTGGCTTGGTGGCCAATTCAATGGCAGCACGGTCTGCCGCGCCCAGCCTACGGATCCGTGTACCGATGAGCCAGAGGAAAGGGGAGTGATACTTCGACCCGTCAAAGAGATATCCCAGATTAAACACTAGTAAAGAAAAGTAGTAAACGGCGTTAACGCTGGGGTATACCGTCCGAATAAACCATTTGTAATAATGCATAAATCGCTGTTTCAAACTCGCATTGGCTGGCAACCTCTGCCCTTGGAAAGCCGGCCCAAGTATGGTCGCCTGAGGCGCGTGTATATCGTAGCTCTCGTCTAGTTTGCGCTTGAGGTAGGGCAAGCCAACCATCACTGCTAGATTCTTCCAAATGTCAGACTCTCGAAGCTTCAAAGTTTCCCGAACCTGACTCGCAGCGCCGAGCTGAGCACGAGGCACCTCGCCACCTCGAACCCGAAGGACACGCTCTCGCTTGAGGCCATAGAAATTCTCTGTAAAGCCGCCTTGGTATACTTTGAGGAAGTGGCGCTCTACGAGGAGCATAAGAATTGCGTGGATTTCATCGAAGGAATTCAGCAGACGGAGAAGATATCGTGGGTGCCGGTGAGTCGCGAGCGCAAGCAGATATCTCAGGGAGGGAGGTATGAGAGAGGCAAGCTGTTGCTCGGAGAGGAGTTCTGTGCTTCCTTAGCTTTTGGAGGCCAAAACGCCGTTGAGTTGTAGCTATACCGAAAAGTGAAGGTTTAAGTTCATCTAGGCCACTTTGGAGACTGCTCATGAACTCCATGTCGGAATGGAACACGCAGGTACGCCGCCAACATCACTGAGACTGAGCACGAGGAAGATATGTATGATTGGGCGCCGTCAGAGTTCACGATGGTTCCTGAGCAACAATGGTGGTATGAGCTTAGGAGCTTGGTGAGCCGAGGCACAGTGCCTAGGTAGGTACGGAGTACTCCGTATCCCATGAGATTCTCTAGGTACTGCAGGTGTGTCTCTAAGCCTACGTGCCTATCTTACGTTACCGACCCTTTCACAAACATTATCTAGGTCAGAATTCAACATGCTTCTTGTTGCTACCCGTATGGTTTGCTGTGGTAAGTGAAATAATATTGCAAATCTAGCTGCTTGTTCTTCATAAATTAATAGCTTCCTTGGTCAAGATATGCGAAGTTCAAATGAAGTAGGTACAGTATATCATCCCTGGCCATCATCCTCAACATTCATCTCATCAAACTCGTCTAGCAACTGTTCCATAGGTATCCGTAGACCTTCATCCTCGACCTCGTCTTCGTCCATCTCACTTGGTTCTTGTTCACCTTCCTCAGCTTGCGTCATTCCTTGCCGTGCTCGTTGTTCTGCCTTGTACAAAGCCATGGTGTTTCTGAGCTCCTCATCTTCCTCTACATCACGCAAAAACATCTCAAAGTCATTCTCCATACGCTCTTGATCTTGTTTCCTGGGGAGCATCTCGCTTTCCTCCCTAGCCATCCTTCGGACGCGCCAATTGCGAGACTTATTCTTCTTCTTGCGTGGATAAAATTTCTTCACCAGCATCACGTCTGGAATTGTGTCTGCGAGTTTCCTGTTGTTTGCGATCGCTTCAAACTCACTGTTATTGAAGTTTGTTCCTGTGAGGTGGTAGCCCATGACGGAATCGCCAGGATGTAAAATCCCTCCAAGATGTGTGCGTGTGAAGTAAGTGGTGTCGTTGACGCCAAGATCAGATGCTCGTGCTACTGTTGCTTCGGCAAGCATCCATCGTCCCTTTTGGACGCCCGTGGACTCAATATCCATTACGATAAACTCCACTAGTTCCTGGACGTCTGCGATTGGAGCGAATGGGGATCGCCAGTATACTGGTGTTGAAAGATCTGCACTTTGAAGAGTATTAGGGTCCAAGAGATTCACTGACGTCCCGACTCGGTAGCATAGAGTGAGAGGTGCAATGTTGCCAACTTGTCTTGCAATCTTCAGAGGTAGAGCTACTAGGTCATCTTTGCATATTGGGACCAGTTCGACAGAAAAGGTAAATTTGTACGATTTTGAGGATGTGTGAATGTCCATCGAAATAAGTTCTTGCGATTTTTTCGTCCGTACAGGAGTTACTGAGGTCAAAAACTCGACAAACTTTTCTGCATGGTTTCGTTGTGCAAAAAAGAAATCGATACCGTCATTGACTTCTTTAATATTGATGGTATCTTTGTGGGCAGAATGCTTTAGAATGAGTTGCTCAAGGTATAAGAATGTGCGTTTGTGGGGGACCTTCTGGCGGACTTGAACGCATGCTCTCCAAGTATGGGCTGTGTACGACTTTGCGCAATCCGGGCATTGGCTGAAGGCGACTACATATTCAACTTCGAACGTCTGCTGGATGATGGCGCCCTGAAATGCTTCCTGTTGTATGCTGATCTTGACCTTGATGCGGCGCGAGTGTGGCTCTGTCCATAGAAAACTTGCATCAATGATTCGAACCTTACTCAGGCCTCGTAGCTTCCTCAAACACAGTGCTAAAAGCTCCCTGGATTCTGGTGCTGCTACCAGCCATTGACTAGGTGGCGAAAACCATCTGTCGCAATCCCGACATGTGAGCAATGTTGCCTCTCTTTGTATGCCTTGTGAGATATCAACTGTAAGCTTTACGCAGTCGTGGCATAGCGCGCCAGCGGATACCGTGCCATCGATAGGTGCTCCGCAGTTGCAGCACAGTATCCTGATAGAGGTCAGTATCCTTGAAAACAGAGGGCACTTAAGACGAGTTCTGCTTACGTCGCTGTCGTTTTCTGTCGAACAGGGAGATATTGAATGGAACCGTTCGAGTCGACCTCCATTCTTGTTGGTAGCTTAGAGGAGATGAAGATGTGTGAAGCAAAGCGACAATATGCCCGGGGAGGAGGAGGAGGAGGAGGAGGAGGAGGAGGAGGAAGAGGAGGAGAGTGGAGTCATCCAGGTCAGGTCGGTGGTATTTGAAGAAAGTTCAGGAATCTGATGAGTCATGTATACTCTGCTTGGTCCTTGAAGCTGATTTCCAACTCGATGTAGGTACTTTGACCAGCACCTCTCCACAAGCTTAGAAATTCCGGCCGTCACCAACCTGGCGTGCCCGTGCCTGAGAGCATTACCAAGGGTAGGGTGCACCGCTTATCGATAAAACCATGCAACAGCGGAGCCCGTCAGGACGACAGACGACCTTACCAGGTACCTTATGTATTCCGTACCGAAGGTAATTTTTCATCCTCCCGAGCTACCGAGCCCATGGCGCGCATCTCCTAAATTTCCTGGCCAACAATGCCGCCACCAAAGCCCATCTTGGGCACAATCAGTTGCAATGGCTGCCGGTATAGGATGTTATCTATCTTCGCTGCTTCTGCAGGCATTCATTTGCCGCCCTGGACAGCTTCGCGACTTTCACCATTGCGCCGAGGATCTCACCCACGACGGACATTCGCAGCGGTAACGAGGAAACCCAGCCAAAGAGCTCTAAAGCTCTCCAATGGCATAGAATCGACTCATAAAGACCAGACTAGCTCAATCATTCGCGATGAGAACTCGTTGGAGGTAGGACGGAACCCGAGCTCGTCAAACAACTCGACCTTCCTGTATACACCTTGGTACCTCCAAGAGCAGGCAACGCCGACCTCTTCCAATCAGGATAACTTCCTTGAGCGACAACTTATCCCCGATCTGCCTGAAAAATCACCCCCAATTCTGCAGCCCATCCTAGAGCATATCTCCACGGATCTTGGCCTGGATGATTTATCCCTGCTCGACCTGCGCAATCTCGATCCTCCTCCGGCGCTCGGGAGCAATCTGATAATGATAATTGGTACTGCTCGCAGCGAAAAGCACCTCCATGTATCAGCAGATCGCCATTGCAGATGGCTGCGCAGTAATTACAAACTCCATCCTTTTGCAGACGGGCTGTTGGGCAGGAATGAGATGAAGCTAAAGTTACGAAGAAAGGCTCGAAGATCTAAAATACTACAAAATGTTGGTGCTTCTGAACCCAGTGAAGCGGACGACGGAATCCGCTCGGGTTGGGTCTGCGTGAATATTGGCAAAGTAGAGCCTGCAGCTTCACCAGATTTGGAAGCTGAAAAGCCAAAGATCGTGGGATTTGGATCAGGCTCTGACAGCGTGAGGGTTGTCGTTCAGATGTTCACAGAGGAGAAGAGGGGGCAGTTTGACCTGGAGTCGCTTTGGGGAGGCGCCCTTCGGCGAGCAGCGAAAGAAGAGGAGAATAAACGTGAGGTACTTATGCTTGCTGAAGCAGTCAGTGAAAAGGCAGAGATTAAGCACGGGTCCCAACCAAGTGGTGGACAATTTGGGAATTCCTGGAGCTACGGCACGATGCCTATTGGAGCACGGAGCGCGGCTGTACCACAGCGACCAGTATCTGGAAGTGGGCAATCGGGAATGTTCCATTCCGCTGCCGCGCACCTTAGCTCTACCAAACTCGAGGAGCAGGCTGGAAATAGTCTCTTTGACCAAAAGGCGAGCTCGGATCCCTCTGTCGACCTTGATACGGATAAGTTTGTCCAGGACGCAGCACCGAATAAGCGGGACTCGGCTGAAGTATTGCAATCTTTACTCGAGCGACTCCAAAATGTGCCAGCGGACCAAGCGAAAGATGTCTTAGGACGGATGGCATGGGGTATTACGGGGTCGACACAACGACAGAGTCCGCTCATAAGGTCTTTCGCCGACAAATTTCCTCCCTTTCCAGACACCTCACATTGGAAAGTGGTACTAGGGCTTGCTAGATGTGTGGTTCAACTCATGGGTACTGGCCGAAGTGGTTTGATGGGTGTACTTATCGGTATGCAAGTGGCCGGCGAGTCAATATCGAAGGAAATTTATTTGGATGTGCTCAAAACAATGGTCAAAGGCAAACATGATGACAGAAAGCTCCCCTACGTCTTTGATGTTCTGGACATGATGGCTTCTGAAGGTCATGAAATTCTCGAGGAAAGAATCTTTATGCTCCTTCTAGAGGCCGTCGTCCCACCAACTCCCGGGTTTGTGACATTGGGCAGTTCTGGGGACGGAGTTGGTGCAGACCAAGCCTCTCCACCAGATGTTGCGACATTATCGAAGGAAAACCTTGCAGATCAAGAAAGGATTTTAGCAGCCATGGATAATTTCTTAGTATCCTTCACCACTGACGGTCCTTACCTTTCCCTATTGCGTACCTTTGCGCGCTCTCGCTACTGGCCAGGATTTTTATTCCTTTGGTCTTTGCTGCCTCGCCGCATGCTTCCACGCTCACGAGAGATGTACACTCTTCTATACGGGACCATCGCTGAGGCTGGAGAAAAAGATCTAATCAGGAAAGTTCTTTGTGATGCTGTCTCTGATATGGAGGCGGAAGAGCCACGTATAGAGCTCGACGCGAAGATGGCGAAACTGATCATGGGATGTATTAGAGTGATGGTGTCCGACAACGACACTGCCGCATCTAAGGTATCGGAGAGAGCACCTTCAGGTGAATGGGGTTTGTTGTGGACACGATGTCAACGAGTCTTGACGACAGAATATCTATAACTTGTGGTCCAAATGACTCCTTTTCATAGATTATGGCAATGCATATCTGGAAGATTGCATAGGCTTCGCTACTAGCCCGTTATCCTTTAGCTGTAGCAAGATAGATTAACCTTGAAGTCACTCCAGGTAGAGCAGGGACACGGTAGTCTGTAATGGTTTCTCCAGCAAACAGAGGAAGAAGTGGGCTCTGTAGATAGACCATTAAAGGGATGACTTGGTGACTTGAACTTGATCTTTGCGTACAGGCAATATTGTGAAGATCCTTGGCGAGCCCGGGGTCTTCATCACGAACAATACGAACACAAGTGGATGGGATAAGTTTTTTCATTGGACCTCTTCCACTTGTACCGCCGCTCGGCAAGAATTTCGTGCGAGGCTCGGTGTATTGGGTGGGCGACAGCTTCTCGGGCCAGCCTCACCGTATCTTCATGGGTTCATTTTTGATCGGCACCTGAGAGCTTTTGGGCTCCCAACCTATCGCTCATTGGTGGCGAGGAGAATTGAGTCAGCCGGCGGAAGCGGTTGGGAGTGGTGGCACCGTGGGATGGGATCACGGACGCGGCTACGGCTTCTTCGGCAAGGATACACTCATCGTCAGGTTGGCCGACCTTCAATTCCACTTCTACGACTTACTTTCCCCTCGTTTCCGCCTGCGTGCTGGTGGTTGTCGAGTCCAATTGCCACAGGCAGATCTGCCCACCTACCATTCGCCATCAAACATTCGCATCATCGTCCTATCGCGCCAACCCTGCATCTTTCGCAGCTTTCTGGGCCCCGCCGTCTGGTGTAAACTAGTACATCGTTTTATCGTACTCCGTATCTCGCTCTTCGGCTGTGTATGACGCCCGAGCTCGATCAGACATCACCATCTACTCCCATTACACGCCTCTTACTCGAGTCATCGTCCTCTGAATCGTCTTGAAGAACCTTCGCTGGGCGATGTATGCTTGGGAACAAATGATAACAACACCTTGGAGCAACTACTTGGGCTACATCCACTAGCAGCTTTTTCTCCGCCTGATAATCCTTTCAACCCATTTTGCGATCAAAGACTCTGCTGCCTCTGTGTTCTGGTCAATCGAGAAACACTGATATTCCCTTTACACCGCTATTTTCGTGTGCTGCAGTTCTTCGGGCATTTGGGACACGATTCGGGCAGATTTTTGGCTTGGAGTATCATTACAGTAGCAGCCGGTCCAGCATGTCGGAAAGAGACCCGATTGAGACGGGCCAACAGGCCGTCAGATTCACCTCAGTGAATCAAGAAATATCTCCTGAGCCTGATTTACAACCAGTCGAGACTTTGACCGCGCCAGACCATCCACCTAAGCAGAAGTTGACCGCAGAAGCCCAAGAGGAGCTGCGCAATCTCTCCGTCACTCTTCACAAGTCGAAGCTTCAAGCAAGGCGAATGGAGAATTTCGCTTATGAGCCCGTATCGCTACCACCATCAAGAGTACGTTGTTCACCCCGGACTTCGTTTCATTCCCATATTATCTTCCCTCTGCCGCGCATTGTATAATCTAACACTGCCTAGGCTCCATCGCCTTCGGGCTCTCAGAATCCGTCACGCCAAGCAACTCATTCAGCTGGCAACACACCACGTCAATCACCACCTACTTCCGCTGTCCATTCTCCACCACTAACGCCGCATCACACCAACTCTCGTGAAGAATCAAGTAGCGCGACGACTGGCAAACTCGCTCCAAGCAAACATGCCCATGATCCAGCAATCATGACACCCCAGGGTTCTCCTCCTCATGAACCTCCCCCTACTTCGGTGCCAAACGCATACGACGAACCGAAACTAGGCAGCGCGTCAACATCTGGTCCTTCTACCTCCTCGGGACAGATCTCAACCCAAGCATCTTCTGCGTCCGACTCATCTGGACCAGTCGCCAGTCATCCGAAGCATACGCCAAATTTCACAGTAGGTCCTTTGGGAGACTCCCTCCCTCCATCTCATGAAGGTAGCCCAACTGGTACGCCTGGGAGTACGACCCCTGGCACGACAACTCCCTATAGCCGACCTTTTACGCCTCAGGGGGAACGGGACGATCCATATGCCCGAAGCAAACGACCGCCACAGCCCAGAAATCTGGATGCAATCGATGCAAGGTTTATCTTCGGTAGCAGAGATCCACGACGGCAGACGTATGTGGGACCATCATCCTCAAGTCTACCCCGCCCTTCTGCCAGTGGAGTTGATATAGCTAAGGTGGAGAACAAGAGACACAGTTTGTTTGGTGGAGTTCCGAAACCACAAGAGGATAATGGATCCGTATCGTCGCACAAACCGCACGGCTCAATGTCGGAATTAAAAAGATTTTTCAAAATTGGAGGCAACAAAGGTAAGGAAAAGCGTGCACAGTCGCCAACAGGCTCAAAAAGATCAAGTAGAATGTATACCTCTGGATCTCGCACGCCTCCTCAGCAGCAAGTTGCTGCCGCCGCCCAACAAAGTGTTCCTTTTGCTGATGACCATGGCCTCCAAACAAAGTACGGGAAGTTCGGCAAAGTACTGGGCTCCGGTGCTGGGGGATCGGTCCGACTCATGAAAAGAAGTAGTGATGGCGTCACTTTTGCAGTGAAGCAATTCCGCGCTCGTCATTCCTATGAGACTGAAAGAGAGTACAGTAAAAAGGTGACGGCAGAATTCTGCATAGGATCAACATTACACCATGGCAATATTATCGAAACGATGGACATTGTCCACGAAAAAGGGACTTGGTATGAAGTGATGGAATATGCTCCGTACGATCTCTTCGCATGTGTCATGACGGGGAAGATGTCCCGCGAAGAATGCTCCTGCGCTACTCTTCAGATTCTCAGTGGTGTCACCTATCTCCATAGCATGGGTCTTGCACACCGAGATTTGAAGCTTGACAACGTGGTCGTCAATGAACATGGGATCATGAAGATAATTGATTTTGGTAGTGCAGTGGTGTTCCGATATCCCTTTGAGAATGACATTGTTCTTGCGAGTGGTGAGAAGCATAATCACTTGTCGATCCCCTGACTTTGCTAACGTTTCATAGGGGTCGTTGGATCTGATCCTTATCTTGCCCCGGAAGTGTACGACAATGCCAAGTACGACCCCCAGCCAACGGATATCTGGTCGCTTGCTATCATCTTCTGTTGTATGACTTTGCGCCGTTTTCCCTGGAAAGCGCCTCGAATATCCGATAATTCGTATCGCCTTTTCATTGCACCTCCAGATCCCGCCCAACAGGCTGCCGACACGAGGCGATCGTCTGAACAGGCCAAGTCTAGTTTGAACTTAGCCGAAGCCAATGATGACAGAAAGCGTGCAGCATCCGAATCTGGACCTGTAGAGCGCGACGACGACAGCAAGTCTGTCGCGTCCAATCATCATCATCATCACCACCGCCACCACAATGGAGCAAAGTCAGATCCACCAACCTCGACAAATGGTGCAGGTCACGCTTCCTCTGAAGTCTCAAATTCCTCGTCGTCGCAGACATCACAGACTATCAAAGGGCCTTGGAGGCTACTGCGCCTGCTGCCGCGAGAAACTAGACATATTATCGGGCGCATGTTGGAAATTGACCCAAGGAGACGGGCAACACTGGAAGAGATTCTCCAAGATAAATGGGTCAGCTCGGCCCCAGTATGTAGGCAAGAAGAAGGGGGCCGGGTCATTAGGCAGGGTACTCATGAACACACTCTTGAGCCAGGTGGACAGGGTACGCCTGCTCCCAGTAAGAAGTAGGTTGCCGTTTGGATTAAGCGTCAGAAAATGGGGAATCATGATGCACACAGACGAACAGTGTCTTGACAGTCCGATGCGCACACAGGAGCTCGTGAAGGGTTTGACTGCCATGGAATGTCATGAGGCAGGACTCAATTCGGCGAAAATTGGGAATACCAGGGATAATTGCATTAGATCGTTCAGGGCAGAGCAAAGTACCTAGTGCATAGATACGTCTTTTGGTTCGTCTTCCATATGCCAACGAGTCCGGCATTGTTGACTTTAGAGTCGTAGCAATAAAGTCGAGCTCAAATAGGTCGTAGCTGACAGTCAAGCAACCCAATGGATGTCGAAGGAGCAGATTGCCAGTATTCGTTGGGATAGTAGTACAATACCTATCCTTCTGACTATACGGAGTACACTCTTGAACTGAATTCACCACACCTGATATGGGTTAGCACACGCTGTAAATGATTTGAATCTCCGCAGGTTGATCGCGGCATCACTCATGAACCATCAGATAGGCTTGCCAATGTGGAATGCACCCAAAGTTGTCGACGTCGACCTATTAAAGCAATCATGACATCCTACAGCTGCAATCTTCGCTACAGTGGTCTTTTCTCTCAACACGTCTGAAGGGAGAAAGTCGTGGCACTGGTTCACGCATTATAAAGCGAATGTTCTCAACCACGTTGAAAAACGACCTGACCACACATCCGAAGCCCTGTCGACTGACAATATTTGCCCGGGGCCGACTCTATCGATCTCAAGTCAGGACACTCCTGGTCCCCTATCAAAATCCAAGTGATGAAGATTTGAGGATGACAGCATCAATATTTTCTAATTCAAGATTGTATAAATCTCATATATACAAAGAAAGAAGATCTGTGAGCTTCTCTGTCGAGAGAATGGAAGCACTTCACATGTTATCAGTCACGCATCCACCCAAAACCTCTTGAGGACGAGTCGTTTCAGCCTTTTTCTCCAAACCTGTCGTATTTACAATTTGCTGTTCACGAATGTCAAAGCAGCCTGTCCGTACTCAGATCCGTAGCCCTGGTGTGTAGCTGCATCATTGCCATTGGAGCAGTAGGGATCGGCGGCATCGCAGTAGCTTTGAATCTTTGACGAGAAGGAGCCGCAGGTGAAGCCATTCGGGCGAGCGTCGAATCCACCTGCGGTTGAAGTACCGACATTGAAGGGCTCCCCTGGAGAGTGTCTTGGGTCTCCCATCCAGATAACCGCCTTGACTTGAGCCTGTGCTGCAGTCGAGATGGTAGCTGCAGTGCTGCTGATTCCCTGGTTTGTATCACCACCTCCGCACAGTGCATCGTCGAAGATTTGAGCGCCCTGATGCCAATGTCGTTTCGTAAGCAATGCACATGAACCGTCTCGCACTCACTCCGTTCGTCTCCTTCACTGAAGCTCTCAGGTAGGAAAGTATTACTCACCTGCGAGTATCCGACAAGGACCAACTCCGTACTTGGGCATTCGCTGTTGAAAGAATTGACCTGGCTTGCTACAGCTGATACGCCTGCTTGCACCGATGAGCCGTAATCAGACCCCCCTGCTGCAGGATAGGAGATTGCTTCGGCTGTTGATCCAGAGTGAGCGTTCAGGATCAAATTAACGACTGTACCGGCAGATCCGTATCCGGCAGCAGCAGTTGTTTCTCGAGCTCCAAAGACATGGATATTCGGGCAGGCTCGACGCTCAAGTGGAGCAGCGAGTGCTTGACTGACAACAAGCGCTGCGGCGATTTTGTAGAACATGGTGGAGAGCAGAAGATGAGTGGTGCTTTTAGAAAACGAAGCGGTGATGTGAAGCGCAGAAACGAGCTCTGTAACCTTCTACAAGATCCTTTAAGTAAACCTGTGATTTGACGAGGCACTGTCGGAGCAAAGGATTAAGGAACGAAAGGGCCATAATGTTTTCCAATAGACAACCATGATCAACCGATCCGTGATGCTTGGAGGATACTACGCGTATTATTGGAGAAATCATCCTGAAATTTCGCTCCTGCCGGAGCTAAGACCCAGGCTTGACTTCCGGTACGCTCATGACAGTAGATATTCGAAGATTAGTGACTTACCATTTTGCCTGAATGAAAGTCACGCAGTCAGCAGACTTAGCAGGCTCAGCACATCCACTTTAGCAGCGTCTAACTGGGTGTACGCTTCGTAGTGAAGACATGAAGGTAGGCGTCGAGTGCTAGCCTTTCCTATTTGGACCATACTGAATTTATCCCAGACTTGGAATCATGGAATATGTGACATGAGATGTTTCACATACACAAGAACATCATTCCCCGCAGACCCGGAAACTAGGGTTTCGGTAGCTTCCGCATCCGATCTTGCCTGATGTCATAAACCGAATACCAACATTGGTGAGCTCGCTCATTCAGGCTGAATTCTATAGGAGCCGCTCCAACATGAATACGGCATTTTGGATTATCTAAGCCCAACAAGGAGTTCCTTGTCACTATTTTCCGTGAAATCTAGGATTCTGACTGTGGGTAAGATGAACGTTTACGTTTTATTGAGGCCCTTGGCTATGACTTGATAGAAGACCCGTTTCGACTTTAATCCTCACCCTGAACCGCACCAATTTACTTAACATCGGTTACGTGGTTATGAGAGTGACGAAAATATTGTCGGCTCAAATCGTTGACTGCTGAGTTTTGACTTGGTGCCAGGAAAAGCTAGTGTTCTTTCCTCTCCCGGCTATTAAGACTTCCAATGCTGTACTCCGTACAATAGGGGTTATTCTGCCAATCCCTGCGACCTGTCTGGTGCGATTTGAGAAATTGGATGTGGTCATGATTGAGAAAACCCTCGTCAGACTGCAGAGCATTCCTCCAAATGCAACCACCTCTGCTTCCTGTCAAAAACCCCATCCACAAGAATGCTGTTCGGATCATGCTCCATTTCTGGTTGCAAGTCCTCAACAATTGGTAGTCTGATGAAATAATTTTAGCAATCTAGTTCTGTACATCGAACACGTAATTCGCGTCCTCGTTCGGTCAGCAAATAGGTCTTCTCAGTATCTAGTGGAGCACATGTACCCAGGGTCATTTTATGCATTCATATTCTATGCCGTTATGCTTACGAACACCGAAGGCGGAGACAAGCTACATGTAGATGATAGAGACCTTAGGTAAAGGTTCAACGCTATCTTCAGTTTGGTAACGACAATGTCTCCTATCTGCTCTCAAGAACTCGAGGAGAAAAAAAAGAGGCGAGTACCAAGATGAAAAAAATTATCAGGGTCTTGCCGCGACTCGAACGCGGGGCCTCTCGCAAATCATACATACGACCTTGTATGTATAGAGCCTAGGTTACCCTAAGCGAGAATCATACCACTAGACCACAAGACCCATGTTCTACGAGTTATTGCGGCTTCATGATCAAATTTTCAATATATTTCATCTCTTTGATAGATTTCATTTCTCTATCTTTCACAACTCTCGTCGTCCTTTTTAATTCTCTCTACTATTCAAGTCTACTTCTGCTTCACTACTCACCGGAATACTGACTCCCTGCTTCTCTTATTTCTTCTACTATTTTTTGCAACTCGTCTTTTTTGACCTGATCTGTCACGGACCGTGGCCCATCAACATGCGCATAAGGTAGACCTGATCTACGGCTAAACCCCGGATGACGCTACATGCATGCACATAGGTCTGATTCACGGTTGAACCTCGGATAAGGTCGGAGTTGACCCAGCATCGGAGCTAGGGGTTTTTCCGTGCGCAGACCTGATTATCAGCGAAGCCACGCACTCCAAAACCTCTCTGTAGCTAGGTAAATATTGGTTCATCAACAGTACATCTTAGTTTGCTACTCTGACGTAATCCTTCTCTCCTCTTTCCTGATCTATTTCTTGCCTTTCCGAATAGTTTCTTACGGCCGTCAAAATCCAGAGCACGTGCACCTTTTGGAGGGAAGAGAATATCAAAAATGTAGCACGGAGTACGTCGCAATTTCAAGCGATTTGGGTATCGAGAGTACCTCTAATACAGAAGTAAGTAATGTACATCCGACGAATAACAAAACGCGTCTGGCCGATATCTCTCTCCATGCTCACATTAATTTTCGCAACTGCTCCGTCTCCCCTCAAATATATATAATCCTGTCCTGAGCAATCACTGGTACGTCAACACAGTCGCATGCATTTTGGCAACAAAGGTCAAACCGTGTATCAAAGGTTACGAGGTCCTAGATATCTCCATGTTCTGCATAGATGGCTGCAAACCTGGAACCATTCCGCCCCTTTTTGAGATGTACAATGACCTCGATATTCCTTGATCGCCTTCTCGAGCCTCTCGGGCGTAGCTTTAGCATCGCGTCATGCTACGTAGTATCCGGTTGAAGAGCCGGCGCTGTTTGGCATCGCTATGGATGAGTGAGGTTCCGAATCGAAAATGACATGCAGTATAGAAAACTGTTAGTGAGGCCGCAGCTGCCGCCATATTGATGCCCTGCTGGGCCTCCCCGTCATATGCATATTTACGAGGAACACATGCTTCTAACTCAGCTCGTGCACAGGGAAGGACAGGAACTGACAGTCCCTTACTAAACGCTTTACCGATGCACCTAAGGTATATCGCGATTACGATTGCACACTGCCTCTGAGTCGCACCATGTCAAGGGCGATTGAAAATGATTCGGCATTGTTTCGGAAAAAGGTTGAACTGAGTATTTCTGGCCCATCTTATCGGGATCATTCATGTGTACATGTAGCTCCTTGGGGGAACGCCTGTAACTGTTAGGCTGTTATCGTCAACCTCCGGCTCTGGATTGGGTGATGTTTCCCATCATTGGGAAGTATCAGAGCCGACGCCTTGAAACAAGTTTTCGTAGGCTCCAGGAACTCATGGTCTGTAGACATGGTCCGCAATATAACTTGGGCAATACGTACAGCCTTTCTCTCGAGCAAGGCCGATCTGCCTTTGAGTCTTGCGATTTTGTCCAGATGTTTGAAGCCGCAGGCGATGAATATGAACCTTGATGCTCTCGAGGATCTCAGTCAGGAGCAGCGGGAAACTTCTGAGAAGACGAAAGGCGGTTCGACGAGTTGGATTGGGTGCTACATAGACCAAAAGACTCGTCAGCATCGCCGCCTCGAAGCGGTTTTCGTTTCTTGAGATTGGTGGAGGCCCCTAAGAGTGTCCCACACTTTGAGTTTATGATTAGAAGTAAATCAGTCTACGGTGAGTGGCATGAAGAGGCCTTCTGTTATAGATCAGCTTGGGGTGAGGGAAGGGAAACTTGAATTCTTCAAGATCTGCAGGGCCGGGTACCCTCAGCTGTAGCAAGCCTAAAGAATCCGATTAGCAGGCATGGATGGATTGATCATATCAGACGACTACGCAGGAGTGGCGGAAAAGAAATGTAGCTGATGTCCTCGGACGAATCACAGTAACAGTGAGACAAATTCTACACCATGAGACTCGCGGTATGGGTGTGGGCCAAGGAGGCATACAGGATCTATTTCAGCATAGCAGATATCTATCATGATCCTTGTAGTCTTCCTCCAGGAGCCTTCGGTCTTCGGAAAGATACAGACTGCAACATTGTTCAAAGTCCGTGATGCTACCTAGATGTTTGAGAAATATGATGCGGTTGAGGCAAGCCCTCAAAATTCGTTCGCGCATTCGTACGAAGTAGACATGATGGGATCACCATTCTTGTATTTGCTGACGGCGGGATATGGGCAAAGGGCCTGATGCCTAATCGTGCCATTGATTG
This sequence comes from Viridothelium virens, assembly GCA_010094025.1. Taxonomy (NCBI): domain Eukaryota; kingdom Fungi; phylum Ascomycota; class Dothideomycetes; order Trypetheliales; family Trypetheliaceae; genus Viridothelium; species Viridothelium virens. The sequence goes on from ML991771.1 coordinate 982,936, forward strand.
CGCTGGCGCTGGTAGTTGCCAGAGTCTCCGGAACTGTACCATTCTCGACCCAATCTCTTAATGCACCTAACACATCATCGGGTAGAGGTCCGTAGCCATTTCCACAGTGTCCAACACCAGGTGCGAAAAAGACACGGTAGAAATCTTGGGTGTCAGGGTAAATACTGTTGACACGGTCGTAGTAATTTGCGGTACCATTCGGCATTATGGTACTGTCAGCCAGCCCTTGCCAAGTAATCATCTTGGCGCCTCGTTTGCGGAAAGGTCCAAGATTTGCGTCGGAAGTACCGATTACGGAGTCATACTGTTGATGGGATTTTTGAAACAATGATTGAAACTCGGAGTAATCGATCTTGGCTGCAAAGGTTCAGCTAAGTTTGAACGGAGGTACTCAACTCTGCAACAGGTTCAAGTGAAGATTGGCTGCAACTTACCTGTATCAGCAGAGGCATTTTTGTACAGAAAATCTCTGAACCAACTATCCGAGATTGCAAAGGGTTGCGCGACTGTGGACCCGTTCGGCCACGTGAATGTTAGGGCTAGAGTGCTGAAGTTTGCTCCGCGCAGGATCCCGTACCATAGGCTATCGCCATCCAGTGTTGTCGGGCCTTTCCAGACCTGAGCAGCCGGGGCTCCGTCCTCAGTCCTGGGACCATCCCAGATCATCCGAATGACCTTAGCCGTATCGTTTGAGAACACAACAGTTGAATTATCATCGCATTCAAAAGTTTGGCCCACGATAGTGACGGGATCGAAGAAGCAGCGTCCGGGTGCTCCGATGATACCGTCAACAAGGCCATCAATCGCATCACAAGCCGACACTGCGGCAGCAGTAGCATAGTCGAATTCGCATTGTCGCGGGAAATGACGCTCATTGTTCATCACTGTAAAAGGCCATTGCTGAGCAGGCGTGAAATCATTCCAATTCACAGCGGGAGCTGAAGCGACAATTCCATCGTAATCATCGGGATAATTCTGCGCTTCGCCTAATCCTTGTCTCCCGCCCGTTGAGCATCCTTGCCAATAGGAGTATTTCGGAGGATTGCCGTAGAAACTTTCGACGATTTGTTTCCCAATTACAGTCATTTCATGAACCGATCTCGACGCAAAATTCAGGAGAAGGTACTGATTCACGTTGCCAGGACTGGCAAGTGCCCATGCATCCGCAGAGTTTGGGTTCATACCAACTCCTGCATCTGTACCAACAGCGGCGTAGCCACGCTGGACTGCTGGAGCTAAAGTGTCCCAGTTGGAGACGGCCTCATATCCTCCTCCACCAATACCAACGAATCGTTCATTCCACGCCTCAAGAGGCAGCCAGACCTGGTTGAGGACAGTATCATTGGCGCCAGGATGTGTGAGAGTGACGTTGATCTGACAGAAGCTAAGACCACTTATGTTCTGCGCAGGCCAATTGTTTGAGAAGGTCGGAATTTCAAGGGCGTAGTTTGTAACGAGGGCGGTTGTCAACGAGGTTATTTCAGCGCCATAGACTTGAGGAGTTGCAATGCTGTTTGCTGAACATTGTGTGCTGTTGAGTGGAGTGGCTTGGACATAAAGCAAGTGCAAAAGAAGTAGCTGCAGAAGCTTCAGATTAGACATGATCAAATTCGAAGTGGGGTGGATATGAAAGCCTCGTAGAAGTTGGAGGAGTCGACGTCGACATACCTTCATGCAACTCGATACGGAGCATGCTCATCTCTACTCGCGACAGCGGAAACCGAGATTGCTGGAATAGTACCACTGCATTCCTCACAGTATGCCGGGCATCGGCAACGCGGTACTGATCGTGAGGGGAATATCGTTCTCCTGGCTTGAGTGACGTAGTGGAGAAGAAGAATGGCGGGGAGAACTCTGGCATGGGTCAGGTCTTTTCTGGGAAGGAGGGGAGCGACAAGCGGAAGAAAGCGTACAGGACACGGTGGCACGCGTTCGACAGAAAACATTGCACCCCACAATCAGGGGATACCTCATCGAGTAAAAGCGGCGGTACCAATACTTACGCGTGGACGGATGGAAGCTCTGGGATTTCAGATCGCACGTGATTACTCCCAAGCTCCTGGAAAGAGAACGACAGCTTTTCCCTAAATATAGAGTACTTTATCCTCCGAATTACGAATGAGCGTACCAAAACATCTTCATGTCTATGATCCTTTCCTACTAATCTCATACCAGTGTTGGAATACTAGGTTCTCTACAGGAACCTGGCAATGATAGAAGGAATCGAAAATGTCTGGCATAACAAACTCTGCTCATGGTATCCAAGGAAACTCATTTCGTCAAGACTCCCAGAATATGAGGTAGCACCTTATATACTGGCTCGTCAGGCGGCTGTGCTAGGTCGACGCTAGACCACGGTCCTGCTTCCTTCAAGTGCGTTGCGGTGTCGTTGCATAATCTACACGAACCCAAGAAGAAGGCCCAGAAGAAGTTGGTGTAGCCTGCCACACGTCAGTCTTGCAACAGATATACAGTGAAACACGTACGCTGGTACCAGCCAAGCAACATTCTACCTCTCTTGACCTTGACATGCTCGTAAACGTACCACCGACCACCTGGCTTAAGCAGTTTGTACAGAGCCTTGATATTTTTCTCTTGATCAGGTATGCTGCATAAGCACAATATCGAAACAATGCAATCAATACTACCGGGTTCAATGGTCGTCGCGCTTCCGGTCGCATCCGGGTCGTCAAGCTGCTCGATGCCCACAGGTATGGCCTCGTACATGTCTTCCATGCCAAGCTCTTTCGTACGCTGTCGAAGAGCCTTCACCGATTGAGCGTGCGGTTCCACGCCATAGATCTTGCTGATACCGCGAGCTGCCACTCTTCTTCGCGTCGTGAGATCATCGGTGTTCTCAGCCTCGGCACCGGCATATTGCCCAGTGGTATTAATCTTCAAGAACACATCTGCCCACATGCCTGTGCCCGCTCCAACTTCCAAGATTCGCCCCGATACAGGCTTGCTCACGACTTGATTCGACACCTCAGCATTTCGCACTCTGCCTTCAAGCAAGGGTATCACACGCACTTCGGCGTTTGACTTGACTTGCGGTCCCACGATCGCCCAGAGGTTGCCAAAGAGCGCATCACGAAAGCCATCGAGGCAGAATAAGGTCTGCCATCGACCTTCAGAAATAAGGGTGCGAATTGTGTAGGGAATCCGCCTGGCGGATATGCTCATGAATAGCCACGGAAAGGTGAGATGCTGGAAAACGTCCTTGAGCGTTTCCATGATTTCAATATTATTATATATGGATCACGGTGTCCGCGACCGAATGTCCATACAATGGCTCGATGATTAACCAGCGACAGCTTCTTAGATTCCCCTACTCAGCGGGTGGTCTCTCAGAAGTGCTTGATGCAATAAAACTAGATGACTTTATAAAGTGCATGTGGCGGATACACAATCTCGTAGATTGGAGAATGCATATATTCTCAGAGTCGCATTAGAATAAATTGAAGAATATATATTGCACAGTTTTGTTTGAAAGCCTACCTAAAGTTAGATACATACCATTTGTCAGCTCCTCCTTTTTGATTAGTTGCAGCCGTCGGTGTTTGTCTGCTCCGACTGGCTCGTCCCTCTCATTCGCCCTGAATAGAACTCCTCTTCTCACCCTTCCATCTCTTCTTTGTTGTATGTATTCGTCTGTCCACGCACCGCTCAACGCCCCCTCACGTTTCTCCGGTCTACACACAAAGTATTGCCAGCACATCACTCCCTGGTGTTCAATGTCGCTTTTCCAGCCTCTTCCCCCGCCCGGCGCCTTGTCCAAGCCGTTTACGCTCATCTCGCCCTGGATACTGGTCGGAATGCCGTCGAGCGAGATGCACACCTCTTTTAGCCTTACGCACTGATGCTATTGCTCCTAGGTATCTACGGTAAAGGTGTCGCTATATTTGGGTTGAGTCCCTCATCTCTCTGGCCAGGAAACAGTGACATCGTCGCCGCTACTGCCTAGTCTGCTTTCCATATGGCATAGGTCTTGTTACTCACACAAGACACCTACATGTTGTTCTTGCCGCATGCATGTGATGCTGATGAGCCTCTCTCCTCAGTTGCAGTCTGCAATGCTTGACGTTTTGCGAGCTCGATCCTTCATTCACGACACCACACTTGAAGCTAATGTACCTCTCTCGGCCATGCCGAACAGCTGTTCTGCCTTTTCATGCGTCGGCGCAATTGACCTGACTAGGTGCACGCAAGCAACTCATCGTGTGTCAAATATTCATTTGGCGAGATAGTATAAAGAATTAGCTTGTCTTCTCAGTTGGGCATTGCGGTAAACACTATCCCGCTCGTCCGTAGATGACTCTACAATGGAGCAAATGGACAGTGGTTCATGGTAGTGGACAATGTCGATGACGACATTACCATCGAGCTTCAGCACGACGGGAAGGGCAAATCGATGGCGTCATTGTTATCATGGAGCGAACATGGAGCAGTCCTCGTCGCCTGGCGGAATCCCAACATTGCACGGAGACTCGGCGGTCGTGAACAGGATATCATTGAGATCGGTACATTGCGTGAGTGCGAGGCTGTTACGCCTGCGAAGAACAACCCGAGAGATATCCCGCAAGAAGGCGCGGTACACCTTGGCAAGGCTTTCGACTGCATTCCACTTGCCATTATCCAAGCAGTGGCTTAGATTATTACTTCTAGCGGAGTTTAACGCTGACCTGCTAAGGTAACAAACATCGTCGTTTTCGCCTAAGGAAATAGGATCCACTAGAGACATCTCTCGTAGCTCCGTCCTGTTCACCTAGTAAGGATTTCTTCAATCTTGACATATTTCCATCGACCTAACAATCTATCGTTTTCGTCTTCCCAGCGTCTTTGCTTGTTTTCCTGTCGTTATTTGTGGAATTCCTTATCGATATCGCGCAAGGAGAGCCTGTAATTACGCAATACGCCAACCAGATCTTTGATCGCGTATACTTTCCATAGCTAGGTGCGCCTCAAGCGTGACAGCTGCACTTTTCGGAAAGGTATCATGAAGATCTAGAGTTGCGTGCTCTTATGTCGCAATGCGGAACCAGACCTCGATTAAGTGTTACAAGACAATTCGGGCGAAAATCCACCGCGGAGTTCTTTCGTCAACCATGGTTAGATCTGGAACACAACCACATCTAAGATCTAATCGGAAAGCAAATATGGGCGTTGACTAGACACTTCTGGCGCGGAAATTTGCTTTTGAGGGGATGTCTTGGGGATTAATATAAATGTGCCTAAAGACGCAGGCGTCTGGAGCCATCAGAGATTGACCCTATTGAGCAATCAAAATCCTTCTCTTCTCAAAGCATATCCTGTCCCAATGCGTCAATCACTTGAACAGATATCCGACCCATCACAGGGCTATATCTCCCAGGAAGGCAAAGAAGTAGGGTGGGCCTCTTTTGCAAGTATCGATGAGAAACTACCCTTGCCGACTGGCAGAACTTTTCAGCCCTCAGGATTGGACGAAGACTTCTATCGTCCCGTTGAGAGCTATGAGGGTATTCACAGATACGATCCCAAATTCAATTGGGAACCAACGGAGGAGCGAAAGATTGTTCGCAAAGTACTTATTGAAGAAAGGCATATACGAAAGTGTCACTGTATACTGACCCACACCTTAGATTGACAAACGGATCTGTTCCTTTGTGTGTTTGATGTTCTTTGCTCTCCAACTTGATAGAGGCAACATAAGCCAGGCTTTATCCGACAATATGTTGAACAATTTGCGCATGAGCACCAACGATTACAATTACGGCCAAACGATTTTTTATGCAAGCTTCTTAGCCGCTGAGCTACCATCTCAGATGATTTCGAAACGGCTTGGACCAGATCGTTGGATCCCCGTTCAGATGGTCTCATGGAGTCTTGTTGCTTCCATGCAAGCCTTCTTGAATGGACGAAGTTCGTTCCTCGTTTGTCGTGCTCTGCTGGGGCTCATTGAGGGAGGTTTTATTCCGGACTGCATCCTCTACCTGAGTTACTTCTACAAAAGCAATGAGCTACCAGCCAGGCTGTCATGGTTTTGGGTGGCTTATCAATCTACTCAAATTGTCTCTGCATTCTTAGCTTATGGGATCCTCCGACTTCGAGGTCATAACGGTCTAGCTGGCTGGTTGGTTTTCACTTGAAGACATCATTGCGATTGATGCTAAGCGTATTGCAGGCAATGGCTTTTTGCTCTTGAAGGTCTAATCACGGGCATCATTGGTATTGTCTCATACTTTTACCTACCCCCAAGTCCGACTCAGACAAAGAGCTGGGCCCGTGGAAATGACGGTTGGTTTAATGAGCACGAAGAGAAGATCATGGTAAATCGAATTATCCGCGACGATCCCTCTAAGGGCGACATGCATAATAGACAGGCCCTCAGTCTGGGAATGCTTTGGGAATGCCTGTGTGACTGGCACATGTGGCCTATCTACGCGATTGGCCTATGCTGGCAGATACCGGTCGTAAGTTCCCATCATTCGATCGTTAATCAGGCTCTCGCATTGATGATAGTGCAACAGTATCCAGTTACTCAATACCTTACACTGAACTTGAAAGCACTTGGTTTTGGAACCTTTGATACGAATCTATTGACAATTCCAGCGTAAGTCGAATCTCTTGAATCACGGTTTAACGGAACTAGACTAAAGTGGGGACAGTTATGTGCTCTTCATCATTCAATTACTCTTTTGGACCTGGTTGTCTGAAAAAGTCGACCAGCGACTTCTCCTGGGCATTGCATCCCAGGTCTGGCCATTAATCATGCTTATTCCATTAGAAGTCCTTCCTGCCCATGCATCTCATTGGAGTAAATGGGCACTAAGCTCGCTAATTGTTGGCTCGCCCTATCTGCACGCAGTTCAAGTTGCAATCACAAGCCGGAACGCTGGAAGCGTAAGGACAAGAACAGTAGCAAGCGCACTCTACAACATGTTCGTCCAGGCTAGCTCGATCATTGCTTCAAACGTGAGTATCCATGCCCGATGCAATTGGCAAACTTATGATGGTGATGCTCACTCTTATTGTAGATCTATCGCGACGATGATAAGCCCCTGTACCGCAGGTTAGTCTCTAGCACTGCCCTGTAGCTCATGTGTCTAATTTTTACTCATAGAGGCAACAAAGCTCTCATTGGTGTCTGCATATTCAACATTTTTCTATATATTGCGGCAAACTATTTCTACATATATATGAACAAGTGAGTGCATTCTTCGGACTTGTCAACAAGTCGTCTCGGAATATTGTAGCTGACGTCTGATTTTGCCAAAGACGCCGCGACGCAATTTGGAATGGAAAGACGCAGAAGGAGAAGGAGGATTATCTAGCGATGACAGAAGATAAGGGCAACAAGAGGTACTTCGATCTATCGGTACCACCTTCATAAATGCTAAACTTTGATAGGCTCGACTTTCGCTTCGCTCATTGAAGGCTGACTGTCGCAGACGAGTGACGTGGTGGGAATATAGATTTGAAAGGGAAAATTAAGGATCAAGAGGAAACGTTAAATCAGGTGTCACAGAAATAATCGGGAGTCTTGTGCTTCAGTGTGGTTTATACAATGAGAAGCTCAGCGAATATTGAGATCGTGCGATTGACTGACATCTGCTTGTTCCATAATTCGCGAGTAGAGTATTGAACAATCTCTTATCACTCCTCAGAAGCAGAACAAGATCTGGAGAAACTTTTGGAGATAGAGTCTCTCCTAAACAAAGCTTGCTTGATGCCCTTAAATGGGCAGACCTTGGATTTATCGATGATCCAGACTAATTGCCCGATTCAAGGATGACTGAATATAGTACCAAATCTTGCAGCCTGGCTTCTTCCAACCACCATAAGATGAACGAGGGGGTTCTCAACTCATACTCCTTTCTAACGCGAAAAGACCTACTATTTTTGGCAGAGGAACAAGAATTAAACTCTTTCATCGGGCCATCCTATGTATATGATGTTCTGAGTACATCCAGACCACTGAGAGTTACAATTTGTACTTCGCTTGCGAAGAAATAAGATATCTACTCTGTCAGAAGATCTCCAGAGCCGGAGTTGACAAATTGTGCAAGCTGCTGCCCCATCTCAAAGTTTGCGTTCTACAAGAAACAAGCATATCGCTAGAGCAGCTGTAGCAAAGGCAAGAGAAAGTGCTAACATCATGAGTCTATGTCTATCGTTCAGATGAAGAGTTTACTTACCGTGGGAATACTCTAAACTCATGATGTAAGCATGGACAGTGAGCTCATGTAGCCTCCCTTTGAGTGCCATGACATAAGAGATATCGGATATCGTCCGATCGATGATCTAAACAAATCAGTCAAGAGCCATCCGAGGACTTCATGAGTAAAAGCAAAGTATGCGGTGGCAAACTTACCTTCTGGGCTCCCTCAACACCTTTCAAAGAACTGTGAAGCAGTTTCCGCAGTGTAGCAGTCAAAACCACGCTCGAGGTTGAAACGCCAACTGTGAACCCAATACTGCCACTTAAGAGAAGCCCTGCAATTGCAATAGCATGGTAGCGAGTCTCAAGACCCGCGTTAAGGCTAATAAACAATGAGCCCTCTGCAAGACCCATGCCAAATCCCCTGTGATTTTATCAGGCTGTCAATACATCTCGAGGTAGCGGCAGCGCTCATCTGAAAAGAGTAATGGCTGTTCACAAATCACACGGCTACACGTATAAATAGACTGAGGAAGATGACCTCAGATTCTCCAGTGAAGCTATAAACCGCCCGCGGTCGGCAAGTCGTTGATTATTATTGGCCGCTCGCCACCATGGAAAATGTCGAACTTTGCCAGGAGTAAAGCCTCCATTTTAACCCTATCCAGATCTTTGCTTTCTTTCCCTCCTATCTAGCGCTGAGCCATCCACTCGCCATCTCAGTGCATAGCTGGATGTGGGTTGAAATCGGCTTTTCTGTCTCTGCTGTCTGTTGGAATGTGTGCGGCTCTTGGTCTCTATTGAGTAGCTATATCCAAGATTTCTACTTCGACAGTTCTCTGCCTCTCGTTTCGCTTGTTCAGGGCAAGTATGCCTCGAATCAGCACCTGCGGTCGTCCACTTCTGCAAAGATCGTTCAGGCCCCGGCCCTCCGCACATTGTGACCGCAAGGACGGGATTAGCCGCACATTTCACACACCTCACTCCGTCTGTAGTAGTCATGGATCTATACATCGATAATGACGAAGCAGATACCTCAAAAACAAAGCTAGAAGTGAAGGCTGCCTTGCAAATATTCGAGGATACTAAACATATATCCCGGCATTCTGGCCGATTCTTGCGCTCTTTATGTTAGATTTTACAGAGGCAAGACGTCCACTTCGTCGATTCATCAAACTGAATAATGGACCCCATCTAAAGCCATAGCCATAAGACTACTCCTAATGGCTCTTCTAACACTTTTAACGACGATCGGATACAGTCCATACAGCTTGGACTGGAAGCGAATGACCTAGGCTTTACTTTCGACACATCACACGATGAGTCCTGGCAGATAGCAACTCGAAACGAATAGCGTCTTGATTTATTAGAGTAGGCTAACTTGTTGTCAGCCTTCGGCTCGCGACCACTGTAACGAAAAGTGCAAAAATATCGATATTAAACGTTGTCCAGCGCTTTCGAAAGGGTATTCGGGCACCACTCGAAGCGAATTGTTCCTGGGAGATTTCTTTTATTGAAGATGTTCCCCAGCGCAATTTTCAGTTGTGCAGAAAGACCGTAGAATCATGGTTGAGGACCAGCGACTCTGCAGATAACAAAGTTTCCCAGGTTCAGAACGTGTGAGGCAATCCGCTCCAGAATAATGGGAGGCGAAGATCATGAATGGCAGCGAGCAAGGGCGCGCGCAGCTAAGGCCAGTCCTGAGCAACGAGAAGAATGCTTGAGCAAAGGGCGTCCAGCGTTAAATGTCCCTAAGGAACTTGATCAGCCACGGCGTTGTGCTTCATTACCAGTCGCAAACAATACTATGCGCGATTTGGATGTCATATGGACTTGCAATCTCCGCGACGATAGAAGAGTCAGACACTAAAGTTGAGCGGACGTATTGGAGATCAGATTTGGACGTGGTCGCAGCGACTTTATTATTCTCTAGATGTAGCAAATATGCGCTATCTAGATGCTGAGTGATTCAGCCAAATAGTCAGACCCTACCCCTCCTCCAAGACCTTGATACTTCTTTGGTCCACCCATGACTTTTGGCCCCTTACCGGCCTGTCGTTGGCGGGGAAGAGGTAGCAACCCGCTTCCGCCATCCACTCTCACCGGTGCAGTGCCGTTACCGAGCGCATCAATGGGCTGAGCTACGTCCGGCTGTGTGGAAAATGGGGAGACTTCATCCAGACTACTGATCCTGCCAAGTAATAGTTCTAGATGGCGATATGCAGAGCTAGGCTGGAATTCTGGAACCTCATGACCGCTAAGGTCAATGCTGACAAAGGTCAGACCACGCTCAGTACGGAAGCTCCCATAGACACCGGCACCAGCGGCAGAGCCCAGAACAGCGTCCTCATGGTAAGGAACGTAGAAAGGGAGCGTGGGTGGTTCCGAGAAGCCTTGAGCGCCATTCCAGGTCAAGTTTTGTAGAGTAAGTAGGCTACCGTTCATGATCAAGACCATGTCAAGCATACCATGGCCGACGATTGTGTTGTTCGTCTTCTCGGTGACACGAGCGAGAGGACCACCATTGATGCCCGATGGAGGGGAGTTGTCACGGCCATTGACAAAAACATTGCCGTCGGTGCAGATCATCCAATTAGTGTCAATTGGGGCATGAATAGCTTGCTTGACGTCAGTACGATTGAAGTAGGGCTGAGAGAAGCCAACAGGGAGGTAGAAATCCGAGTATGGGAACCCCAGAACGTCCCATGGAATAGGACAAAGCTGGCCAACCTGGTAAATGTCGAAACACGGATTGAGCTCGAAGATGGCTGAAAAGATATCATCGAAGATGTCGCAACCGCTGGCTGGCTGATTACTGCCTACTCGAGTGCCAGGAACTGGTGGAAGTGGGCCGGGGGGAGGGAATTGCAGACCATTGTTTAGGAAGGCATCATATCCGCATGCCTCACTAGCGTTGCGGATCTGAGCTTCAAAAGTGTCATTGAAAGGAAAGAGTTGCTTGTGATATTGCGTAAATGCGTATGCGGGGACTTGTTCGGTTATGCCGTCGTAGCCGATACTGGGATCGTAGACAATGATTCCATTCACGTTAAAGTACGTTGAATCATTCTGACTCAACATAGCATCTGCGATATAGGGAACATATTGGCCTGCATAGCTTTCTCCCGTGACATAGACCTTTCTGTTTTGGAGCTGAAACAAGTTCATAAAATTTTTCCAGAAGGGTAGGAATTGGTTGGCAACGTCGACTTCATTGGTAGCATTGGCGGTGCCTGGACTGTAACCAGTACCGACTGGCTGCTCAACCCAGACAACGTTTGTTAGATTTGTCCAAGAATAGGTGTTGGGAACAGGGAGATAAGTGCCTGGCTGCCAGATTGCTGGCCCATTTTCATGAAAGAAACCATCCAAGCTGGAACAACCCGGCCCGCCATTAAGCCAGAGGGTTATCTCGTCGGTGGCATTTGGGTTCGTGGACGGAACAAACCAGAAGAAGAGCTCTTTTCCAGTTTCATCAATAGGTAGTAGGCCTGCATATGATTCACCAATGTCAAAATTAACGTCCGGCAATCCAGACCCATTTACTGCATATTTAGCTGTCATATTATTCAAATATGGCGAGCTGGCTTGTCTGGGTAAATTGAAATGCTCCATTCTCATCGGTTGTACTGATCGCTTGTCATACTTTTGCTTGGAGCGCAAAGCAGTCCGAGCATCAACACTGAGAATGGCAGCGCTCAAAGCTGCAGTCAGAGAAAGAAAGTGCATCTCGACTTTGGACAGACCGTCGGAAAAGAGAAATAGTGAATAAAAACTAGAGGTTTGAGGAGTAAGGAGACAGGTGCAGTCCTCTAGCCTACGAATGTCGGCTGGTGGTTAATATAAGCGTGCTTGTGGGAGATTGAAAATGACATAACGCAAGCAACGCGAGATACTGCGCCATGGCGGTTCATGGGACCTACCAATCAACTTGAAATAGCAGGGCCTGTCGATTGCAGAAAGAGGCAGCTGCTAGGGTAGAACCTGGTCCGATGTCATGCAAGGTCCAGCATAAGAGCATTTAGTCACTGTGGCCAAGAAAGAAAACGAACAAGCAACGAAACATCCGACCTATCTTTGAGGGATCCGCAAAGTTGATAGCAGGATGCACGCGCTTCACAAAAATGGGATGGGGGCAGATTCACTCTATGGGCAATGAGATATCAGTACAGGGCCAGCCACCAAAGTTGGCATCGATCTGCTTCCAGTGGTTTCAGGGTCGAAGTCAGCCTGGGAAAGTGCTGCTCAGTGACTGGCACCTCTGCTCAAATGCCAAGGCGGTCCCATCTAGGGTTGTATTCTTTCTGGCAGTCGGATCTCATCAGCTAAGCTCAAGTAGGCATGTGGCAGGAGAGAGGCCAAGAGGTGCCTGGGCGTTGAGGAACCTGTCGATCGAAGAAAAATGAGGGACAGACGGAAAGGTAGCATGGCACGTGAGCGAGTGGAGACGGAACGCTTATCGACAACAGGGATTACGTCATCGTTGTCGGCCCAAGCACTCCGATTGCTCCGATAACTCACGCATTGAGAATTTTATGAGCATGGCCAGCAGTCAGTTTTGATGGAACACCCCTCTCATTACGATGTCGACTCGCCGAGAGCGCGGATGGCTTGACGCAGATCAGAGCGGTGAAGACACTGAATATGGCTACGACTCTGACGCCGAGGCAGACTCTAGAGGTACCGCTCTGAGAGCACGACCCTCGAAACGACGGAGGTTGAGCGTTTATTCGGACGAGGAATCTGTTGGAAACGAGGATGAGAATCAGAACAGAACTCCTTCCCCACCAAATGCGCTACTTTCACGAGCGAACGCCAATGCTAAGGCTACTACTTCAAGAGATCACGCCGACGACAGTATCCTTCCGGGTGACATGTCAGCCTCTCCAAAACTCCACAAACTTCCTGCTCTCGCCACAAAAAGACTGGAAGCTAGGCGTGACAAGGTGAAAAAGACTGGTGTCATATATCTCACTCGTATTCCTCCCTTCATGAAGCCTGCGACTGTTAAGCACCTCTTGCAACCATATGGAGAGATCGGTCGCATTTTCCTCACTCCGGAAGACTCCGTCACCCACACACGACGTGTAAAAGCAGGAGGCAACAAAAAACGATCGTTTATCGATGGCTGGGTGGAATTTCAGTCGAAGAAGGACGCCAAAATCGTCGCGGACACGCTTAATGCAACCATTATTGGTGGCAAAAAAGGAGGCTGGTATCATGATGATGTGTGGAATCTCAAATATTTGACAGGATTCAAATGGCATCATTTGACTGAGCAGATTGCCAACGAGAACGCCGAAAGGGCCGCAAGACTACGGGTAGAGATTGCCCAAACAACAAGGGAAAACAAGAACTTCCTTCAGAATGTGGAGCAGGCAAAGATGCTGCAAGGCATGGAAGCGAAAAAAAATCGGAAGCGAAAGAGTCTAGATCTCAATGCACTCACGCCGGGGGAAGGCGACATGGATACATCCGATCCGCAGAGACAAGCGAACGGCAAACTAGTTGAGAGAGACTTCAAGCAAAACGAGGTGTTACTAAAGGGCATGAGAGGCATGCGCAAGGAAGACCAATCCGAAGACATTAATCGTGTCCTGAGTAAAATATTCTGAACGAGACCATTACGTGATATCGTATGCTCACCAGTGATGGTGGCACGATTTCTTTTGCTCTATAGTCAAAACAAGAACTTGCTCTCTCTGACGGGTAACTTGAAGTTAGGATAGCTTCTGTCTTTCGGAATATTGACTTTGCGAATCTTTAGATTGCTGGATGTGGCATGCATAAAGTACGGAACTTTCCAGGCCAGACTTTTGGATGCTCTGCAGGAACTAGAGCACCGCCACGTAATATTCGTTGCTCCATCCGGCCGAGATCACAGATCATGGATTTCCAGCTATGAAGTTTGAAACCACTGGATTAGCTTCCAGCGCCAAGAAGTTCTATAGGTACCTAGGCTTTGAGCTTTGCCATTTCAGGCCGAACGAAGGGTTGCCAAAAAAAAAAGGTTCAATCTTCATCCCTGCCGCAATGTTATCTTGAAAGAGATTTTGACCTTTAAGCAGATTCCCAGAATGGAGGATATGCTGTACCAAGAGTATAATGGCATTCTTATGTTTCGAACATTTTTCGGTCATGGTACTTGTCATTCAGAGTGATCAGGGTCGCATCATCTTTTGACGAGAACGACAGAACGGTCATTAGAAGTTAGCGCCCTGAAGTTCCTATCTGATTACCTTAGTCGCGGTACGGTCCATAAGCGGGGGCGGGGCTATGGGAGTGTGCCTGCGGCGTATCATGACACCTCATATCCTCGGGCATACCCCACTTCATCCTAAAATTGGGGTCAAGGGGAATTATTTTGATCAAGTCGGCTTAGGGCTGAGGCGTTGAGCTGCCACCTCCGCCCTGTTCTAGGCCTACGATTAGGAATTGGATACGTGATTGGGACAAACGGCGCTAGACGTATTCATGCCGGTACCAATCATGGTTGTTTACATAGTGGCCGCAATTGAACATGAGGGAAGCGAAACGAGCTTTCCCCGCACACGACAGTTGCAGTAGTGTCCGAGACGTGAGCGGAGCAACCTCTGCAAGCAGCTAATCATGGCATCTATCTTGCCTACCTAGCATCCCGTCTCGACCCGCATGAGGTCACAAAAAAAAAGAAAAAGAAAGAAAGTGCTACTGGATTAGCCTCGCCAGCCCCTATTGATTGGATACAAGGCTAAGGATAGTAGTGTATGTTTGTCTAGCACAACTTCAATAGAATGCTAATGCCAGGCCATGGATGCCTCACGGACGACAGGCAAGTGGGGAATTCCGTTGGTGTTTTGAAAAGCTGCTTAGCTTTCCTATCGTCGTAAGATATCCAAGCAGCAGCCGGAAGACGGCGAGTCTAGGCAGCGCCTCTGATCATGGCTATGTGGGGTAGATGATCTTGATGTAGGGGGTACGACTTCAAATCGATCGATCTATTTAAGGTTGCTGATTCTTCCTCATCTTAGTATGCAATCTCGTTCTTGATCAATCACCTCTGGAAGCCTTTCTCGGAACTACTTCTCCAAACTATACGCTCGATCCACCGCATTCTACGGTATTTCTCGGAAACTGAATATGGCTCAGGACATCCCCAAAGAACAATGGGCACAGGTAGACGAGTCCCAGTCCCCCTACATGAATTGGCACTGACGAGTAAACTTAGGTCATCGAGAAGACTGGTGGACCAGTCGAATACAAGAAGATACCCGTCCAGCAACCGGGTCCCGATGAGGTTCTCGTCAATATCAAATACTCTGGTGTCTGTCACACGGATCTCCACGCTGTCAACGGTGACTGGCCCTTGCCTACGAAGCTACCCCTTGTGGGAGGTCATGAGGGTGCCGGGGTCGTCGTCGCGAAGGGCAACCTCGTAGAAGATATCCAGATAGGAGATCATGCTGGTGTTAAGGTTGATGGACTATGTCACCTGCTAATAATGTGTTGATGCTAAGTCGATCAACAACAGTGGATCAACGGCACCTGCCTGCAATGTGACTTCTGTCAACAATCGGACGAACCTCTCTGCCCAAAAGCACTCCTGTCTGGCTATACTGTTGATGGTAGCTTTCAGCAGTACTGCATCGCGAAGGCCGCTCATGTCGCCCGGATTCCTAAAGATGTTCCCCTTGATGCAGTCTCGCCTGTCCTTTGCGCCGGTATCACTGTCTACAAGGGTCTGAAGGAGTCGGGGGCGAGACCAGGTCAGACCGTTGCTATTGTCGGTGCTGGTGGCGGTCTCGGAAGTTTGGCCCAACAATACGCAAAGGTAGGTGGTTTTCAACTCAACACCCATCTCTCACATTGGAAGCTAACGGCGCTTGCAACAATAGGCGATGGGTCTCCAGATCATTGCAATCGACACTGGAGACGAGAAGAAGAAAATGTGTGAAGAGCTAGGTTCTCGTGCGTTCGTAGACTTCGCAAAAAGCCAAAATGTCGTCAAAGACGTTCAGGCCGCAACCGAGGATGGTCTTGGCCCTCATGCCGTTATCTTGGTGGCCGTAGCTGAGAAACCGTTCCAACAAGCTGCTGAGGTAGGCTCCACCAGTCATTACATGTTCAGATCTTTACATTGCTAATCAACTGAATAGTACGTCAGACCCCGTGGTACAGTCATTTGTATCGGTCTCCCTGCAGGCGCTAAACTTTCTGCTCCTGTCTTTGAGTCAGTTATCAAGATGGTCTGCATCCGCGGCTCCTACGTTGGTAACCGCAAGGACACAGCAGAAGCACTTGAGTTCTTCCGTCGGGGGGTCATCAAATCTCCCTTCAAGGTTATTGGGCTGAGCGAATTGCAAAAGGTGTATGATATGATGCACCAAGGTCAGATTGCGGGTCGGTACGTGGTCGATACAAGCAAATAGATCAATTTGTCATGGCTTGCGGAATGGGTATCTTCGTATCTAAGAAGCGTCATGAGTACATGGAAAAAAAATCTTTGTCGACGTTGACATCCAAATAGTCCGTGGAATCACCGTTTCTTTGTCTGCGCTGCTTCTCTGTTCTCGACAATATCGTCAAGTAGATTTCTTGCCTTCTGTTCTCGCTTTTCCAAGGGCGAGTTGTATATTGGCCATAGTATTCTTTTCGAGTCTTTAATCACATGTCAGCTGGCCCGTTGTACAAACGAATGGAACGAAGCCATGATACTTACTAGCGTGCTCCTCATTGAACTCAATACCATCACCACCTCTTTCTTCGACCAGACCGACTGCCTCTTCCAAAAGTCCGCTTCCTACACCCTTTCCCCTGTACTTGAGTTTCACCGTCCAAGCTCGGATACTCGCTCGACCAACCTTTTTCCTTCGCCCCTTGCCTTCGCCGACCACCCATTCCAACACCAAAGCCCCAATGACCTCTTCGCCAAATTTTGTGACAAGGACGTCTCGTGCATTTGCACCTCCACCCCCACTCCTGCTTCTCGTATGCGAGGCGGTTTGACCCACCTCTCCGTCGCTACACTCAGCAGGCGTTCCACCGACAAAATCCCATTTCATTGATTCTGCCTCCTCGATGTACTTACCAGTCACCGCCCTGACGCCGAGGAGGGCTGCCATAGTAAATCCCGCCCATGTTGTGCCTACCAACGCCGTATCAGCACCGAGCCACCGCGCATCGCCTGAGCCTCGATACCGCAAGACTAGCTGGGCGATGACAGCGAGGCAGGTCCCAAAGAGAGCGAGATTGAGCGGATGGAAAATGAGGATGCGGGAAGCGAATTGACGTTGTTGGGCGACGCTGTCGGCGACGAGTTTTAATGCAGCGAGCTTATCTTCGGAGGACTTGGCGAGGGCAGTGGTGAGTGGAGGCACACCCACCAACGGGTCAACAGCAATGGTGGAGGGTTCGGGGGTTGTAGTGGACCTGTAGTCTTCCTCGGGGGCGGCGAGAGCGGAGGCGAGAGGCGATGGCGGAGGGAGAGAAGAAGTAGATCCGCGCATGGAAGGAGGCGTGGACATAGGAGAAGGGACGTCGTAGTGTAGACTGAGATTGGTGCGAAGGGAGGAGAAGAAAGCTATGCAGAATCACTTGTTAGACAATCTTTCCGACTCCATTTCTCATCCAGTGCGACGCTTCCAAACAATAGCACCGATAAGCAAAGCGACTTGAGCTTTCAGTCTTTTAAACGTCCGCAACATATATGGACAGTACTTACTCGTCGAAGACTTGAAGCCAGGAATTCTATCGCTCACTGCTCTTGCCGGCAATCGTAGTTGGGGCGGTTCCGATTGAAGCAGGTCGAAAGACCGGACCATTGTCAAGAATGCAGGGCTAAGCGGCTATTCGTCACAGTCGGAGGTTCAGGGTTCCCAAGAGGGAAAGTAGCTCGCATTGACTGAGGATAATGGCCGAATCCGTATCAATTTGTCGGCATCAGAACCAAAAACAGTCTCTGCTTCCGCAATACATTGGCACGCCCTGGAGAAGGCCGAAATGACATTGAAGGGTCGCGGGGAGAGATAGAGAGGAAAACGTGAAAAGGTGTTGCAAGCTCACATGGTCGCTATCGCTGATCGGTTTCGCGTAGGATTGGTCCATGGCCGAACCGTAACGGCTGCTATCAGATTGCGACGACTCGCGGGAGACAATTTCTTGGCATTGGACGGGGGGCAATCACGACATGCTCGCATCGAAGGTTTTGAGACCTTAGGAAGTTTGAGAACTGGTACAAGGGGCGGGATGAACGCGGATGATACCTTTGAGTCCCTACCCTAAAGCTCTTATGGCCTTATCGACGGCAGTCGCAAGTTGGGTGGTGTCTTCTCTCTGAAACGGCAGCCACTATATCGTACATAACTCCTGCTGTACACTACTCCGTAGTGCGTTTAGATACAGGGCCCTGCTACCTAGCTGGCAGCAAGCATTGACTCCATTGCGCGTTCAAACTCTCCAGTCTGAGCTTTGCGTATGGAGAACACTACTGATACTACTGTCGTGCTACAATTGGGAGATATCATTCAACGTCATTCGAAGTCATTCGAATCTGCCTTCTTCGCTGGCGAACCATCGCATCCCGTCACATGAAACATTTTGACTTCCCGGTATGCAATAGCGAATGCTTTCAAGCCACTGCTTTGCATAGGTATGTATCATGGTCTTGTGAATGTCCGTAATATTCTCGTAATAGCAACTTCGTCTGCTATCATGCATTTAATCGCCGTACTGCGTGCAGTGCATTCTACTCGCTTGGACATTAACTTAGGTAGTTTAGAGCATCAATCAACATGACCCTTCCCATTTGAGACTCGAACAATCAAGATAGCTCGATTGAGATACGACAAGCAATATGCATTGCGCAATTTGGGGCCGCCCTGTCTTGAATGGAGACGACTGTGATAATCCAAAATGGATCAAGCACGCACTTATTCTCAACAATCCTATGAGTCACGAGTGTAAACAAAACCTCTGAATGCACCGGATCTGAAATTACGAGACTACTGTAGGACTACACCCAGAAGACATACACTAAACTCCAGCATACACAGAGACTGCCGTGCGATTCAAAACTTACGATTCAGATGGACCTATTCAGCTTTACTACGAGGACACAGGGAT
Source organism: Viridothelium virens (assembly GCA_010094025.1). NCBI lineage: Eukaryota > Fungi > Ascomycota > Dothideomycetes > Trypetheliales > Trypetheliaceae > Viridothelium > Viridothelium virens. The sequence continues at coordinate 1,002,176 of ML991771.1, forward strand.
GTTTCCTGGAGCAAATCTATTTTCTATTCAAACCCATCAGTCACGTCAATTAACCCTCATACACTTTCTCGAAAGCCAGTCACAGCTCTTGGGGCCTGCTAAGGCGTTCTTTCCAGGTCTCAGATCCCACCTAGGTGTGGAAAAAGCTGCATCAAGAGCTTTCAGTCCGTCCACTAGCCTAGGAAGACACCTCCAAACCAGGTGGCCGCTTCGGGGGCGTACTAACCAGTCTTCGCAGCTGATGCTGTATGCGAAGGCTAATTGAGCATACAGTATATGCCTCTGAGACGTCGAAATCAAGCCCAGTGGTACGTGTGCCTCGACTCGCATGGGGTCATGACCGGAGCTGCCTCTCTAATCTTTCCTTTACCTTGAAATGCGTCAGGTTTGCTTATCACCAACCCATTGGTGCGACTGCGGTTGACTGTCATAATAGCCACTTCGCTTAACCCTGACAGAGGAGACGATGGCATGAAGGCCTAGTGATGATTTGGTGACTCAAAGGTAAGGTTACCATTGAACCTCAGTAGGCTTTCAATCTTGCATGCCAAAGTGAGTGAAGTCAGGCTAGAACAATCGTTCAGGACAAGTCCAGTGAGTATAGCTTGGACCTCACGAAACCACTACCCGGAGTTATATATCCTACTCCCTACATGTATCCAATTCTGGCGAAGTCGCGAAAATGGCAGTGTCCTCATTAGCTGTTCTTTACTCTTTCCAGTATCAATTGTCTCCCTGGGCGACAAAGTTGAGAGTATTGATACCATTCTCGAGAAGAATGGCTGTGCTACTGTAAAGACGTGCATACGATCAGGAGCTACCTATGTCAGAAATAATGCGGCCACAAATGGAAGGCTATATTTCTGTCCATTGTGCTCGTCGGGGTGATCCTACGTTCCTGTATGATATCCAAAAGATATACCCGACTGATCCGCAAATACTTGCAAACATCACTGCAGTTCAGACGCCATCGTATGTATATCACGACGCGTCAGAGCTCTTCACCAGCCCTATCAACGCTGGGTACATCCTGAATACGCCTTGAATGCCGCTCTATAACAAAATGGAGGCGTCCCCGCTCATAGATGTAATATAGCCGCTTTAGAAAATATGGAGATCAATGATCCGTACCTGAATCCCTACACCTCGCCTCCAAGATCTTTCTCCAAGGCAGCTAATCTCTCCTCTTCATTCCGTTGTCTCGCCATCTCTGTCTCCCTCCTTAGAGCCTCCAGGTTCCACGCCCCTCTGTCACCCTCATCATCCTCATCTTCACTCTCTTCCCATCCGCCTTGCTCAAAGAGAGCCTTGCCTGTAGCCTCTTTTTGTTGTTTTGCCTGCTCCTCAGCAGCCTTTTTGTCAAGACGCTCTTTCTTCCATTTAGCAAAGCTTTCAGGATTGACGGGAGTAAGGTTTCTGTTGCCAAAAAGCTTAGAGCGTTCGGATTCAAGGAAGTCTTCAAGTGTAAGATTATTGATAGGTGATTTGTCTGCAAGCGCTTTTTCGATGGCGCGCTGTTCTTTGGTTTTGAGGACAAAACTATTTGAGGCTCAACGTTAGCTTGGGTGCCCAAAGACATGCATCGGCAACACTCTTCGCTCGGTGCAGCCAACACACCATGAGACTTCTGGACGTACCCTGGTGGTAGTTTATGTTGATACATGCACTTGTCTCCTCCATTTGGACAAGTCCAGAACCAGCCATATTTCTGGTTCTCGACCGCATCAATGAAGAATTTACAGACTTTGTCAGTCGTCGTCTTTGGATTGCCGTATTTGGAAAGTACCACACTTCTTAACTTCTCTTCATCCCAGTCCTCCATAGTGTCCTTCTTCTTATCATTCTCTCCACCATCATCACTGTCGTCCTCTCGAGTATCCGTGTAGAGGGACTTCTTTTCACTCTTACGTTCGATAGCTAGGTCGTGGCTAAACTTACATTTCTTCCCTATCAAAGGATCAGGTGAGTCATACAGTGGTAGAAATAAGCTATCAATGGATTGCCAGTATGATTTGAGCCTACCTTTCTCACAGGCACCCTTCTTATGGAACTGGCACAACACGGTTTTTGGATCGACGCCAAATGGTACTTTTTGTGTCTGCACTGGTTTGAATAGATCTGCCGTCTCCTTCCTTGCCTCTTCTGCTGCCTTTTTGTCCTTCTCTCGCTGCAGTTTCTCTGCCTCTTTGCGCTTCTGATCCGCACTCTTATTTGACGAGGCACTAGCTTGCATCTGTTTGATTTGCTTTTGTGCAGCGCCACCTTTCTTGTTCTTCATGCCAAAAGACTTGTCTACATTGGCTTTATCGCTTTTCGGCTTATTCTGATCTTTATTGGGTGCCATGGTTGGTAAACTTTGGTAGGGAATTCGGGAGGCGGGGCTGTTTAATGAATTGCGATGTTTCTAGAGAGCACGAAGGATGCGACCGAAGTAGCCGTTACAATGAGTATTGTGGTTTGATGAGTTTCTCGAATCCCACCTGATCGAGCATCGAGGAAGGGTGAGGCTGTCGTGGTAGATACGGAAATTTCTCGACTTTGAGATTCTGTGTCATAGGCCAAGAGGCGCTGTGGGGTCATCGAGCTACCTACGTGACCTTACGTAAGCGTCTCGGCGCTTTTTGCTGGCAAGACAGGTATGCTTAACACAGTCGCATAGTGCCACCATCCAGACAATCTACTGGCCGTTGACCAACCCCGAATTTGCCTGTTAGTTCGTCTGTCTGATACAGAACAGTATGGAACTCCGACTTCATCTCTCATACTGTATCTCATTGATCCTCAAATTTTAGTCGTCGATCGCGAGACCCGGCCTCGAAGCTCCATACAAGATGATTTCCGACGGAACCCTCTACAATCTGGCACTCCTCCTCGGCAGCGCTTCTATGCTTCTAATAGTCGCATATCATTTCCTCGAGGTCAACGCTGTAGATGCAGACTCGCTATCGAATGAGCGGAAAGCCGATGTCATGCCAGCAAAAGCGAAATGAACACGAATTAGCTAGGACTTATATGACGACAGCAATCCAGGTTGCGGGGCCCAAGACAAATTTCTGTCTGTACGATACCGGTGGCATTGTGGAAGCTGGAAGTTGGGACGGCACACTTTGAGCAAGCTGGTTTGTGCGAAGTTTTACGATGTATTATACCTACATTGCCGGAAGAGGTTCAATACCCGCATTCTCAGGGACGGTCAAGATCTACCAGAATGGTTGCGAGTGACCAACTGGTCTGAAATCCAAGCTTTTCAGCTTTGCATTTTGTATTTTGTCATTATACAAGGGTATCATGTAAATGATACGCACGACTCGATTTGCTTCATGGTCTTTCCCACGCTATCAACCCCCCTGCCGTGGCAGCTTTCATCGACTGGCTTGAGTCATTACCTGCCGCTTTCGTAGCTAAACATCTTTGTCATTGACGATTCGCCCTTCGTCGTCCTCATCGTCAACGAATCCTTGTCTTCTCTTGTCACTCACAAGGATACTCCCGCCTCGATCCAATCCGGGGCCAATCTGTCTTTTCTTTCTTTCTAGATTATCACGCGCTTCGATGGCTTGGTCTCTCAGTGTCCCATTTCCTGAGCCCGATAGATGACCATGCCTCTTGAGTCCTTGCTCAGTAGATGATACTGCAGCTGCAGGACTTTCTACAGCAACATCATGGTCCGGAGCAGGCATTGATACTCGAGGAGTAACTCGACGGCCTTGAGTATCACTGAGATATGCTTCGGAAGCATCTGTATCATGAGAATCTGACAGACCAGCCGTAGGTCCATCTCCCAGCGTCCAAGCAATTGGCGTTATGTGCTCCGCTTCCATATGTATCATCCATGATTCCTGTGAGCTGAAGAAATTTCCTCCGGTGTCAGGACTGCCACCTTCCCGAGTGATGTCCATGTTGCATCCTTGCCATCGACATTTCCACTCTTTATTGGTTGGCTCTTTGCCGTGTAAAACCTTGACATGCTTACGCAAGGTGTCGAGGTTGTGAAGTTTGCCTGGACAGTCTTTCCATTTGCATTTGTAGATGGGGTATTTTGGCTCATGAGACTCTGCGCTCGGGTGTGCCTGACTCATGCCATTGGGGCTACCACCGGGAGCACCTAGGCCATGAATGTGCTTGCGCCATCCTACAGGCCTTCCACGCGTCTTTGGTAGAGGTGTCCCTTGTGCTGCCAGTTGCTGTCTGAGTGCCGTGTAACCTGTTGGTGTAGCACTTTGCGATGCGTTCATTTGTATTACGCTAGAAGCCCCGTCGTCTTTACCTGGCCGAGAGCGTTCTGTTGACTTGGACTGGGCTGCAGGTATACGGCCAAGTCGAGTTGGTGTTTGTGACCGCTGTCCTTCTCCAAATCCATAGGGACGTGATGAAACGCCAGAAAATGCCCCTCTTGAGGGCCGGCCACGCCGCCTTCCGGTTTGACCGAGTTTCTTAGTGCGACTTAATGGATTCGGCGCGCTGATCCTTTCCTCCACCGTGGATACGGCACCGGTCGCTGGGTCGATGATTTGTCTGTGAATAATGACTTGGGCTCGAGCACGTGGACTTCTCTCTCCATTTTCGTCTTCATCATCTGCTTCAGCATCCCGATCGATTGTAGGCATTGATCGCGGTACTACTGGCTCTCCAGGATCCAGAAGGTCCCATCGAATGCTGCTAAGATCTGACGTCGTGTCAATACCCTTGCATTTTGAAACAAGCCCGTCATAGTGCGCGTTGAGAGGTAGCATCTCAGGATGACGTCCAGTTGCAAGAAGGACATCCCTTGCAATAGTTTTAGCATTGTAGGTCGAAGCACGTAATGCTTTCTTTTTGTCCAGCGGCTTGACTATATCTGTATTTGAGTAAAGTGCCGCGTGCTCATTAGATTGTGTCGGCTTCGTTGGTGGGGACTGTATATCGTTTTGTCGACCCGAATCTGTACTCAACGGTCGGACTCGATCGGAGGCCGTAGGAGCACAGCTTTGCGCTGGTAAGAAGTTGATAGGACCAAGAGCCTGCTTCTGTTCAAAACCTAGCGACAATTCATCATCTTCGCTATCAGACAACTTTTTGGTGAGGTCAATTATCTCGGAAAAAGTTCTCTTTCTGGCTGCCTGCTCCTTGCTTGCTGGTAAACGACTTTGACGTCCGGGTAACATGTTTGCGACGGGCGCAAGAGGTTTGGGTCCTGCAGAGCTTACTGACAAAACACCAACACTAGAAGGTCTATCTTTTATTGTACTGGATGTTGGTGCCATACTGATCGAAGATGCGACGTTGGAGGCGCTTGGACGGGCGTTGGGAGCCTTGGTTGGATGCAACGGGGGTATCGTTGATGGTTTAGGTGTCCGATTAGCAGAAGCAGCTGATTGTCCATTAGCTTTCTCTAAAGTATCAGTCTTCTTTCTTTCCTTTAGAGAACTATCGGGTGCATTGTTTGAATTTTCGGGTGGAGAAGGACGCTGGATCTGTTGTCGTGGAGCTGAGTTAACTTCAGGTACTGCGGCTAGAAGAGCCCGGGCGAAAGCTGCTCGGTCGACTTTAAGGCCCAGACTCTCAAGCCCCTCGCAAAGCTCAATATATGAGGGGTTGCTATCCAGCATTTCTTGGATTTGAGAAGCTCTGACTTTGTTGCCACTGTTCGCTGGAATAGCGTTAAGCCACTCGCTAGCAGCACTGGCAAGCTGAGTCTTCTTTTCTGGTGGCCAGATTGTTCCAGTTTGAGCCTTTGAAACTTTTCGTTGTGGCTCTGGTGCAACTTGAGCAGATTTGGACTGTTCTTGCTGCTGCTGATGTGGCTTCTGGTGCTGTCCATTGATGGGTCGAGATCGTTCCTGCACTCGCGTCACAGGAGCATCAGGGTGACCAGTACTACTCGTAGAAGGGTTGACAAGGGGTTTCGAGGTATTCGGCTGAACCTGCGCAGAGCTAATGGCCTTGTGGGGCTGGACTTTTGCCGACCTGCGTTCCCTTACCGGAGATTCAGGATGACTTGCACTTGGTGACTGATTGACACTTTCCTGATGGGAAGTTCTTTCTTGCTCCCAGATCTTTGCGAGCAATTGAGGATCCTTCTCATGAAATTGCCGCATCTTGAGAAACATAGCCTTCATTTCCATCTCCAAATGGGTTTCGTCTTCTTTATCATTCGGTCTGTTACCCGCTCGCGTTTGGCCTACACTAGCCTTTTCGGCTTCTTGAGCTTCACGTACCTCATCTGCACGGCGTAACTCTTCTTCCTCCTGCCGAACTACCTCTGCCCGACGAGCCTCTTCTAGTTTTCGGCCTTCTTCCGCTCGACGCGCTTCCTCCGCTCGACGCGCTTGGGTTCGCTCCTCTTCAGCCTTCTCCAAGGCACGTATGCGCTGATATTCTTGCCACGGATCATACACTTGGCTGGGGTCAACTGTAATCGGATCAGTGTGATCGGCAGCTCCATCGTAATGTTTAGGAGTATCGCCCTGCTGAAGGCTTTCATTGTAGTTATTTGGCTGCCGTTGTCCATGAATTTGTGTAGAAGTAGAAGAACGGGAGGATGCGTAAGTTTCACCTGCATTGTTGTCCGCTGTTTGATGTTGATTATGACGCCACCCAGCAGCCGCAGGTGTAGACTTGGTTTGGTTCTGGCCTCTCCGCATGGCGTTTGAGTTGCTGTATGAGCTATTTGATTTCAAGTCCTGCCCCGAGCCTACCCTTGTGTGCAACCGAGAATCCTGCGCCAGGGATGAAGTATTATATATGAAATTTGATCGTGATAGATGGGTTGAATCGGGAACGGGAGATTGACGTGTCGACTCTATTGCTTGTGAGTTGACGCTTGCTGGGCGCTGGTGATGGGCAGCATAGGTGCTGGTAACGTGTCCTTGGCGCGATTTAGAACGTTCACCTTGAACCAAACTTTGAGCTGGTGGTCCATTTAGCAACCCATGCTCACTTTGTGACATACTCGAAGCAAAAGGTGCGTTGCCAACAATGGAATTGGCTTGAGTTGCACTCATATTGGGAGCCTGTGTAGTCTGTCCAGCCGCTCGCGAGTTATGATAATCTCCTAGACGCCTGAGGGCTTCGGCGGCGTTTCCATGACTTGCGTTAGGGGTAGCCTGACTGGATCCGTACCAAGCAGTAGGATAGTCTTGAGTTTGGTAGCCTTGGTAAGTCGTAGACGGTTGAGTTACTGATGGAAGCGAGCTTTGTTGATTTGTCGTCCCTGGTCCGGCATGGGCTCTTTGATGATCGTAATTGCCATAATCAGAGCGTTGGTACTCATTGCTGGGAGTTGTAGAACTGTAGTGGCCATAATAGCCGTTGTAGGCCATTAGACGGAGCTGGGAAGTGGTTGTTCAAGCAGCAAGCAACCGCTACTACAACAAGCCGGAATGGAGACCGTTGCTGTACATTTTCGTTCAGACGGACTGCGAGGAATCGTAGATAGCAGTAGTGATCCAAATCTCAGTGCCACAGCGACTATGAGCTCTGCGCCGCGCTGGAGCAATGTCGAAGCTTACGCCTTAGCCGCGGCGCGTTCGTGACATGTCTCTGTCGGGGCATGTGCATCGGTCCGGATTGTTCCGGCCCACAAAAGGTTCTACCAAAAGACTCGAATTGGCCACCAATTCAAGCTACCTACGACTATATTCTCCCTCCACGTTTAGCATGACGAAGGTGCGATCGGGTATGCTTGAATCTTGCATTTGAGACTCTCGATGAGGAAAAACTGCTAATTCATATCAAAGATATTCACTCCTCGCGGAGGAAGTCGCGAAAGGCTCATTTCAGCGCTGGTTCCAATGCCCGCCGTGTGCGCATGAGCGCTCCTCTCAGCAAGGAACTTCGTGACAAACACAACGTACGATCCTCGCGACCATCTTGTATAGACTTATTCTTATCAATCGACTCCTAGGTCCGCTCAATACCCATCCGCAAGGACGATGAAGTCATCATTACCCGAGGCTCGAATAAAGGCCGGGAAGGCAAAATTACGAGCGTCTATCGTCTCAAATACGTTGTGCACGTCGAGCGCGTCTCTCGTGAGAAGTCTAACGGTCAATCTGTACCCATCGGCATTGCGCCATCAAAATGTGTCATCACGAAGTTGAAGCTGGATAAGGACCGGGAGAATATATTGGAGAGGAAGGGTCAAGGCATGGAAAGGGTCAAGAAGGCAAAGGGCAAGGCATGAATTTCTATCAGGCAGCAAGGAATTCTCTTCGATCATATGTGGCTGCTTGGCGTGGGCAATTGCATGTTTCATTTATATATCAAAGATGCTCTACCCTGTAGAGCGTTTTCCTGATCTGAATACCCTCCCTCTTTTGCCATGGTCTTCTGATTTCGAACCTTCGCCACGTGTTGCATCAAAACGCTAGATTATCTACTCGACAGCTAATCCAAGTGCTGGACAGAGTTATACGACTAGCGGAGATTGACTTTAAATGGTTCAAAAGGATCATGCTCGCTTGCAGACTGTTCTCGGAGATTTCGTATCAACGACAAGACTGGTTTGATAGTGAGATACACACTCTCTTTGGCATAGCCTAGTGGCTTGAAAGCGCCATCTGGACAGGTAATCTTTTGGCTCTATCAGAAGAGGTTGTCAGACCCGTACATTTCCAACGCTGTTGTGCGTGAACATTGCCAGTTCTCGAAGCATGTGAGACTTTGCATGTTCACCTCTTGGTCTTGCTTTCGCCAGATTAGTGATCATGGTCAATACCCAGTAGTCCTACGGAGTAGTTCTTTGTAATTCCAATGAGAAAATGCCTGGGGTCAATGGCGTTAGCGAAGGTATCTAAGGTACCCACCCCACCACCCCGCCCCATTCCCTTTGCTTCTTGTCCACATTTCTCAGCAAAGATGATGATGACATTTCCTTTCACCCATAGCTATATATGATGCTATTCACTTCCTATTGTTATTGAGAGTCTTGAAGCCCAGCTTTCCGTTCACATCCGACCAGAGTACTATTCTAGATTCAACTTGCCCCTGTGCAGGATATACTTTAGTCTGCACTACTCTCTTATCATTCTTTCGTCCAGGTTCACTGGCAAACTTTGATCTTACACACGTTTGAAGCGACTTGACATGGCTATACCATTCGCAGTCATCGCTGGAGTAGGTCCTGGCACCGGTGCTGCTGTCTCTCGCAAATTCGCTACATCATACCCTGTTGCCCTCCTTGCTCGCAACCCAGATAACTACGAGTCCCTTGTGAAAGAGATTAACGGAAGTGGTGGAAAAGCGATTGGCATCAGTACTGATGTCACTAACGCTCAAAGTATCAAGAGCGCCATAACGCAGATTAGCAAGGAGTTTGGAGACGCAGGATGTGCAGCAGCAATATTCAACGCGAGTGCAGGATTTTCGCGAAAACCCTTCTTAGACTTGACCGAAGAGGAGTTCGTGGCTGGCTATAATGTGAGCAGGTATGTCGATGAGGAATAATTGAATAAATCGTGTTTTGAAGCTTGACGAATTGCGATACAGCAAAGGTGCCTTTCTATTTACACAAGCTACGCTACCTCTCCTGCTGAAAGGGGAACCAACATCCAAATATCCACCTACGATCATCTACACAGGCGCAACAGCTAGTATCAAGGGTTCAGCACAATTGTCCTCGTTCGCCCACGGCAAATGGGCTCTTCGCGCCATGTCCCAAAGTGTGGCGCGTGAGTTTGCTCCAAAAGGCATTCACGTTGCACATGCAATCATTGATGGTGTTATCGACATTCCAAGAACCAAGGAATGGTTGAAGGATCAGCCTCCAGAAGCGAAGATTAGTCCAGATGGAGTAAGTATTCGCAGAGTACCTCACAGACCCCCTAAGCGGACGGCATTCTCGAAAATTGAGATATGCAACAAGACACCGCAAGCCATGCGGAATAAGTCTCGGCTCTTTACAAAATAATATAAACTGACAAGAAATACTTAGATTGCGGATGCATATTGGCATCTCCACACTCAGCCAAAGACGACATTCACCAATGAGATTGACATTCGACCCATGTTGGAGAAATGGTAAAGTTGGAAATAAGTTTGAGTTGGTGTTTTCTTTCCCTATCCACAAAGCAAGGAAAGCTATAATGGAATACTGTGTAACAAATCGATCAACCATACTCTATTGCGGTTTCAAATGGTGCGTGAATGATCATTCCATGAGGATATTGTAGATTATATCACGACATCAAGAACAAAGTAACGAGAATAGTAATTACGGTTAAGTCTATCAATACGAACTTTCCACTGAGTGTATCTGTATCGCATCTAACCCATTACCAAACTCCCTGCGCTCAAGGTTTATACCCGACCGCTCAGTGATCTTGCCTACAAGAACAGCATAAACTCGTGACCCAACTCTATCAAAATGCGCTATCGTCATGAAGGGAAGCAAAGCCTGAAGACGCGTAACTTAATACCATCGTACACTGCGCTGAAAACCCATATCCAAGGAAAGCTCCAGTATTACCCTACGCCAAAAGCCCGCGCTTGCATGACGCTTCCATAAACCCAAGTTTCAATATTGACAGAAGTAAGAAAAGGGTGGTGAAAGACCTTAGCATTGCTGCAGCTGGACCACGTTGATCGTGACAGGACTGCATTGCGGAGCCCAGTTCTCGTTGTAGAGATTGAAGAAATTGCCAGATCGACATTGATAGAACGTGGAGTTTCCACCAAGGGCAAGGCTACCATTGGAGCAGACGGAGAAGCCAGCGGTATAGAGTGCACCGGCCTGAGGTGGATTGTCGAATTGGAACTGATAGTTGGAGGCGATATAACCAGTACGACCCTTGTTGTCCTTCAAAATTCCACCTTCAAGGGTCATGGTCAATGTATCATCGCTGGAGCAGGCTACCATCGCTCCAGTGCCACTGGGACTTGAGCCAGCTGCTCTGCGAGAAATCCCTGTGGCTTGAGGTTGACCATCGCTGATTTCGGAGACAGCAGTGCTGGTCGGTGCTTGTGGCTGGCCATCGCTGATTTGGGAAACAGGAGAACCAGTTGGTGCTTGGGGTTGACCGTCGCTAATTTGGGAAATGGGCCAACCAGTGGGCGCCTGGGGCTGACCGTCACTGATTTGAGAAACAGGCCAGCCAGTAGGTGCTTGTGGTTGACCGTCACTGATTTGAGAAACAGGCCAGCCGGTAGGTGCTTGTGGCTGACCGTCACTGATCTGGGTAACTGGAGTGCCAGTAGGTGCTTGGGGCTGTCCGTCGCTAATTTGAGAGACAGGTTTACCAGTAGGCGCTTGAGGTTGGCCGTCGCTGATTTGAGAGACGGGGTGAGCAGTCGGAGCCTGGGGTTGGCCGTCGCTGATTTGAGAAACTGGAACACCCGTAGAAGCTTGAGGCTGACCGTCACTAATCTGGGAGACTGGCTGGCCTGTTGATGCTTGCGGTTGACCGTCACTAATCTGGGACACGGGATGACTGGTGGGAGCTTGTGGTTGACCGTCACTGATCGTCGAGACGGCAGAAGTAGCGGTTGGTGCAGCAGGTTGACCACTACAGAGAGTTAGGATCTCTATTCACTAGAACTCAAAGATGGGACTGGGGAGGAACTCACTCAGACGTTTCAGTTGCAACAGAGCCAGCCCCACTCGTGGTATTCAATACGGCAATGCCGAATGAGCTAGGTTGAGAATTTGAACATCCTGCTGGTGCACTCGCGCTGGGAGCAAGGCTCGCAGTGACACCTTGAGGTGCTGGAAGGGGGTTTGCTCTGACGGCAGCAGATACTGCTGTCAGAAGAACAAGCGAGTAATGCATCTTGCGAAAAATAATGTGGAAATATTTGCTTATCGGACTTCGAAAATAATTGACTGAGCGTAAGAACAATAAGAGTCGAAGAGAAGAGATGTGATGTATTGGATATGTGGAATGAAGACAAAAATGCCAGATGCCGACAACAAGAAAGAGCTGCGATACTTGTACTTCCTTGATTACCTGCCTCCTCCATTGACCTGGGAAGCACTTGCGTATTTTCGGAAGTCTGAGGCGCGACCCGCCATGTCTTTGGGCCTGCCTTCTCTTCGATGTACGATGTAATCCATGGCTGGATCTAGCAAGTAGGATGCGGCAGACAGGCTTATAGACGGCCATTGCTCTGCCGCATGTGCAGACGTTTCAGACTGCCGCTCTTTGGTGGCTGACGTAAATTCGGAGAGACTTAAGCTTCCCTGCCCCCGATATGCTGCTGATTCTATGATCATTCTACCGCGAAGGATAAATTAGATGGGCTTCGGTGGAAGGTTGGCGCGCTGAGCCAGACTTCAGGTGCCGCGCGGTAAGTGGTTGGGGCGAAGCACCCACCCAGACATTCGCATCCGATCCCTGCAGTACAGTTCTCGCACATCCCGCGAACGACCTGGTATCAACATCTTGCATCAAATTAGGAGGCAGGCTGGCGTCACTATTGGTGGGTGGTTCACCCAGCAACAGGGCGTTGTATGAGAAGTCGGTGGTCGGGGACTGGGGAGAGGCTGGGCCGTAGTGGCTGTGTCGGCATGGGTGGTTGGGCCGGGCACAAAAAGAGCCTCATGGCGCTAGCGGGAATTTATTGCATGAGCACCTAAATTATGGAATAAGATCTACGGTTTGATAGCGAGACCGTATTCTTTTACTGAGCTCTTGCTACTGAGTAGAGCAGGGAGAAGAACCGTGAGCATTAGTACGTTTACGATAGACTATTGATGTAATTGCGTCGGCTCTCATCTTAGCCGGTTCCAGATTACGAATTCTATTTTCACGTGCTATGGATATGATGTCATATCTTGCACGATTGCTGCAGGCGTCAGTCTCATCTTGAATCCGAGAATAGAGAAAATCATCGATTCACACTCCGAATTGAACACCTGTGACAAACGAGCACGTCAGGGTAGGTAGAGCTTGTGTGCTCCGTAGTAGGACTGTCAACACTTCGCTCGGCACATCATGTGATAGGTCTCAGCGTCACCGCTATTACTTTCTCTACCTAATTAAGCTGTGCATTGTTCGCCCTCGCGCCCTCGATGCTTTCACCAAGTCGCGCTGCTGGACGTGATGGCACGCACTCTGCCATGGTTAAGAGAGGGACCAAACGAAACCGCTGTGCGGACCAACTCGAGCAGAACGGCGAAAAGGCGAAGCGCCCGATCTTCCATCGTATCCGATGGCAAGGATACCTTGGAGACATCAACCTCGCCACATAAGACGAAACGCAGGCTACGCAAGTTGATTGCTTATTAGCATTGAACCATGACGTCGCTAACGATGGAGTAGCTCGATCCCCTTCTACTTCACCACCACCGGAACCCCCACTCCAAGAGTACGCTTGTCTCACCCCTCAAAGCTTAAACAACGCTGAAAGAAGATGATAGATTTATGCGAGATGGCTATACGGCAGATGATGCCTGGATCATGGTTGAAGATGAATTCCTACAAACTGCCAAGCTATACACCCAACATCTGCATCATGCCGAATACCAACGTCTCAAATCACAGGCCAAGGCGCAGAAGGCATCGGCGATCCAATCCCTGATACGACCAGTGACAGGTCCTGAACACATGAGCACGCCTAATCGAAAAGCTCTCAATGCAACGGCTCTTTCGCAGAAACAGGATGAGGTACTTAGCACAATGAGCCCAGGTGATTGCTCGCCCACTAGTGGCATAGATGCCAGCGACGATGAGGAACTGGTCTTGAGCCATCCTCATCTTGCAGGACTCATGATACGACCTGCCAGGACCGCTCAAAAACTCTCTGGATTAACTGGTATCTATTCCAATACACGGGCCGCGGCCGGCTTCACCAAACCAACGGCACCCTCGCCACAGCGAAAAAAGAAATTTCTCCAGACAACCGGTAGACCCTCTGATGCAGTAGCTGCTGGTGATCAAGTCCTTTATATACCAGCGGTTGATGATGAAAATGAAGATTTGGAGAGCCCGGTCCACTCTGCGTGGATGACAGCGGAGAAAGCTCGAAATTTCCCAGAGAGGTTGACTAGCAAATCGCACAACTCTATACAAGATTTATTGGATCACCATGGTGAACCTGTGCCCATCAAATCTTGCAACTCGCAAAAGAACATGGAGCAGGAAGGTCCATCTTGGATGGCATTGAAGTCTGCTAGAAATAGCTCTTCCTCTTTGGAACGACCCTCGAGAACTTTACCTCCGCCAACTGCTGCGTCATACCTCTCAGCTGATGTCTCCAGGCAACGATCGAGCGATCTTTCTGCAGTCACAGCACGGAGAAAAGAACGACGTGAGGCTAGGAAGCATCGTTTGGAAGGACAGACTCAAACCCAGTCCGCAAAACTCGAAGAAGTCCCTACATTTTTGGTCTGAACTCCAGCAGTAACGTGGATAATGCGCCTACATATCTCCAGTCAGATGGCGTACGAGTCTTCGATTGAGAACAGATTGAGATAGAGACGACTCAGATTTGGCTAGTCTTGGAAACCAAAAGTTGTTCTCTGTGTGGTAGCTCTTGGGTATTAGAGGTTCCGGAGCTTCCTTCGGTTTCTTATCCTAGTCGAAACTTCGATTCAGGACCATTCTGACCCAATTCTCACTCGTATGAAGTTCCTAGGCGCTCTGCCAGAATGTTGATGTGTCGGCCTTCGGAATTTGTACTCACAGCTAGTTCGAGAGCAATTGTAGCGGTTGACCTGAAGCTGGATCCAAAGTTTATGCATTTCAGGATTCTGAACGAGGATAGATAAGGCGGAATACTATCTATAGGAAGGTAGTGATGGGCAAACATCGCTTGTACAATTTTCATTTGGCAAATAACCTGAGATACCCCAACAGTTCTTAGAGATCTGCTCGTCCAAGTCATAAGTTGAAAATTGGACAGCCAGAATAGCAGTAGAAGCTTTCATAGATAAAGATGAACAGTTTTTCTCCCAATAGCAATCACCGTGAAGTAAATGGAAGCCAGGCGCAAATGCGCAAATCAATGCTACTGCAGTGTTGAATCATACTTGGACGAAATATTGCGCGGATTGTCAATCAAATCACGGACTGCCCGCACATATAGAGAAGGTTCAATAAATGGGACAATACCGAAGATTGTATCTAGTAGCGCAACAACCATCTTTCCATGCTTATTGCCGCTCTACAGCTCTCCAATATGCTATGAACCCACCATCCGTTTGAGAAACATTGTATAACACCATCTAACTTTCCCGTCGGTGAGAAGGACGCCAACACCTGTATCGTCATGGAAGGAACCTGTTGCTGATATTGATCCCCCAATATTGTTGGAGACTTGATCCTTTTTCCGTTTCTACCTAAGAATGGTTCAAACTCAAGGTTGTGGAAAATCCAATAGGTACCAGAAGGGCAACATTGTTAGCATCACCATCTCTCGATGGCTCAAGCATATACATGGACATGTTAGCTCTGCAGTCAATGTTGAGCTTCTTTACCAAAGCTTCCCGAAGTCGTACACCGTCTACGAGCCAATGCTATTACTCCCCCACAATGCATTCAAGAGCCCAGCGTGGCAAGAATTGATGTCTTATCTTTCGCCTGAACATTTTCAGACTCTATATTCGGATCTGGTGTCCAATTCCCGACTAACACATGTCGCCATAAATGCACCTATTCCCCTTCAATCTATAAATCCGAGAAGTTCGAGTTCTGAGTATAATGTCCTCCGTCTACCATCGTCTATCCAGCCTCTTCATGGTAATTTTGGTCCACCACCGTCTTCTACAGCATCACCTCCCACGCTTATGGATTTCGAGTCAGCATTTTGGGTTTCTGTCCGCCAGAATGATATAATCCAAATTTGGGCCCCACTCCATACTATGTTCTCGCGAGGAAATATATCTGAGAAATCACGCTTATTGTCCCTACCTTCTGTCGCCGAGTCAGTGCAGCGAGGTCGAGAGAAAGGAAATGGATGTGCTGCCGTTGACCTGTACGGCGGGATTGGCTATTTCGCGTTCAGTTATGTCAAGGCCGGAGTACGACTTTGCTTATGTTGGGAAATTAATGGGTGGAGTGTCGAGGGCTTGAGGAGGGGTGCTGTAGCCAACAAGTGGTCGACACAGGTTGTCATTCCGGAGGGCAAACAAGCAAAGATGGGAGATGAAGCTAATGAATATGACATTAAATGTGATGATTCCAGGCTGTTGGTGTTCCAGGAGTCGAATGAGTTTGCAACGAGGCGAATACAGAAGTTAAGGGAACAATTACCTCCAATCAGGCATGTGAACTGCGGCCTTTTACCGTGTTCAAAGCCAAGCTGGCAGACTGCATTAGAAGTTATGGACATCTTCGAAGGAGGCTGGCTGCATCTCCATCAGAACATCGCCGTTAAAGAAATTGTGGAAACGGCCCAGGACACCCTGGAGAAGATTCAGACGATAGCCGCTGATATGTGGAATGATGGAGGTACACCGAGAGTGCTGGAATTGCAGAATGTCGAGCAGGTCAAGACGTATGCACCTGGCGTCATGCATTGTGTTCTCGACATTTTTATTCCCCCGGCGCCTTCATAGCTGCGGGTTTCTTGGAAAGTGGCTACAAAAACATCAAGATTGGAAGTAAGACCCATCATCTCTATCATCTTTTGCATAAGCGCCGGCAGAGTTAAGGAAGGAACTAATTAGCACAGACTTGGTTGTAGTTTGCAGCACTTCAAGAAATCTATCATTTATACATTGGATATGACGTAAAAAGTAATGTACAGAACGAAGTATGTAAAGATGATATGCCGTACCTGGTTTTCCCTTCTTGCTGCCAAATTCCAGAACGTCACCCAACCCAGTATTGACGCAGTAACGAAGAACCAACTTCTCCTAAAGCGCTTGAAAGGAAATTTCATGAACTCGTCATTGGCGTCGAAACTTTGTGGGGATGTTTGCCTCCACGACGGACATTCTGTCAAGCATTTCTTGCTTGAGCTCAGCGTCTTCCATTTGATCATGTTTGCGAAAATGGGCTATGTCCTCCGGATGAACGAGATCTTCCTCTTTCGTATCTGCACCGTGGAACTTTTCGAAGTGATGTATTTCGTATTCGTATTCATCATCACCATGGTGCCCCGGACCCAAGCCAAAATCTGGCAATGTAATACCATGAGCGTCCCCCACGGTAAACTCGGCATACGAGATGCTGCCTGACTTGTCCTTGTCAAATAGATCCAATACCGTACGAACAACCTCTTCTTTCTTCGATTCCGGCACGTCCTTTGTGCTTTCATCCTTCAATCCGTAAGTGCGTCGAATATCGTCAGGAGTCCATGAACCTGAATTGTCGTAGTCGTGGAGATTGAAGAATGAACCGGCGTCGAAACCATTTAAATGGTGTTCTTCTGATCAGGACTTAGCCATGGAAGACGTAGATGGGATATAGGTTCTGACTGACCAGCCATATGCCTTTCGGCCCAAGAGGCATCTGCAGATATAGGTATTTGGTCGTGCTCGCCGCCGTGAGCTGCGACTAAGGTATTGATCCCTAGCTGTGCGACCAGAAGGACCGCAGTTTTGATATACCGCATCGCGACACAAAGTCCGAGAGAGAACCGACTCGATGTTGACAGGTATTGATCTTTCCGAGGACGTTCAATGGCAGCAAAAGACAAGGGTTTGCATCACTCAGGTAGCGATGACCTCAACCCCGGAAGAAGGAACCGCAAGCAATGGTCCGGTGGTAGACACGGCGAGTCAAAACATTGGCAGACTTCTTGTGGTCTTTGGTCTTGCCTTCGGTCCACTTCCAAGGATACCTTATCTACCATATCATCGAAAACTTTGCCACTACGGCCCCCTCGATCGCACATCAAGAGGCTCGGCACTTGCATTAGTTCCGGTGTTCTTGACATTAGCTGACGAGTATCTCCCGTGCGTGAAAAAGCTGTCGTGGCCATGAGCTTAAGAGAGGCACCCACATGGCACCGCATACTCTACGTGGGAACCTGGGGTACTTGGTATCTTATATACAGTAAGTCGAGAACGAATTTCTAGCGCCATAAAGCGGCGAAAACTTTTCCGAAGAAGATCGAAAGCGCATGAGCTGAGATTTTGCCGACAGTCGTCGACGCAGGCTGAGCCACATACAATCATGGCAATAGCTTATTGCATGCGCTCATGGTGTCTCTACACCACTGAAGAGTTACAATGCCGTCAACGTCGTCCTAGACACTTCCTAACTATCTTATTGGCCGTCAACATTTAGAATCTGTAGATTCGAGTAGGCGGAGACCCAAAGCTTGACCGTATCTTGAGCAGGCTGCCAGAAGGTGGGTACAGAACACTTGCCTTCTACAGGCTAGTAGAACCAAGCTATTCAATATTCTGCTGTGATATATACTGATGCCTTGCTTGGTCTGCCGGCATGTTTTCGAGGCTACACATTCCTTACTGATTTTCGTGTCATCTATTCACCGCTTTCTCTACCTCTATTAGGTATCGGCGTTGACCTTGCACATTCGTCACGACTTACTATGATATCGATATCCCATTGCGTTAGCTGTTTTGCCAGGGCCAACGATTTAAAAAAATATGGGCATGATCCTTGGATTGATTCACATCTCGTTTGAAGTCTAGCAAATGATCATCCAGAAAATAGAAATTTGACATTGGAAAGTAGAGTAAAAATCCTAGGCGCATCCCCGCAGTTCTCAAAACATCCTTTGTTTCTTATCTGAAGATCTATCAGATCTTACTGACCTTCCTTTAGTGGGGTTATATCGATTGCCTGGAATCTCATGACCCTGGCATTCGTGCTCGTCACTTCGAGGTGCGCGGAGACTGACTGTAGGAGTCTCCGATGTCTTCCTCGCGGCTTCCTGATATGCCGGAACAGTCGACCTAAGCATCAATACCTGGAAAACTTCTGGCCGAATTAGATTTCTCTCGTGGCCACAGTCTAAACTCTATTGCATGGTTCCGTACGATCGATCAGCGCATCTGCTAAGAGTCTCGTGGATTTCCCTCCACTTTATCTATATTGGCTTGTGGCTAAGCAAAACGGCGTTCATAGTCTTTTACTACGAGACCTTTTACACCCATGGAAGCCACACCATAGGCTGGGCCTTGCACGCCATTAGCGTATTTGCAAGATTGACCTTTGTCTTGCGGATGTCGCTGTTGACGTTCTGGTGCAACCCGGTCTTAAGCAACTGGAACGTAGATGCGGAGCTTCGTTCTTGCTGTCCGTAGCATTGCATCCGTGGCACTATCTACGTTCGCTAATACAAGCACTGACCTGCTCATTGTGAGCATTCCTATCTCGGCGATCGCCTGTCCACGATTATGGAAGATCGAAATGGTTGGCATATCTTTTGTCTTGCATATGGGTAGCATCTGATCGTTGCAGCAGTTGTTCGATTCATAATTCTCGGACTCGAAGAACTTGTGGCCCGAACTAGCATCACACCTACAATCGACGTCTGTGCTACTGTTGAGATTGTGACGAGCCTCGTTGCTGTCTGCTCGCCGTCTTTACGAACCTTTGTAAGGCAACGCCGGCCGTAAGGTCCACAAGGAAGACCTTCAGGAGATCCTTGCGGACAAAAGTTGCACCTGGAGCGTTCTCCCATTTCTAGCAGAAGTGTCTCAGTTTTGGCTTTGCCGGCTTTAATGGCTAAACATATGCAAGGCAGTAAGGACTTTCTGGAACTTCCGGAGAAGACGTGCTTGCAAGTAGTTCATCTCACATGACAGTTCGTAAAGCAGTATTTGGATGTTCACAATCTCTTTCGCACTTTTGCAAAAGGCGAACGTTCCTATATGGCGGCGATGGTCCGCACTTTTGATATGTTGAACTGGAGGCGGTTTCAGTCATATTCTAAGACCAACAATTCGAAGCGGGCTCTAATGTAGATGATATGTCTCAGCTGCGAATACCAATCGAGAAGAGCTTAGTGCGCATCAATATCTATACTGTACAGCTCTATCATACAAGAGTCTATTTAGGTCGTAGTACGACGAATATTATGCCCATGGAGGCAAAGCCTACGGCAACACCTTGTAAGGCAACATAAGTAACGTCAATTTTTCGGAGCGAGATCAAACGCTCACTGAAAATGTCCTGCATGTACTCTTTGAAGAACGTGAATCGAGAAGGTGATCCATGAGTGATGGGCGTTGACGTCTCCATCGTGGTTGAATCTTTCTGACCAACAGCACCTACCTCTTCCGCTTCTAACCCCACAGGAATTGCACCTTCCACTCCAACATCCATAAGTGCTACTTGAGCATCTGTTGCTTTGTTCTCATGTTCCAGGTCCTCGAGAGCAACGCCCTTTGGCTCTGTTACCTCGTCAATCTCCTTTTCAGTATCCCCACTGACCCCGTCCACCGTTGTTGAGACCCCGGCGGTCTTTTCCTCCAGTGTCTTCTTGAATTCCCGCACCAATTTTCGTCGTCTCCATGGCTCTACTCCGACAATATTTACAAGCAGCAAAACTATATTGAATCCCATCAGCCCTATCGTTATCCAGGTACTGTTCCGTCGTATTGTATCGCTCCAAATCTGCTCTTCGTGATATTGCTGCCTTTCCATCTTTTCTAGCTGTCTTCTACCTTGCTCCAACTCCCTTTCTTTCTCGCGAAGTGTGGCCAAAGATGTAGCTACTTCCTGCTCATTTACGTGCTCGGAGCGTATTAATGCCATGTATCTTTCCAAATCTGTCGCGCTCCATGATGCCTTCCTCTCTAGTAGTCCGACTACTTCCTTTTGAGAAGAGACTTGTTGAGAATGTGCAGCATCGTACGCTGTTTTTGCAGAGGCCACAGCTTCATGTAAAGTACGAACGGAGGACTCTTGTGCACTGATCGCATTTCGGAGAGTGGTAATGGGGGTGTAGTCTGTACCAGTGTATGTGTTGACTCGATGAGAAACAAGACTCAGTGACGTTAGGAATGAGTCTGTAATGATCGAAAGGCGCTTTGATATTGCTGTACGTCGACGTTCCCGGTTCGAAGGAAGGTTTGGTTCAGAGATGGGAAGTTCATCGTCTCGTATTCGTTCGGATCTAGCTTTTGGATCTTGGCGCCTGAAGTTTGTAGAAGTGATGTTACGGACTAGCACCTGTCCCTGAACGCCAAATCTTGGGACCGTGCCTTTAATCGATCTATGAGAAAAGGCGCGCAATTGACATCGAAGGCATATTGAATTGAGGGAAGTCTTCCGGTAGGGTGCGGTAGACACAGAACGTTGGAAAGATTGTTGAAGGAGATAGGATTCGAAAGACTTGCAGCGATATCCCTTAGCTAGCAAGGATTTCATTCTGCGTCAATATGAGGTTATCGTTAGATTCCGATACCATAGGTGACCTGGTAGAACGAAAGCCCGTTCTTTTTTTTTTTGGTCTTCGTTTCTCTTCTGGAGGAATGACCCCAAAGGCGGGTCCCGGGGTTGCGTGCGGCGGCGTCAGCTAAGTTGACCAGGCCAGGATCATCGCAACTGTCCCGCCAAAAAAGTTGACAGACATGAACACCCCACTAATAATTCTCGAATCTACCTTCGCAATTTTTTTGATCTGAGCGCGAATTGTTTTCAATCCGCATTCTTCTCCCCTTCACGCAGTCGCTTTATCGTATCACACTAATAGCGGCAATATGAGTGCATCAGAGCTTCCTGCGATGCAGACAAACCCAAGTTACATTTTCTTCACGGACTTCGATGGGACAATCACTCTACGGGATAGTGAGCTAGTACAATGGTATTCACTATGGCGAGCTGCTGCTAAAGCTTGTCAGGCAATGATTTCATGGTATGCTAGCCTGAGTCCTGACGCCAATCATGCTCTGATAATCCTAGACGGATAATATTGGCTACGGATATGAGAAGCGGCGACAAGGTAATATTGACACGCTCGAGGGAAAGATTAGTTTTCGGTACGCATATACTCTGTGACATCAATAAAGGCCAGGATCAAGCTGATTCATGATCCAGTGATTCCTTCAAAGACATGATGGAGAGCGTCACGAAGCCGTACGATCAGTGCATCCAATATCTCGTCGAAAACATCAAACTCGATCCATACTTCAATGATTACTTCCAATGGTCTCTAAAGAACAATATTCCGACCGTTGTCCTTTCCTCAGGCATGGAACCTATCATCCGTGCCCTGCTCAAGAACCTTGTTGGTCCTGACCATGATAAGATTGATATTGTGAGCAACAATGTGAAGGCAAGACAGGGCAAGAGCATCAATGAGGAGCATGGTTGGGAGCTTGAATTTCACGACGATAGGTAGGGTGTTTCTGTTTTAATGAAACCGTTGACTTACGCACGTCCAAGTCACTTTGGCCATGACAAGTCCCTGACCATTCGACCTTACGCTCAGCTGCCCGCGAACACCCGCCCGATCCTGTTTTACGCTGGCGACGGGGTTTCGGACCTTTCAGCAGCCAAGGAGACAGACTTACTCTTTGCGAAGAAAGGCCATGGTACGCACTCAACATACAGGCTTATGATCGTACAATTCTTACCTTGAGTATAGACCTCATCGAATACTGTGTAAAGGAAGACATTCCATTCACCGTGTTTGAAGATTGGAGCTCCATTAAATCCAAGATTCAGGAGATTGTGTAAGTCTGATGCATTTGATCCTACACCGAATTTGGCTTATGCATTTCTTTTCTCGACAGTGCCGGTACAACTCGGGTCGAAGATGCTGCTAAAGAGGGCTATCAACAATACAAGGCTGGAAAGGCTGGCATTGATGTCAATCGCAACGCATGACCTGGGATATGAACGAGGACACACCCACCTCTCGGGTTTGACAATGGTGATGATTCTCTTAAATCTCATATGTTCCCAGTCAAACCCTGGACTCCAAAAACTTCTTGGGGCTTTCCTGGTCCCTTTTAACTCTGATATTCATAGAGGAGTTGATATAGATATTCAGGCAGGTCCTTTTGAGTAGAGAAGCCTTTCGATTCAACGTCGCATTCTGGCACGGTTGACATGACGTTTAAGTACAAGATGTTCGAGATACTGATAGTCTGGCCCCACGACTTGCAATTCCATCTCTAAAGTTGAAAGCCAATGGAGATGGCCGTCTCTTTCGCAGGTGGCCCCCAGTTTACTCAGAATAGAAGCAGGAGTTTCATTATTTGCAAACAGAAAATCCTTCTTGAAGCCATTATCTTCTGTCGGCTCCTTTCTTATTTTTTCAATCTTCAATCAGAGCCAATTCTGGAAGATTTTGGGCGGGTACGCTTACAAGCCTGTAAGGATTATGAATATCGGCCGCTCTCGGAGGTCCCTTGCCTTTAAACTCTGAAATTTAGCGAGGACCGGGCATGCAGGGGAAACTGCCAGTTACGAAAGGCCGAGGTGTGGCGGGCGCAGCGGGGTCAAGTCTCGGGGAACCTCATTCAGTGCCATTTATCAGAATAGGGTCATACTTTGTCTGCTTGTGAGTTTGCTGATATCCTTTCTGCGACGCTTTTGCCTTTGTGTAACGGCGTCAATAGCTTGATGAGCATGGCTCACTTTGAGTTCCCACATTCTACCTCTCGCCGGGCAGTCTTGCCATCAGATCCCGTTCCACGCGCCAATGTTGAGCATGTCCTTGACCATGGATACGTAATCATTCAAGATGCCTTCACGAAGAACGAGGCGGAAGAGGCGAAAGCGGAAATTCGGAGGCTTAGCGAGGGCTCTGCAGCTCTGAAAGGTCGCAACCCTTTTGAAGGTCTTGATACTACTCGAATTTACTCATTGCTTAACAAGTATACTCGACTCCGTCTTGTGGCTTCGCCACACGAGCGTAAGATGCTGATATAGTAGGACCCGTGTATTCGACAAGTTCTGTCTACTTCCACAGGTACTAGCATTAAACGACTTCTTCCTGGATCCAGGTTACATGATCTCCGTTCTTCATTCCATCCAGATCAATCCGGGTGAAAAGGCACAGGCGCTTCATCATGGTTCGTTCTTCATTTCAGTGCCTGTCAGTCTTTCTCAGTAAATTCAGATGATGGATATTGCGGGCTTCGCAGACCTCGTCCTCCTTTGAGCTCTGGTATCATATTCGGTAAGACCAGTAATCCCTTGGAAAAGGGACCATTCTGAAAACCTTTGGAGCATTCGATGATTTCACAGAGAAAAACGGTGCCACTCGTGTCATTCCTGGAAGTCACAAATGGGATTCGGATAGACTGCCAAAAGACGAAATAGCTACGCCGATGGTTTGTCCTGCTGGTAGTGTTGTGTGAGTCTTTGTCGGTGGTTGTGTATCGTGGATCCTTCTTATGTTCACAGGTATCTATCAGGCACAGTCTGGCACTCTGGCGGGGCCAATCATAGTCATCGTCCACGTCTGAGTGGCACAGTCCAGTATTGCCAGCCATGGGTTCGTTGACAACCCACAGCTTAGGAACTGTCTGACGACTGATTTGAAGATCCGTCCTATCGAGACCCAGCTTCTTTCCGTTGACCCTCGACGTCTGCCGGAAATTCCAGAACGCATTGTGTCTATGATGGGTTATAGTACTCACGCGCCATTTATAGGCTATGGTACTATCACATATCACATCTTCCACTATTAAGCTGACAGTTAAATAGTTGATGGATTGAGCCCGATCAAAGCAAGTCAAAGAATGGTGAGATGGTTGCAGTCGCCACTCAATCCGCATCCCCCAGCTTTTGCGACCCAAAGCAGCAGTAAGCTTTGAGCAGTCTGGGTGTGATGCATAATATGGGTTCTATGCGAGTCGCCATGGAATGGCTTTCACGTGTGAGCCATTTGTTCGTATACAGGCCGTACTTCGTCGGTGGCAGCAAGATAGAACGAAGCAATATGATATGGCAGAGTTCATAGGCCATTGATATTTAAGATATGAAAACTATGGAGATAGCCGAAAAATTCGATGGGAGTCTCTCGGCTGGCATGGAGCGAAGAAAACACCAAGCACTTTATTGGTAGCTTCTTATTTATTTCCAAGTTATTGACGTCGAAATAAAAGAGTAACAAAGGTCTGGTCTCTGTGTGTGAAGTGTCAATAAATATACCGTTTTGGTCCAGGCCAGTTCAAGCTAAGATAGGAAAGCAAAAAAAGAAAAGCGCTGACCAGAAGATACTGTGGCTTATTCGGCAAGCTGATAAAAGCTTTCCGCACCACCTGCACAGGCTGTTACGACCCGGCTGCATCAGGCTGAACCGCACCTCCTTTGTACCTGCCATATCGTTCCATATTGATTGATTGATTGATTATGTCCTACACCCAGTCAGGCCTAGCGCAGGCCCATGTGGGGAACTAGCTGACTAATATACAGTGTGAGAATGCCCTCGATATTATAAGCTCCTGTACAAGCTGAACCTTCCCTCTATCTAAGCTTTAGGATATGTTCTAAAGTGATGCCAATCTTGCATACAGCCTGGCATCCAAATTCCGCTTAGAGAGTTATTGCCAGCTTATTTGCTAAACTTTGGCCTATTAGCATTTCCTAAACATCCTATTGCTGTTATAAAGGAAAGT